>OY754968.1:35978949-36578949 GCA_963576475.1 Molanna angustata | reverse complement strand
TTTTTAAATTTACAATATTGTGAAATATGAATTATTCACATATAAATACAGCAATTATTCCATTGGCATTTCAGTTAACAAAAAAAAAACATTTTTTACAGCAAAATCCAGTTTGATGAGCATGTATATTTAAGAAATAAATTTTATCAAAAAATTCTGTTCAAATTTTCATTTTAATTTAAATCATAACTGAGAAAATTCAAATATATAAAAAAATATATTTCCTTGTTACACATATCCGCATTGTAAGTGTAAAACCAAAGTACGAAAAAATATATAGTGGAAAATATAGAAGTAATCTTCAGAAAGTGGAGGTCACTTCTGAAGTCTTCGAGTGCGTTGAGGACAAGCAATGAATGGTGAGAATTTTGGTAAGTCTAATTTTTACAAGAAATATGAAATCTTTAAACTCCCATATCTCCAAACTATAGTATTTGCACTCACATTAATACATGATTTACACATACTTTGGTTTTACACTCAAGGTTTTATAAGCAACCATTTGTTGAACAATGATATATTTTTTCAAACCACGAATATAAAACATTATACACTATTTTACTTAAACAATAATGGTCAAATTTTGAAATCCCATAAACTTCAGATCAACCTCCATTTAATTATAAGCACTAAAATAATATTAAGTCAAATTATAAAATAAAAATAAAGGAAGATGAAATAAACTTTCACGTTAGATATCTAATTTAACATTCACAGTTACCACAAATTAAGATATTTTTCATTATCTTCCTTATTCCTAAAACGTAACACTTTTGACATTCAAACATTTTATATTTACTTAATATAAAAAATACTGTGAAAAATGTACAAAATCAAAATGGTACAATTTTTTGTTTCAAATATGAAAATTAAGATATAAGGGCAGGTGACACAAAATTTCACAGGAATTTTTCAGACCAAAAAATGCTTCCATTGATATGGCAACTCTTTGTCATCCTGTAAAATTTACTAATGTTAATTCATTTCTTATAACTGATAAATAGGTATAATGATGAAATAAAATATACCAAAAAATGTATCTGAATAATGCAAATATACCCTGAATTCTACTGAACTCTTGTCTTAAAGATAACATGCTTTCTACGCACATAAGTATTACATAATATTAGGTAGAAAAAGATAAATAAGCAAAAGTGGTTAAAAATCTCGGCATCTATTGACATGTGTATGAATTTTCACTTATCATTCTTTGTGCCACAGTCTGTCAAGAAATAATAGCTAACATGTCTTTTGATAAAAATAAAACTGTAATATCACAAAATAATACAAAATAAATGTATCAAAATCAAATGCAAGGGAGTCTAAGTATACAACTAACTTAACTACAGTCAATCCACATATAGATGGATATGTTCTGGGTGATTCATTAGGAGGTACTTTTTCCAAAAATAAAAAATCTTTTTTATACTAAATGAAACATTCTTTACATTAGATTTAGATAATTTCTTTTAGATGTTTTTGAGTGTTTCAGGGTAGTATTAGGCCAGTAATGCAAGTTAATGGTCGCTTCCGTTTCCTCAATCGCTGCCAACTTATCCATGTAGACATTGTATATTTGCAAAAAAATGTTTGCCTGAACAATTTTGGTTGAAAGGAGTGGATTTTTTCAAAACATACAAAGACAGACATACATCCAAAGACAAAGGGCATCCAAATAAGCATCCAAAGACAAAGGGCGAAGGCATCAATGGAGAGACCACGTCGAGAGAATGGGAGACACGCGACTACCCAAAATTGACTCCAAGGAAGTCCCGGAGGGTCATAGAGCAAGGGGGAGACCAGTAAAAAGATGGAGTCACAGCTGGACATCCAGTTCACAAGAGGCAGGCTCCGACTCAAAAAACAGACCCTCGGCCTAAAACCAGAGGAAGAAGAAGAAGATCCAAGACAGCATCCAAGTCTTTCTATGATAAAACTAGTGAAAAAAAAACATGACAATTTGACATCATTCACGCCATGGAGAGCCATACTGAAAAAAATACCTCGGAATGAATCACCCATTATCATAAAATAAAAATAGGACACCGACCAACTTAAAAAAATATACAAAAGTTTTGTTGTATGCTATCTTGTTAGGAATTCCCTGACATGTCAAGGTATAAAAACCGAACTTGGTCAGCATGCATCAATTGTAATAACAAAACAAGACTTATTTTAATAAGGGTTGGTAAACAGATCAATCAGGCTTCACACCAAAGACGCATTATAACAAATAAACAAGAGTTGCGATAGTATTTAATGTTCCTATATATGTTTCCAAATATAACTTCTATGGTTGATGAATTAAAACTCTAATAAATGAAAAATTTGTTTCGATTAAAAAATGGCAGTTTGTATCAACAAGTTTTTTTTTTTAATTGTTGATTCAATTGTAAAATAGTTCATGGATAAAAATAGACATGTACCTTATATTAAGTACCTTAAAAAATGTTGCACAAAAATGTAAAAAACTGCAAAGTTACACAATTACAAAAAAATTATAGCCTAAAATAAAAAAAATACTCATCCATATGCATTAAGAACACTGTTTTTGTCTTACGCGACGTCCTACGTAGGCGATTCAAAGCGAATGCGAAGCGGCGCGGCGTGGCGCGAAAATAACAAACAGTCGGTAACTATGGTAGTGTCCTACGTTACCGACTGCGAGTTGGTTTCGATGCGGCGCGGCGCGATGCGAAGCGAACGCGATCAGTTGGTTTGATATTTTCGCGCGAATTGATAGCGGCGCCATTGTTTTTTGACATGTCAGAAACAGAAATTTTAATTTCTGTCCATGAACGTCCCATATTATGGGACAAATTATTATCGAACCGCGAATTTTAGGATTTGGCAAAAATAAATGGTACTACAAGTAAACACATTTATTTATTATTGCTATTTTACAATAGGATGTTGTTCAAAACACTTAAAGTTTTCTCTCGCTTGCACGAATGTCAAATTTTGATATGTTTCCCGGAAAGATGTAAATTCAGTCTCATTTATTAATTCAAGATCACGTAATTTTTCATACAAATCGTGATATCACCCATAAATATGCCTCTCTAAGTACACAATATTAGTTTCACTTCTCTGCCATACATACTTCTTGAGTATTTTATATACGTACATCCATGACAGTAGCTGGCGGCAGAGGGAACGATTCGCGCACACGTAGGACAGAGCCGCCGCGTCGCACCGCTTCGCATTGAATTCGCTTGTATCTGAACCGCATTGTTTCGCAATCGCGTTCGCTTTGAATCGCCTACGTAGGACGTAGCGTTACTGTTTCAAAAAAGTTAAAAAAAACATTACATTCAAAATATTTCAAAGGTTTAAAAAATGTGCTGCTTAGAAAAAAAATAAATGACAATATAATGAAACAAAATGTGTTTTTTTTTCAAGATGGTCGAGAACCCAACACTAGACTATATTCTCTTAAAATAAAAATATTTTTACTATGTATAAAGTTCTTTATGCTTTAATTTAACTTTGTTCTTCGGGTGTGTGCCATGTTAATCGCTCTTCGTAGAAAGCGATAACTTGCTGTGGACATTTGACGTTGGCTATCTTGGCTGGTACTAATTCTGCTTCCTCGTTGTCTACCCATTTTATGAGGAACATCAGTTGTCCGCTTGCGTCGGATGCTCCTGTAAACATACACACTTGGTTAATATCATTAAATATGACAAAAAATTATCTAGGATTACTAATACACATGCATTCCTATTCTGGTAGACATCTATTGCCTCTTCTGCACCCATACATGTCCATGTTTAACATTTCTCTCTTAGAATCAGCATATAAATATAAATAAAGTAGGTCTCGCAATATTGTCGTTCACGGGGGCGCAAGTCTGGACAACCGGCGGAATCAAAACCATCCATGCTTACCCATATCATGGATATAATTGTGCCGACCGCCGTGGCACAGTTGGTAAGCCGTTCGGTTTCTGTACGGGCGTCCTGGGTTCGATTCCCCGCAGAAGTGAAATTTATTCAAATTCATTTCTCACGCAAATATTGCTTCTCTGGGCTGGAAACACTGGTTAGTTGGAAGAAATTTCCATACAGCAATTAACTCGCAACTTGCGCAGGGTGCAAGGAAGTGTTTATTATTATTATGGAGTAATTTAAGATGTTATACATAGGCTTGAAAGTTTTTTAGAATATACGAATATCTCGGAAACTACTTGTGAAGCTAAATTTTCACTGCTTGTATTTAATTTATTAATGCATTTCGTATTACTCTATGAAATTCATCAATATTTTTAATCGGCATTCAAATAATTAAAGCAAGCTAATATTACTTGTGATCATGGGGGTATAATAGATCTTTTCTTTTTTCACCAAGTATATTTACATAGGTTAAAAGGGGTCAAATATCTCTCTCAATATAACTTTTAAGTAATTTAGGATTTAAAAAAGTTAATGCATCCAAAAAACCGACTATTTTTCAAAAATTATTTACACCAAAATCCAATAAGATAAAAAAAATTGTAAAAACATAATTATTCTCATTTACATCAATCATTGAAGAGAATGATCCCTGAAATTTTCATAATAATTGGAAAATGGTCAGATTGAGTGACTGGTTGTTTTGATGTGGAATTACTCTGATGTGACTTTTATAATACAATGTAAAAAAAAACAACAATTTTTGAACATCCTTTCCTACAAATATACAACAGTTAGGAGGTTAAATCTATACACAAAATAATAAAATTAACAACTATCACATACCAAGGATTTTTTCGGCCTTCAGACCCTTTGAGAACCCCTTCTTATCATTAGAAGATGGTGTCGATGACTGCGGTTTCTTCTTATCCTTTTCACGTTTATCTTCACGTTTATCTTTCCGTTTTTCCTCTTCATCAGACGAATCATCGCCACTCTTCTTCTTTTTACTCTTACTTTCATCTCCGGAATCGGGTTTTCTTTTTTTTTCCGATTTTTTATCGTCCTTTGATTCAGTTTTTGATTTCTAAAATAGATACACAATACAATGTTTTGAATGATAAGATTATTCAATCACAACCAATGTATTATTTCATTCTTAGTTATACTTATATAAACTAAATCAGAATGATAATTCCACCAATTACAAAACATAAATATGTTAATAATCATTATTTAATTAATAAAGAAAACTAGGCAGAACTTTCACATACACATGTCACGTAATTGACAAAAGTAGACGGACTTTTCATACTTCTATCCTGACAAATACTTTATAGCCTTTTTGACATAAAATTTTTACCACACATCCAAGAGGACTAAAAGAATGAAAGTATTTGTATGATGGCCGAATAGCTATCTTTAAAAATCATACCCATAGGTTAAGACCCCAGTCGGAAGAAAGGCGTTGCACACATTTTTTTGGGTGCTCAACGCCTGTCTTTTACGAAACGTTGAGTGTGTTTTGCTAACGAGTGTTACTGTAAGAAAACAGAGAAGCAAGCAACAATATAGTTCTACCTATGATTTATCACCGCAGTACTTATTTGATTGTTCTAGGCCAGTGGTCGGCAAACTTATTGGCCAAAGAGCCAAATATGTACATTACAACGATTCAAAAAAATTCTGAGAGCCAAATCTGTTTTTTAATTTAGTAAACCTTTATTATAATTTTAGACCTTCATTAAATTACGGGTACACTGAATAAAACTTGATTTCACACTTAATAAAGATTTATTCCTTATTAACCTTTAACCGCCGTCCTACCCGTCTCACAGACACCGTGTTTTGATTTTATGAAATAATATTATTACCCTCCCGCACCCTTACCTGCCGCTCACAGTACCTTCCTAGTTCATATCAATCTATCGATCAGTTGTTGTTGCGCTCGCGCAGAGTTTTCTGTATTCTAGTGGTGCACTGTTGCCGTCTCTCAGACGTCAGGTCAGTATTTACGATATTTATTTGATACGTCTATTAGTCGTCACATCGTTGTTTGAGTTTTTACTGCTGTAGTGTCTTACAGACGTCTCAACGGTGACAAAGTTATGTTCTATTTTAATTATTTTATTTTTCAGAATGTCTTCTAATAAACCAACCACAAATATGAGGAAATTATCTGCAAGTGAAGATATATACGATCGTCTTCAAAGAAATCGAAAAAATCCGATGAAAATTATAGTGAAGAAGAGCATAGCGCATCTTTATATGGTTTTACTAAAGACAGTACGATGGTGTCATACGTACCCAAACCGAAAGAAATCCGTCATCCTTATTTCATATAAACACCAGAGGAAGGAAATAGATGATGAAACTCGGAAGCCAGAAATAATCTTGGACTATAATAGAACAAAAGATGGCGTAGATGAGGTCGATAAAAAATGTTCAAATTATAGCTCATCTCGTCGTAGGTACTCAATTTTTTTTTTACCGCCGGCAATTTTTTATATACTACATGGGGCTTGCGAAAATATGAAAAATATCCAGGGGCAGCTTTCTTTTGTCATTAGTACTAACTCAGATGCAGTATCGAGTATATAATGAAAGATTACCGCGTGAATTACGCATGACAATAGAAAGAGTTCCAGGCCCTCATGATTTACCTACACGTTCTAGCTCATCAGAAGTTCAGAACCTGAATGTAAGGAAAACTTGTGAAGTATGTCCAAGCCATCTAAAAAGACGCACAAGATTCACTTGCACATTTTGTTCAAAGCCAATGTGTAATCAAATATGTAATGAAGGTAAACGTAACCATAAGATTGCTTATGGTAAATGACTGTGTATTTTTTATTTGATGTTTTTTTCATTTCAAAGTTGATTCATTTGCTATAAACCACTTGTTTTTTGAGTCACTTCGCGACATGTTTCGGAAGCGCTGTCCTTCCATCGACCGGCGTGTCGAGACTAACATGTTGAATTTGTGTGTGTCTGTCTGTGAAGCGAGGGGGCAGTGGTTGAGGGTTGGTTGGGTTAGTGGGGGGAGGGGGTATTGTGAAGTGTTTTTGTTTTTGATGGGGAATATATTAAGTATTGGAGAAGTGTTATGAAAGGTATGGTTATTTATAAGTTTTATACCGGAATTTATGTGTTTATGTATTTCGAGCGTTTCGTAGTTGTTAAGTCGGTATCCTTTATTCTGTGTTTCATGTAATAGTTTTAGTTTGTGGTTATTGAAAGAGTGATTAGTTTGGATAATGTGGTTAGCAAATTCTGAGAAATTATTGTTGTTTAAGCATCTTCTGTGTTCGTTAATTCTTATATTTAGGTTACGTGATGTCTGTCCTATGTAGTGTTCATTACAGTCACCACATGTTATTCTATAAACTCCACTTTTTTCTTTGTAATTTCTTTTAGTTTTAGAATTTAATATTGATCTACTGATGTTGTTGTTGGTGTAAAATGCAGCTTTGATACTAGTTGGCAGTGTATTTTTTATTTTTATAGAAATAGGTCCTGTGTATAGAATTTTTCTCCATTTTTGTTCTGTATTTAGGTTGTTGGTGTTGAATGAATATATGTATTGGTCAGTTGTTTTTTGTTTTTGTTTTTTGTCGAGCATGCTGTCTATTATTTTGTTATTGTACCCGTTATTCAATGCGATTTGTTTGATGATGTGTAGTTCGTGTTGGAAGTTGTTTTGTGTCATAGGTATATTTATGAGTCTGTTTATCATGGAATGGAAGCTAGCAAGTTTGTGGGAGATGGGGTGGGACGAGGAGTTAGGTATGACAGTGTCTGTTGTGGTGGGTTTTCTGTAGATAGCAAGATCTAGTTTATTGTTTATAATTTGGATTGTGAGATCTAAGAAATTTATTGTGTTATCTTCGTGTTTTTCGATCGTGAATTTGATTTTATCGTGTAGGCTGTTGATATGTGTAAGAAAAGCATTTAGTTGTCTATCGGTTTCGGTGAAGATACAAAATATGTCATCCACGTATCTGTACCATGTCTTTACGTATTTATTCAGGTGGAATGTGGAATTGAATAGTTTTGTTTCCAAATTATCAAGGAACATGTCTGCTAACACGGAACTAGCTGCCATTCCCATCGGTAACCCGTTGTTTTGTATATATATTTTGTGGTTGAATTCAAAGTAGTTCTGTTTGGTACATGTGTTGAATATTCTAATAATTTCTTTTTGATTTTGTTCTGCTAGGTGTGAGTTGTGCAGTAAGGTGGTTAAAATATGTTTGCACTCGTCAATAGGTATATTGGTGAAGAGGATTGTTTGTTACATCGAATGAGACTAGTTTAGCGTTGTGTAGGACGTGTAAGTTTCATGTATATTTTGGCGTTGTTTCTGATATTGTAGAACTTTTTAATTTCTTCTTTGATCCACAAGATTTGAGCACTTTTTATAGCTTTACAAGCAGAACTATTTTTTGAATTTGATTTGATATTAACGTATTTCGGAACAAGGTTATGAGAGAAAAAATAAAAAACTTACACGTCCTACACAACGCTAAACTAGTCTCATTCGATGTAAATAATGATCTCTGACCTTTTGTTGAAAATTTTTGAATGATATTTTTAGAAATTAACCTCTTAGCGAATGCATATTGTCATCATAAATAATGTCAACTGAAATACTAGATACCATAAAAACAAGTAGAAGTCATCATTCCACAGATAAAATTGAAGTCAACAGATACCATAACTGTCAGAGCTATTTTCACTCCACAATTTAACCAAGCGTTTGGTGCGTACGCTCGATGTTCAATCTGAACGCCACAGCGTCTTTCGAGAGTCTGTTTCCAGTTATTATGAACGGTTTAGAGCGTCACTAAGTGCACTCGGCGTTCATTGTGAATGTAGTCCTACATTCAATTTCATGTTATATATTCATTCATTCATTCGTCCTTTTCCTCATGACTGAGGATAGCGGCTGTAGTCTGTCGCCACACGTATGGCCCGCCTCCATGCCAATCTGTTTTGGGCTGAACGCAGAGCCCCAGTCACCGAAGACCCCATTGTGGACTTTACCAAATCGCTCCATCTGGTCGGTGAGCGACCACGAGATCTCCGTCCCTCCACGCTGCCCATCACAACAAGCATCTCGAGGCAGTCTGGTTCCCTTCTGGCAATGTGTCCAAAGAATTGAAGGATACGTCTGTAACATATCGTCGATAGACGATCCTCGATCCTTAGCTCGTCTAGAATTGACACGTTGGTTCTTCTGGCTGTCCATGGGATGCGCAGCATACGCCTCCAGCACCACATTTCGAAAGCATCGATCCTCTTTCGCTCTGACTCCCTAAGTGTCCATGTTTCCACACCATACAGGAACATCGGAGCCCTGATGAGTCTAGCCTTCGTGTTTTTCGTAATGGTCCTGTCCTTCCATACTCTTGTGAGCTTTCCCAGTGCTCCCTTTGCCATGGTGATGCGTCTTTTCACTTCCACTTCACAACCACCGGTGTCACATATGTTGGAACATGTTATATATAATTCTCCTCTTTTTATGATTACAAGAAGTTTATAAACAGGTGTGGGTTTTACTAGTCAGATCGAGGTTTATTATGGATGTATTTCGAGAATTACAACTAGATATTAGCTACAAATATTTCACAAGGTCAGGAGATGGAGGACAATATTGTGAGGAATGTGTCCCAGTTTCTGAATGTGCTGAACTGGAGGGTCACAGTATTTGATAGGAGAGGTTGAAGGATAAATTTGCTGGAGGCCGAGGGGAGATATGGGCTGTAAAGTCATTGAAGATGAACGAAATTTCACAGTTCAGCGATTTTAAAAAACAAATATAAATGTACTTAGACAAATGAAGACTTCTGTGTTTATCAGGAAAAAATTATTGTCTAAAATGTAATTTTTCATAGTGCATTATTGAAAGGTAAAGTGGATCATCATCATCCATGGATCTACAACCCAAGTTGGGTCTTAAGTTGAGGCATTTTAGCTGAAAATTTGGCAAAAAATATTGAGTTCTGTTTTCGATCGGAACATGAATATATCGGTAGAGAAGTAAAAAAAAATTCATTTCTCCTCCCCTTGACGGGTGAGCACCATCCCCCCCCCTCAAGTCCTAAATCATGTTTTTTTTTTTCAGTTTCAAAGATAACCGTACGCGATACATAAAAAGTGTGTATGGATAAAATGTAATTAATAACTTTGATAACTTTTCTATTTTGTATAATCAGCCTCTGAATACGATTTTTTTTCATAATTTATTGTTCAATGTTTAGTTTTCTTGAAAGTCTCTCAATATACTACTAAAATGTCATTTGAAGTTTGATCATATCATCGGATTGGATTAAAAAAAACTGTCATCGAATGTAATAAATTTGAAAGTTTAAAATGCTTTCTATCCATTATTAAGAAACCTCTACTGTGTGTGATGCCTATATCTGGCCAGACTTTAACAAATGCTTTTCAGATCGCTGAATGGTAAAAAAATCCCTGTTTAGTAAACATACAGAATTATTTCTCTGTAATACAGCTCACAATTAACTCCATGTCTTGAAAGTATATTTGAGTCCACTCTTGGATACCTATGCAAAATTTCCAGTCGAATGTAAAATTGGAAGCATTGATTTGATAAATCTTAAGTGTTGTTCCGAGTTACCCATAAGTCCAGTTTAAATAAAAATGACTTGTATGTAGAAATGTAGGCAAACCCACCTATACTGTTCTACGAATTGCGACATCAGATGAGTTAGGATCTTCAGTCATCAAATAAATAGTTAATACTACATACTTATTATATTTTGATACATTTGAAATACGGCGCCACGCCAGTTCTGGACTCCTATCCAATGAGCATCCTTCACAACTCTGTCCAACCACCGAAGCTTCTGTCTTCCAGGTCTCCTTCGCCGTGATTGAATCTTTTACGCTACTTTCCACTGTCACAAATTTGGTCATATATCCTCCACTGTATCTTTATTTTCCAGTTTTCTTGTCAACCTAACTGATTGTCCAGCATTCCGAACCACACGTAAGCACAATTCGAATAAGATTTTTACAATATTGTCATATAAGAGGGGACGGTTTGCGCACGCACATGATCAAATGAACCAAGAAAAAAAATCTAGTTTGATTTTTATTTCCAATCCCCATGACTTTTCAAAGTGTGCGGTGATAACTGTTTTAATTAGATTGATAGATTTGACGGTAACTTTGTGGTAGTCCATGATAACAATAATAATGGTGCAAATCGCTAAATACTACTTGGTGAGTTAAAATAAAGCACTACTAGTTTCGGGAGAGCACTCCTCCCATCAACAGGTGTGGTTATAATACATCTACAGATGCGAGGAGTGTTCTTCCGAAACTAGTAGTGCTTTATTTTAACTCACCAAGTGGTATTTAGCGATATCCACCATTATTATTGTTTTAATTACAATTAGTATTATAATACTTACAAATTTTACAATTTTGCTTAAGCATAATCAAGTTCAATTAAATAGCAAAACAAAACATATTCATTTTTTATTAAAAAAAAACATTCCAATTATTTTCCGGTGAAATTATCAAGTCTTGTCACACAACTGTAATTATAAAATCACTGATAAACTCAAGAAAATCACAATTTTTATGTGATACAATGCAAAAAAAATGCATAAAGCAACTATAACTTTCAGACTGCTTTTATGCAGAATTAATTATCCACAAAGTTCATTCATCCAAAGGGCATATAACCTTTATGTTTTTTTATGAACGTAGATATATTTAGATATTCTAAGATAAAATATAAAAATGTCAAATCAGAAGCCCTCCGAGGTTTACGTTGGCAGGTTCCTACTTAGCTTAGTTTCACTGCCACAGATTTCCTTTACCCCTATTTTGTCCTTTTTCTTTTGTGAATATGGAGTACCTACTATTTTTTTTACGGTGCCACTATTTTTACGACCGGAATTGGCGGGAAAAGCGTTTTCCCGCCAAAAAGTGTCTATTTACACGACAAATTTTCTGACGTCGTCTATGTTTTTAGGTCATTTATAACCATAGAAAGCACAGATAAATCAAAATACAAAAATATTTACCTTTGTCATTTTTTCAATGGTCATAAAAATGCATCATGGAAACCAACTTGAAGAAAAAATAAATAATATTGGCATCTTATTACATTTACTTAATTTTATAAATCATTTTTTCATCGAGATCTACAATTATAACTAAGTATAAACAAAGGTAAATATTTTTATAACTTGATTTATCTGCGTTTTCTGTGGTTATTTTTGGTTTTCGTCCATGGTTGAGTCGTGTAAATAGTCGTAGCCATTTTTTTAACTGCATTTGATAGCACTGTGCAGTAAGATACTTTATTTTTTAAAATCCACAAATTAAAATTGTTTATAATATATTGTTAATATTGAATTTGTTGTAATATTTGCTTATATGACTGTATGTTCATTTGGTTTAGAAAAAAATAGTATTGAAGAAATTCTTTACATCATAAATGTGAAAAACCTAAACATAAAATATATTTGACTTGTCATTGTTATATTAGAAAGGAAAAATGTGACTATAAAAAAAATATAAGAAACCCGTGATTGATGAATGACATGATTACTTCATTTACCCGTTCAAATAATGGTTACATTGTTTACTTCGCCGGAGGCCCAAGGGCGAGCGGTCACAAGAAATTCTTGAGATTTGTAATAATTCGCAGAAGATGCGCAAGCATGACCTCATTGAGAGCATCGAAATCTCTATGAGAATGCGCCAGCTCATCACCCAGTAGCACGCAGCCGCTCTCACTGGACTGCAGACCAAGTCTTTGGCCGGAGTGACTCAACAAAGGTTAAAAGTATAAATAAAATACCTTTGTTGATTTCATTAAATTGTTCATAATTGTGTCGATTGACACGGAATTAAATTTTAATGAAACACGCAAAAGTATTATTGTTTGTTCAAAAAACTAAGCGATAGCTTTTGGTAAAACGGGACATCCCTGCTGGCAAGTTAACAAATCACGAATATTAATTAACAATCAAATAATGTACCTACATACAAATTTTTGGACACATAAACTACTGAATTTTAGGACAAGGCTGAGACAAACATGAAATGATTTTCGAAAATTTCAAGTAACAAAAAGAAATATTCTATTAACTTACTGCTTCTTTTTCTTTTCTATTATCTTCGAATTCCTTAATTAAACCCTCGCAATCTAAATTTTCTTCTGGTTCCCAAGTACTTTCATCTTCCTTATATCCCTTCCACTTCAGCAAATACTGAACCTAAAATCAAAAAAAGACCAGATATCTTAATGCGTTTTTAAGAAACTGAAAGAATAATGCTGCATCTTTAATTGAACTAAGATTCAGCATTTTTGTTATTATAAATAAGAATGAAACAAACATGGTTTTGGTTATACCCGACGCATATCTTACCTTCCCCTTAACAATACGTTTATTGAGAACCTTCTCAACAACATATTCCTCCGACGCATCAGAGTCACTTCCGCTGCTTTGATTTTTCGATCGTTTACCCATTTTATGCAGTCGAAATAATAGCACAATAAACCAAATTACAGCGTGAAATGCTTTTGTTGAAACGCCGACAGAAAAATAAAATATAAAGCGATAGAAGTTGTCAGTTTTATTCCCGTCGAAACACGCATGCGCACCGCGCGTTACCGGCAAAAAATTAGACGCGCAATCTATGGTAAAAGAATTATCTATGATTACATTTTTTATATGGCAATTATATGTTTTAAAATAAGACAGCGGCCAAGGCCCTCTGGCAAAGAGAATATAACCTTACGGATAGCCCTCTGGATGGTTCGTCGTTCGTTTTCCTCTAAAAACTGCAAATCCAGAGGAAGCTGCAGCGGCACACAGCCGAAAAAATCGAGGCTGTCCCGAGGGTAAGCTAAAATCATTCTGCGCGTAATCTGAATGCTAATCAAACGCAGTGCGTATGTGCAACGAAATATCACTTGTATCCTAAAAAAAACAGTAATGTTTAGTACCAGCTTTTCTTTTCTGCATTCTTAGGTTAGGTTTAAGTTTGTTTATAATAATTATAGCGACTCGCGTGAGCGAGTTGCTTTATAAATTGAATTATAAATTAGTATAAAATAAATTTATATATTCTTTTAATTTTTCGCATTTTATATAAAAATTCACAGCTCATTTGACTTAATACTACGAGATCTCAATCAAAGAGCCAACCGGAAACAGAATGCGGAATGGTAAATGCGGATTGTAGACTCTAGTTAAAAAAACTATTATGGCCAGTTTCATAAAAATTAAAGGAGACTTAATGTCGACTTTAAAATAAATTGCGTTTCATAACAACAAAATGTCACTTAAAGTTCACTTTAATTTATAATTTTAACATTTTTTATAAATAATATAAAAAAATGATGTTTTCAAAATGAGCTAATTAGAAGATGCGTACTGTGATACAGTAGTGAAAAGTATATAGGAAAAACATCGACCACGCGGAAAAGTAGAATTAAGGAGAATTTTTTGATAGATTTTGTTCCATAAACATGTCCTATACATCAATGATCAATTCAATGACAGAAATAACATATTATATGGTAGTAAACAGAAAGATTTGCCTATGCTATGAGCTATGTTTCCATAGATTTTGATAGCAATATTGCCAACTTTCAGGTATTTTGGTGACATTTCTGCCTTTTACTAAAGAACGCGGCATTATTATTTATGAAACGCAACGACTTAAAGGCGACTTTAAATTTTTAAAGAACCTTTAACTAAAGGGTCCTTTTGCCGCTTTTTATGAAACTGGCTGTAAAAGTATTATGTAACTACAATTATTGAATTTGAAGAGTCTTTTAAGTTGGCTTTCCGAATAGCTAAATCATTTCACACCGATGAATAACAAAATCTGACAGGATATAATATTTTAATACTTTATTATCTTGTCTTAATTTTAAAAAAATCTATAAAGTGCTCGACCATAATCTAAATTTAATTATAAAAAATCGTTAAGTCTGAATCCTCGATCTCAATCAATGTCATAAGTAGTTCTGCAATTCCATTTGTTTGCTTTTGAAACAAGAATGCTTGCATGTGTGATAAGTATATATTATAAATATAATGTTGTTCCTTTAAAATATTAATGCAACTGTCGATTCGTTCAAATATGAAGTTCTTGTAAATGAATGATAACAAACTGAACACGAGATTTTATAATAAGACTTTGAAGTAACAATCGGATCTTCTGTTCCTTGTTAGTTGTGCTTTATCCATAAATCCGATATAAATTGCCTTTATTGGAAAATTTTATTTTACATATTCCACATTGGTTTTGTTATATAAACTCAGACATTTTGCTATGATTATATATGCCAAAATAATTTATAAAATGACAGTCATACACAAAACACCATGTACACTACGTTTAAAAAACAAATTTCTCATAACCTCTACGCCTCTACCTATTATTACCTATGCAAGATAAAAGTGTCAGTGTGGATCATAGAAACATTTCTGACATTTAAATATTTTTTTTTGTCTCGATAAGTACATTATTTGACATTTGATTGGTTGAAAAAAAATGTACGAAAATTGTCGATAGTTGGAAAATGAATAATAGCACAATAAAATTGATTTTTTATATGTCGAAAACCGTCACTGGTTTTGAATAAAGCAATATGCAAAGTATTTATCGTTTAAAACATTCTCGTTTTTGATTGATGCTCGGCTAAAAAAAGGCACATTCATAAATATTTCGCGTTAAATTATTATTGTGGGGATTGGTACTTAATCTATCTATACACATATCGACATTTGGATCTAATTTGTTTCATGAGATTTAAGTCAAAATACACACGCTACGCCAGAAACATGTCAAACTGTATTGCACACCTAAAATTCCATTTTACCTACGTGTTTAGTATCAGTAGTAGGGCAAAATACTACATATATGTAGAGATACCTACACAATAAGTGGATAGAAAACGAAACTTTCTTTTTAAATAGTAGGCAACCCACCCTTAAAGGAGTGATTTGTGAAAACGAAACTTGAAAGTTATAAAATTAACAGAGAATGGGTTCATAAATTGACTATTTCAAGATGATTGACCTGTTTGTAAGATAAGAATGAATCTTCTCTACATAATATTATGCATTATATGTAAGTAGGTATCTACAATACATATACGTACCAATTCTTTCACTATTTTAAAATAGACGTGCGTAGGTACATACATGCACATTATCGCCTACATATTAGCAAGTGTGGATTCGCCTTGTAAAATTATTGAACAATATTTTATGATGTTCTGTAGGTACGCGATATAAAATTTAAGCAAAATGCGCAATCTTACGTCATTTTTGCTTACTTTACTTTTATTTTTGATATTTGCCTATTTAGCATTCAAGAAATAAACATAAATGTGTTCATTATTTTAATTAAATTATTTTAAATGAAGATGAGTAAATAATTCAACTTCCATTCTTGGTTTTGGTCTCGAATTCCCAGTTGTAGACATGGTCTTATACATTAGTCTTCCCGTCTTAATTTTCTTACAAAATGTATTTTTAAAATATATTCATTTATCTGTCATAATATAATAATGAAACTTTTATTATTCTATGTTATCCGTATAATGATCTGTGAATTCTAACAATGAAATCAACTATACCTACATTTTCATAATTTTATGCACTCATCCAACTGTCGATTTGTTCAAGAGAACTTTGTTCTCTTAACATCATATCGACAATGTTTCAACCCAGGATACGCGAGATTTGTATGCAGGGTCTACTTTTTTCACGGCTTTTCCAACTTTGAAGTCAAAAAACACCAACTTAGAGGCTTCGCAGCATATATGTTCCATATACGGATTTACTCAGAATTCCGAGTAGAACATTTCGTGTGTATGTGTGTGTGTCTGTCTGTGTGTGTGTCCGTCCGTCCCTTATAACTTTTGATCCGCTCAATTTACAGAGCCCAAAATTCAGAATATATAAATGGTTATAGGCCTACAAAACTTTTTTAATCAGAATTGCGAATTTTTGTTTCAGTCAGGGGTTATCAACTTTTGAAATTTTGGTTAATATCTCAGAAACCATAAAAGCTAGAACGCTGAAAATTGGTATAAACATAGACAAATACAAAATCTCAAAAATATTTTTTTATGACAAATTTATGTATGAAACACCCCAACTAGATAATTGAATTTTCTATAAATAAATTAATAATATTAACATTGTAGGAGTACATCTCATTTTTTTTACAATTTTAATAAAAATTGAATTTAGTGACTTCTTAGATATTGTGTATGGCAGTCGCCTATACACAATATCTAAGAAGACTTAATAGTTTGATACTTAATCTCCAAACATACATACATAGGTACCATCATTCTGTATTCATATTCCGGGTAGGAGAAAAGGACTGACATCCATACTGTCCTATCTTGACATACTCGTACATACTGACATGTGTTGCATATAAAACAAAATATCTTAAAATATTTGGATTTATGGGTTTATAGATTGGTACTTATTCTTCAACTATACATGCATACTATCGCTATCGACAGTTGGATCTCATGTGTTACATGCAACTAGTAATTATAATAACAGCGTATTTTTTCAAAATTAATTTAAGATTATCAACAATTTTCTATCTATGTTGAAATCGTCAATTTATGAAAGGTTAATGGAAGGTATATGTTAGTATTTTTCTATTTACTCAATCATAAAAATCAATTTAGAATAACATTTTAGAATAGTATTAAAGGATTTTAATATAGGTTCTGAGACGAACACATGTAGAGAACGAAAGATCAATGAACCGTCAATGTGGCCAGGAATAATGCTTCCAAGAAGAGCAGACCTTCAGGACGTTCTCCCAAGAGATGGAAGGACAGCTGGCAATCCATGTCACAGGAGGTAAGCTGATGCAGGACTTCAGGCCAACAGGCCTAAAAATAGAGGAAGGAGATAACAATAGATTTGAGCATGGTCTTGCTATGAAACGCAAGATTCGTCATACACTGTGATCCTAATTGCACTGTGATGTAGGTATGATACTATACAAATTAATGTTTTTTTTTCGCATAAATTAAAGTAAAGCGAGCAGAGCCTCAATTAATTTATACCATCACGGTATATACCATAATGTGAGGTAACCAGCGACAGATGTACGGGTATACATCGCCTTGTAGAAAGAAGCACGACACGTGCGTGCATCCCCACACGCCAGTCTCGTTCGTCCAGAATGGGCGATGAAACTCATTACTTAATTACGAGATCATCAAGATTATGGAATAGCCTTAGTCCGAATAGGTACCGCTCCGTGTAACTCACTTTGTATATTCAAGAAAATACGAAAGAAGGAATATTTATCCCTGAACACCTGATCCCGATTTCATCTCCTTGTCCTTACCCTATACTATTTTTTGCTACGAATGATTACTATTATTTTTTTTTGTTTTAATAGTATCTCAGTGTTATATATATATATTTTCTTTTACTCTTATTCTTTTGTCATTGTACATACACAATTTTGTCATACTTTGTAACCTGGTTGGTTGGAAGAAATTGCCTTATGGCAATAAGCCCGCCAGTGTACAATATATTTGTTTATCGAATATTCTTTTTTAATTGTATATACGTACCCAAACATTGGATTTTTTTCCCTTTCGGGAGTCAAATGATATTTTTATTGACAAACATTTTTTTCAACATCTCAATAGAGACGAAGTTGGGATATTCCTGGTTCTTCTACAATATCCCAACTTCGTCTCTATTGAGATGTTGAAAAAATGTTTTTCAATAAAAATATAGGTATTTGTTTATATTATGTACAGAAAGATTTATAAATAAATAAATGTGTTTCTGTTTCTAGTATTTTCGATTTCCCATAAAAATGAGTGATGATGGAATAAAATTACTCGGGTCGGGAAAAGATGGGTCGGTGGTAGAGCGGTTAACGCGCTGGGCTAGTAATCCAGTGGTCGCGAGTTCAAATCCTGCCTCGACCGATTTCGTTCACCTAAGCACAAACATTTATTTGCTTATTTTAGGGAACGTAGACACTTAAGCACAAGTATTTATTTGCTTATTTTAGGGAACGTAGAAAGATATATATGTACTTGTTTAACAAGGACATATTCATTTTTTCAAAAAAAAAAAACTAACCTAACTGTTATGCTGAACAAATCATTTCGAAATCAAATAATCATAAATTAATCGAAACATTATATGTACCAATTAATTATAAAGTTTTGAGGATATCGCAGGATGGGGTCCACAGAGAAGAAGGTTCTGGAACGAATACGTGTCGAGAAGAACTGTCAACAATGCGGTTCACCGCCCATTCTGAATGCAGTGCCTTTTAAGGTGAGACGAGATTGGTGTGTGGGTATACACGCATATGTTGTGCTCCCTTTTATAAGTTAATGCACACCTGTCGCTGGTTACCCCACATTGTGGGATATGCTGTGATGGTATGAATGAAAAGAACCGTCAATGTGGCCAGGCATAATGTTCCCCAGGAAATCAGAGCTTGAGAATAATTGTTCAGACTCATCTTATTCGCGTCTTGAAACAACATTGCGTAGCTCTAGGTATGATTTACATTTCCAACTGTCGATTCGTTCATGAGAATTCAATTCTCTTAATGAATCGACATTATTAAGCCAAGATGCGTGTACGAAGGAAAATTTTGTATGGCGTAGTGGACTTTTTGCATGCTAATAACACCAACTAGAGGCCTCGCAGCATATATGTTCCCATACATGGATTTACTCAGAATTCGGAGTAGAACATTTTATGTGAGTTTTGTGTGTGTGTGTGTGTGTGTGTGTGTGTGTGTGTGTCTGTGTCTGTGTCTGTGTGTGTGTGTACGTGTGTCTGTGTGTGGGTGTGTCCGTCCGTCCCCTTATAACTTTTGATCCGCTCAATTTACAGAGCCCAAAATTTCAGAATATATAAACAGTTATGGGCCTATAAAACTTTTATACTCATAATTGTGAATTTTTGTTTCAGTCAGGGGTTATCAACTTTTGAATTTTTACCTTATTTTTCCATATATCTCAGAAACCATAAAAGCTAGAACGCTGAAAATTGGTATAAAGATAGACAAATAGAAAATCTCGAATACTTAAATCTCCAAACATACATACATACCATCATACTGTTTTCATATTCTGTGTAGGAAAAACAGACTGACCTCCATACTATACTATCCTGACAAACATACCTACATGTTTTATATAGAAAATAAAATATCTTCAAATATTTATTAATTTGTGTTGTTTATAGTTTGGTACGTATTCTTTGATTATGCATACTATCGACATCGACAGTTGGATCTCATGTGTTACATGCAACTAGTATAATAATAATTTAGATTATAGTTAACATGCACATTTAAATTTTTAAAAATAAGGTAAAAGTATTCATCAAATTTTATTTTTGATATCCCGAAGCACTCTGCGGTTCATTCGAAGCAATGCTTTCAAAATAGAATCCAATATAATCGTCAAACATGAACCAAGACACGTATCCAGAAATATTAAAGTAGTAAAATTGTGTGCATATCATTTGTTCCAGAGGCGGGGATCTTTTTAAACTGGATATTTCATTTCATCAAGTTTTATTTGTGGTATTTCTTTGTACTATCTACTTAGCAAAAATATTTAAATGGTTACAAATTCATTTGAAGTCTTTGAATCTCAAATACTACATATTTATATAGTCGTTGTATCAAAATGATACAAAGTACTATAAATGTATATGCAGTCGATATATCAAAAAGATACAAAGAAATAATAGCAAAATTTGTTTTTTTCGTGAAGTCAACAATATTTTTTGGTGACGCATTAAAAATCAATTTTATTGATTCGCGCCTCGCAATAATTCGTATTTTCCAATTATTGTCGATTTGTTCAAGAGAATTAAGTTCTCTTAACAATTCGACGTAATTTCAAACCAAGTTCGGCATAGGATTTTTGGAATGGAAGATGATCAGACACCAAAAATAATTCACACATCACGTCCGGAGGGAAGAAGAGGTGTGGGAAAGCTGAAACTACGATGGATGGATGGAGTCGAGAAGGACCTTCAGATAGCCGGTGTGCGGAATTGGAGAGAAAAGGCCATGGATAGGGTGTAATGGAGACGATTCCTTGAGGAGGCCAAGGCCCATCCTGGGCTGTGGAGCCACTGATGATGATTACAGGTAATATACGTCAAAACATAGAATATGAAATAATTTTGCTATAATTATAGTAAATTGTTGTCACCATATAATGAGTTGTCAGACGACGTCCACTAATAAAAATAAAAGTGAAAACATAAACATGTTGATGAGATCAGATCCCTGAATTTATAAGAATTTGGCATGGTATCTTTCTAGATTAACCTGTTGGCTAATGACCTTAATTTTAAAATCTCTGCTCTGAAGAGTTCAAGAACTTTCTTTAGATTCACGGGTAACAAAGAACAATAAGGGGATGTCGTGCCAAAATAACAATAATTTTAAACCACAATTCCATAAATTAACAAAAATATTGTTTTCATTTTGTAATAAGTAACAATTCAATGAAAGTATTGGAATAATTAATTGTTTTATTTTCTCCTAACTATAGAAAGTTATAATTTCTGAACTTTTTAACCATATTATAATGCCATGTCGACTGAAAATTGATGCTTGTATAAAAATTAAATTCAACCCTGTTTGGATTACCTACTGAATAGTTTTCCATAGACAAGAACGCAAATTAATATCTATGGTTAAAAATTTTCGAATACCCCCGCGTTCTGAATATTCTGACATTTTTCTCTTTAAAAACAAGATAAACCCAATAATTACTCAATTTCTGTATTCATTTACTATAGACCTCGCGTTCGGAATAATCAATCATATAAATTCCGGAAGTGTGCCTACTGGTCTACTACAGTCACGGAATTTTCCAGAATGTACATATACATAAGTGCGTGATTGTTCACCAATCCATTTAAAAATATATTTGCATTTAACTGGGCGCCGTACGAAAGGTGATGAATATATTGTTGTGTTTCAAGAAATGCAAAACAAAAAACAATAATAATTAAATTCCACCATTAAGTGTCGTGTTGTTTATAATTTTGTCTATGACGAGTCCCCTTTGGAGAGAGTTAATATAGGTGGGAGTAGGCGCCTCTATCATTAGTTGCTCCTGAATCTCATATCAGAGTTATCTGCATCGTCTACCCAACACATTTTCTTACAAGAAAAGTAAGTCTCCTCATCTCTTCAACATACTGGCTTTTTAGTTCATTTCATGTGCCGTTACATCTTTCGTGGAATCGAATAAAAGGTTATTTCAAATAATAAAGTCAGTTCTAAAACTAAAATTATATAAAAAAAAAACATATTTATAATTCGTGATTTTCAATTCAATCACTACATTCGACGGTAAAAATATGAAATTCATAATAAATTTATAAACATTAAATACAAATTTCGTACGGAGAACCGGCTTAACACAAAAACTATTTTCAAAAAACAAATATGTGATATAAAATGTTAATTTATTTAACTGTGTAGAAATCTGAATTATTTAAATATCATATAATATGTTGTTTTTTTAATATTTTTAACAAAGAACTTAAAATTTAAATTAAAAAATCTTTTCAATGTGACTCTGATTTTTATGTTATTTTAATCAAAAGATTGTCAATTTTAGATAATCTAAATTAATCAAAAAATAAAATACCAAATAATATTATTTGTAAATGGTGGGCTACCTAATTAAAAAAAGACATTGAACATTTACACACATAATATGTGATACTGTGATTCAAAGTATTAGTAGTGTTGTGAATGTTTTACTATTTAAAGTGCACTTACACTTGCAAAACATATGATTGCAAAACATTTTTAAAGAAAATTATTGTGTTTAATATTGTACCCTCTTGAACCAAGTTTACTTAACCGATTCATTCGTTTTAAATTAAAATCTTATTATATTTTTTAAAATATGAATTTGTCCCTGTAACAAATACATATACATCCACACACTACATTCCCTAAACTAATTATTAATGCTTGTGCTATAGGTGAACGAAATCGACCTTGGCAGGATTTGAACTCGCGACCACTGGATTACTAATCCAGCGTGCTAACCGCCCACCCATTTATTTATATGAATCATGTGAAATCTTTAAAATATGATTGTATATTATTTACTAAAAAACATTGTTTAATGTTCATTTTCTTAACGAATACATAATATTTTTCATGGTATTTCGGAGGGTCAAAAATCAAAAAGAGAATTAGTTCTACAAATTCATTTGAAGTCTTTGAATCTCAAATACTACATATTTATATAGTCGTTGTATCAAAATG
Organism: Molanna angustata; assembly: GCA_963576475.1. Lineage (NCBI taxonomy): Eukaryota > Metazoa > Arthropoda > Insecta > Trichoptera > Molannidae > Molanna > Molanna angustata. Next base: position 36,555,709 of record OY754968.1, on the reverse strand, counting down.
ATACAAAGTACTATAAATGTATATGCAGTCGATATATCAAAAAGATACAAAGTAAAAGATACAAATTCATATTTAAAATAAAAAACTTTTTAAATTACTCCAGTATTTATTTTAAGGTAACCTACGACCGGTTTCGTATCTACTTGAAAATATGCTTAGCACTTAACTGATTGTAGGTTGTAGTCATAAAATAAATAGTGGAATAATTACAAAAGTTTTATATTATTAACATATATTTTTTAATTTTAAATAATTTGAAATGGAATGCCATCAAGAACTATCGGTCGAAAAATCAAATATTATACGTGTTGAATTTAAAACACTATATTTTGTAATAAATTTATTAAAAACGTGGTGATATTATTAAAATTTAAATATTTTTTTGTTTGTTATTGTAATTCTTTAATTTGTTTTTTAGATCTCAATTTAAAGATGGTGAGAATATTCTTTTTAAGTAGTACCGCGAAAAAAAAAAATGATTCACCGCGCTTTCGGAACAACACATAAAATAACCCAGTGAACTATATATTATAAGGTTTCAGCCTATATAATATAAAATTATAAGTTCTGCATATTTCATTAGCGATTATTTAGAAAGAGGATTATTTTTTTGATCTTAACCCTTTGTAATACAAAATTGCTTTTAGATTTGTAAGAACCGAGCTGAGATGTAGGTACAGCTCTAAAAACTCTAAGATTCAACTCCGTTAATCTCCGTTAGCCTCAAATGTGCTTCTAAATTTACTTTACTAACTAAACATAATTTACAATTCTTCTTAAGGGGGGGACTGCTGCCAACGTACCTATTTTTCAATTTGATAGACCATCATTATTTCTTATCAAATCATTTTGAAAAAAATAATTTAGATAGTTTAGGTATTAATAAAGAAAAATTTATCTTTACTTTTTGATAATGTTCTGTATAAATTATTGTAGAAAAATAATGGCATACCCCGATTTTCAAGGTTTATCTTATATTTTTAATAAAATATAAGGCGTAGTTAGACATTTTTTTTTTAAATTAAAGAAGACAAAAATATCTGGAAAAATATGATGTGACGTTGCATTAATGCTTCAGGTTTAGTAAACAAACCTAAAAAACATTTATTTTCCATTCAGCGCCATTGACATTTATCTTAAATTTATAGGTGATAAAAACAAACTAGCTGCAAAATGCCGAACGCTGAAACAACAAACTTAATAGCCACCTACTTGATCCTGGTCTTCCTGCTATTATCATTATGGCTGCTCTATGCAGGATTATTCTAAGGTAAATACTTTATATTTTAATTAAGTTAATGATTTTTGTTTTGTATAGTTTTTAAAATTGGATCATTTTGTATTACTTGTCTCCAATTGCAAATACTAAACAAAAATAATCACATATTAGATAATCAATATTATTTAATAATAAATTCAATAATTTCTCTTCATTTTTTATTTTTTTTCGCGAAATATTTTATGAAACTGAAGATAGCAAACGTTGTTTTCAATTAACATAATAATTATACTTATAAACAATTTATAATCGATTGAAATATAAATATGTATAAAAAGTTTTCTAGTTTCAGTGCGCGCATCCCGGCGTTGATTATTTAAAAAAACGTAACAATCAATTTTTTCGTTCCCCGTCTCACTAGAAAAACCTCTTCTGAGACGGGTCGTTGATATGTTATTGATACGTTGATAGTTGATATTTATGTAGGTACCTACCTAGTTTACAAACAGAATGAAAAGTAAATTATAAACTTCGAAAATTAGGCACTTTTAAAATTCATATTCACATAACCAAATGGGGTAACCAGCGACAGGTATGCGGATGTATATTACCTTATGGAATGAAGCACGACACGTGCGTGTGTCCTCACACACCAGTCTCGTTTTACCAAAAATGCACTTTAATCAGAATGGATGGTGAACCTCGTTGCTAAAATATGCGAGATGTTTGTATTTTCGATTTACCGACTCTACGGAACACCCAAGAACGATGATAATAGAAAATAATGGAAGCACTATATTCTAAGCCGGTGCCTCACAACAAATTTACTAAACATAATGATAAAAACAATTTACTAAACATAATGATAAAAACAATTTACTAAATATAATGATAAAAACAATTTACTAAACATAATGATAAAAACAATTTACTAAACATAATGATAGAAACAATGTACTAAACATAATGATAAAAACAATTGCTCCTACCTACTTCAAAAAAATTCTTTCAACTGTCCCATGAAAACAACACGCCAAAATCACCTTATCTATACCTACACCATACTGCAGAACAAATTACGCACAGAATAATTATGTAAACAGATGCTTTAACTATTACAACAGTCTTGACCCCCAACCGGACATATTTAACTCCACACAGACATCCACACAGGTTATTGGTAAAAATCAAACCTACTTTCCTTAAACCTTCATCCCTTCCTTATCAACGCTTTTCTATATCCATTACCCTTCCCTTTCCCCCACGTACACTCACCATCATACAATAACTACCCAACATCAATAATATATAATAATTTAAATATGTGAAACTTTATAATTGGCTTAAAATAGTGATTAAACTCTTTTTCGATTGATAATCACGTTGGATATTTGCATTTAATTTGTTAAATTAGAAAGTTTTAACTATTTTTTATCCTGTAGAAATCGAAAGTAATAAATCACAAGCAGCGACATATGGTCAAACATCTGTAGCGCACGTGTCGCGAAAAAGATCATATCTCTTTCGTTATATCAATAAATGTATTTATAAATCGTCGTGATGAATTCAACAGGTATCACATCTTCTACCAAATTATTTGGTCCAGTTTCCACAAAACTGTAAGAAGTCGTCGGGAACGTAATTATTCAATGGTTAAGTGAAATAAATTACCATCACATATTAAAAAAGGAAGAATTAATAAAGTCCACAGACATTCCCTTAAATAAGTAAAGTTAATATGATTTCATATCGACATATGACGTTAGAGCTGATAAGCGTTGAAAACACTCATTATGAAATCTGTCAAAGCAAATCAAATATTTCTATTCTTTGGATGAACGTTTTTTAAATATTTATATTTAGTTCCAAAAAATGACATTCGTGATTCGTCCCTAACCCAAATTCCCAAACGCCTCCCGAAACAATTTATCTTAAAGATTTTTTTACGTCATCTCATTATGAATTATACAAATTTAAGATATTTTTGTTTTTATTTCATCGATAAATTAAATATATTTCCTTGAAAATCGTAATAGTGTTGTTTGGATGAGGATGTTGTAGCCAGGATTATTAGACACCATAAAACTATCTATAAAACAAGAAAGTATTTGCTTATAAATAAATCCCGACATTTCTTAAAAAACATTTACTTTTATTGTTTATTTAAGTGAAAATTTAAAATTTAACTATATTGGTGTGCGTTAAAAACAAAATCATGGCTCGATACACAAAATTTGCCACTTTTTGTAATTGACCAAAACGACCTGTCTCGTGAAGAGTTTATAGATCACAGCTGTTAGGCACTCGATCCAATCATTTCATTTATCAAACTGAAGGATATTAACTGTTCGTCTGTTTCTTGCTAACCAAAAAACATGTCTTAGCATTAAATTCAAATTTTAATGTAAGTATTTCGCATAAGAATAAGTAGATTATCATTTTTTATTATATTCGATGTTTCTCTCGTTTTTTTTTACACTTTAACATAATTTTTAACAGCCTAGTACTTTAATATTATTAACGTTTGCTTTACGTCATTTTTTTCATATAAACGTTCTTCTGCCGTTTTCCAGAATTTCATCTATGTAGGTATTCATCCCAACATTATTCCATTTTGTAAATTAGTTTTGTTTGACCTTGCTATTCTTCCTAGACATTTGTCTAGTCTAAATCATGAAAATGAAAATATTTTCGTCTAATTATATATCTTTCAACTGCTTATGAAGTTTCGTCTTACCTATATTGTTTAAAAATACATTTCTTTTAAAAATAATTGCAATACAGCAATGCATTTTATCAAATTTTATGACTATCATGAGACATTAATACAAATCTATTGTTTTGAAAACACCTCCTTCCACCCTGTGGTGAATTAATTTTGAAATGGCAATTACGTCCAACTAAGCAATATTTCTAAACGAGAGAAGCAATATTCAGCGAAAAACATCGACTCCTGTAACTTAAATAATATTATATACCTACTTAAATATTTGAAATTGTTGAAATTAGATTTGAGAAATGTGACAATTGGTAGGTACCTACTCAAAATTTCTTACTGAACTTGTTCTAATGAAATCATGGAAAAAATGGATTAATCTATTTTTTTTAAATGTTTTATTTATAAAAAGAAAATTGACATTGAAAGATAGTATGCATATATATATATATATATATATATATATATATATATATATATATATATATATATATATATATATATATATATATATATATATATATATATATATATATATATATATATATATATATATATATATATATATATATATATATATATATATATATATATATATATATATATATATATATATATATATATATATATATATATATATATATATATATATATATATATATATATATATATATATATATATATATATATATATATATATATATATATATATATATATATATATATATATATATATATATATATATATATATATATATATATATATATATATATATATATATATATATATATATATATATATATATATATATATATATATATATATATATATGAAAAAAATATCGAAAATTGTCACAATACAAATCACAAATTGTAAAGTTCACATTATCAGATAAACATGTATTTGTGTGTGAAAAAGATAAATGTATTGATAACATCGTTTGTGACAAATTATATTGTGAACAAAATAAAATATTTTCACAAAACTGACATCTCAGCAACACAGCAATTTGTCGCTTCAATTATTACATCTCACGTGACCGTCAACAGTTGTAAAAAGTTCATTAATCTTCTAATGAAACCGGAACGTGAAAAACAAAAACAAACGAAAAATAGTATTTTCTCGCCCAATCGACAACACTAAACTTCGTCGTAATTAACAACCTGCATGACAATGGCCGCCTTATTATCCAACTGTCGATTTGTTCAGAAGAACTTTGTTCTCTTAACATATCGACAATGTATCAAGCCAGAATACGCGAGAATTGTATGGAGAGGTCTACTTTTTTCACGGCTTTTCCAACTTTGAAGTCAAAAAACACCAACTTAGAGGCTTCGCAGCATATATGTTCCATACACGGATTTACTCAGAATTCGGAGTAGAACATTTCGTGTGTCTGTGTGTGTGTCTGTGTGTGTGTGTGTGTCTGTGTGTGTGTGTGTCTGTGTGTGTGTGTGTCCGTCCCCCCCTTATAACTTTTGATCCGCTCAATTTACAGAGACTAAAATTTCAGAATATATAAACAGTTACAGGCCTACAAAACTTTTGTACTCGGAATTTTGATTTTTTGTTTCAATCAGGGGTTATCAACTTTTGAATTTTTATTTTATTTTTCCATATATCTCAGAAACTATAAAAGCTAGAACGCTGAAAATTGGTACAAACATAGACAAATACAAAAACTCAAATTAGTTTTTTCAAAAAAATTCCAGGGTTTCTCAAACATTTTTTATTAAGAAAAGTATTTTTTTTATGATAAATTTATGAGTTTAACTGCCTATATTTCCAAATTTTTTAAAAATATCAAAAAAAGCCGAAACACCCCAACTAGACAATTTAATTTTATATAAAAAATATTGACATTGTATAAGCACATCTCAATTTTTTTTTAATAATTTTTATAAAAATTGAATTTAGTGACGACATTGTTTCATACAATTTGTATGGTAATCTCCTACACACAATATCTAAGAAGACTTAATTGTTTGATACTAATCTCCAAACATACATAGGTACATACCATCATTCTGTTTTCATATTCTGGGTAGGATCAAAGGACTGACCTCCATACTATCCTATCTTGACATACATACATATGTAGGTACATGTGTTGTATAGAAAATCAAATATCTTAAAATATTAAATAATTTGTATTTATGGGATTATAGTTTGGTACTTATTCTTCAACTATACATACTATCGCTATCGACAGTTGGATCTCATGTGTTACATGCAACTAGTTATCCAACTGTCGATTTGTTCAGGAGAACTTTGTTCTCTTAACATATCGACAATGTATCAAGCCAGAATACGCGAGAATTGTATGGAGAGGTCTACTTTTTTCACGGCTTTTCCAACTATGAAGTCAAAAAACACCAACTTAGAGGCTTCGCAGCATATATGTTCCATACACGGATTTACTCAGAATTCGAAGTAGAACATTTCGTGTGTCTGTGTGTGTGTTTGTGTGTGTGTGTGTGTGTGTGTGTGTGTGTGTGTGTGTGTGTGTGTGTCTGTGTGTGTGTGTGTGTCCGCCCCCCCCTTATAACTTTTGATCCGCTCAATTTACAGAGCCCAAAATTTCAGAATATATACACAGTTATAGGCCTACAAAACTTTTATACTCAGAATTTCGAATTTTTGTTTAAGTCAGGGGTTATCAACTTTTGAATTTTTACTTTATTTTTTCATATATCTCAGAAACCATAAAAGCTAGAATGCTGAAAATTGGTATAAATATAGACAAATACAAAATCTCAAATTAGTTTATTCAAAAAATTTCCAGGGTTTCTCAAACATTTTTTATTAAGAAAAATATTTTTTTATGATAAATTTATGAGTTTAACTGCCTATATTTCCAAACTTTTTAAAAATATCGAAAAAAGCCGAAACACCCCAACTAGATAATTTAATTTTCTATAAAAAATAAAAACATTGTATTTGTACATCTCAAATTTTTTTTAACAATTTTTATAAAAATAGAATTTAGTGACGACATCGCTTCATACAATTTATATGGCAGTCGCCTATACACAATATGTAAGAAGACTTAATAGTTTGATAGGATTTTAATATCCAAACAAACATACAGAACCATCATGCTGTTTTCATATCCCGGGAAGGAAAAGAGGACTGACCTCCATACTGTCCTATCTTGACATACATACCAACAAGTGTTAAAATTTTCAATAATTTGGATTTATGGGTTTATAGTTTGATTTTTATTCTTCAACTATACATACAATCGCTATCGACAGTTGGATCTCATGTGTTACATGCAACTAGTAATATTAATGGACTAACAGATTAATGAAATATGGTTTTCTTAAAATCAAGTTAGGGCTCTATTTATCATGATATTTATTTTGTACTTAATTGTTCTCTAATAATTATAAATGTGTTGGTATTTTTATTTTCATTTTAGATACTGTGTCAAATATTAATTCAACACGATCCCAATAGCATTTATCCGCATTTTGGATTTGTCTTTTTTTTAACATGTCTACGTAGGGGACACCATCTATTAGGATTTGGGTCCATTTTGCTCTTCCGAAGAAGCGCACTACGTAGCGTTGGGAGGGGTTTGCAGTCTAGAAAAGAGTTTATTGATTCGGATTTTAAAAAGACCCGGGTTGTATGAAGGTGGAAACAGAATTCGGAAGATCGTTCCACAGTTTCTTACCAATCTAGTCTTAAAAAACTGTTTATCTCGAATCCTGCAGATCCTGCAGCGTAAGAGTCAGATTTCATGGAGGTCTATAATTATTTAATAAAACAACTCTTTTCGATTATTATTACGATGATCCAATTTGAACATTGTTAACTCGGATAATTACTTAATCTACAAGGCCGTGTCATCTATCAGTTCGATGTGCCTTTGATGTCGGACATAATCATTATTTGTTTGGAATTTAGAGTATCAATCTTCTGAAATCTCACATTTCAAACAAACAGTTTACGAGTTCATAACGTACCTACTAATAATACACATTGCAATAAATATAGGATAATGCATTATGAATACGCAACGAAGTAGAGTTTACTTTGAATCATACAATAAAACTAGTCCCAGCTATATTATCATTGGCGTGCAAATTCGGTAGGTACCTATAATATCAAAATTTATAACGCAGTAAATCAAAACTCGAAAATAGACAAGAATTTCATAATCCACGTAAAATATCAGATGACATTAAGAAGCGACATTTATCAAAGTGACTGGGGTAGAGATGGTACCAAATTATAGCCCATTTATACTCCGAAAATATCACGGAGCTGTTTTAATAGAAAATGTGGTGAATTTAATTTAATCTAAATAAAATATCTTCCCGCTCGTGTTGGTATTACTTCTTGCACTAAAGTCAGTCCCGTTTGTCAAGCGGATAAGTTTATATTTAGAGAAGGAAATAACTAAATATCTTATAACATATTTTGAGAAACAAATTTCCCTGACCCACGATGTCGAATTTTACCGCCATGAAACAACGCAGCTTGTAGGTTGAAAGCAACAAACAGAAGATAAACACGTCAATCTAGATGTTGAGATGTGAAAAGTCTTTTAGGAAAATGGGTTAAAAAAACATAACAGAAAAAATGGCAGATATAAATAAACGTATTTTTGATTGTCAATTAGAAATATTGTATGTCTCCAAAGTGTGACAATTTATTAAATGATACGTCATAAATTAATATTTGACGTTGCATTATTTGTCAACCTCCGAAAAAATACAAAATAAATTATCCGTATTGCACATACTTTAATTAGATGTGTAGGTAGACACTTACTTCTTAAATTTTTATAGTTACGTTAAAACTATACAAAATATTGTATAAATAAATATAACATTCGATATATACAACAATCGATAGAGGAAATAAATATTAATCTTCTTGGTTTTGAAATAATTTTCAAAATAATGTCAAAATGATGCATTTTTCATGAATGCATAATTTTTTTCCATTACACTCCTGCTTAAGATCCATCATCGGGCGTCTCATGTTAATGATCCATAACTTTTGATAAAAAAAGTGCTTCACTTTCCTCTATATGGTACAAAAAAGTGTTTCACTCTCCTCTATATGTCCAATTCTGATTCGTTTCAGAGTACGAAGACGTCTAAAATATCGGGCAACCGTGGATAAAAGTATTTTATCCGCGCGGTGTGACGTAATGAGTCCAAATGCAGTCAACTTTATGACATTTCTCATATACTAAAATTCCGTATAAGATTTTTTGTCGAATCTGAATAGGGCCTAATATGGTACAAAAAAGTGTTTCACTTTCCTCTATATGGTACAAAAAAGTGCTTCACTTTCCTCTATATGGTACAAAAAAGTGATTCACTTTCCTCTATATGGTACAAAAAAGTGTTTCACTTTCCTCTATATGGTACAAAAAAGTGTTTCACTTTCCTCTATAAAATAGTACCCACAGAATAAATGTTTCACGTAGATGCCTCTATATACCTAAATACAGAAGTGTTTTACGTAAATACCTCTATATAGTATAGAAGAAGTGTTTCGCGTAAATACCTCTATAATACAAAAAAGGTTCACGTATATACCTCTATATATTACAGAAAAAGTGTTTCACGTATGTACCTACCTCTATTAAGTACAGACAAAGTGTTTCATGTACCTACATAGTACAGAAAAAGTGTTTCACCTATGTACCTACCTCTATTAAGTATAGACAAAGTGTTTCACGTACTTACATAGTACAGAAAAGGTGTTTCGCGTACCTACATAGTACAGAAAAAGTGTTTCACGTTTTCCTACATAGTGCATAAAAAGTTTCTCTATAAGCTATAACGCTTCCATACTCGTTAATCATAGTGATACCACCAGGATTTTTTTATATGATATAAATTTATGAATCAACATATGTTTTTATGATAGTACGGAAAAATCGATTGCAAAACTAAATTTAACGTTATATGTTTTTACCAGACTGTCAAAAATGATTCACATCAATACTTTGAATGCCTAGTGTAGTCTAGATGTAGGTATAATGTAATAATCTATCTTTAAACATTAAATTCAAAGTCAACATAAAAAAGACGATTTTTCTGCTCAATAAATATTTTCAATTCATATGTTCACGGGTTAGTTGCTACATTATGACGACTTTGGTTGCACAAGATAATTCCTCAAATCGAGCTTGTAAAGATGTTAATGTCCTCAGAGATGGGCCAACTCGGATTCAACAGTCATTAAAGATGTCATTTCGTCCAAATGTCAATCACATTATTTTCCCAGACCCCCTATATATCTCCTCAACCGAAAAATATAATATAGAAGAGCATAATATTCCAACAAGAATAAAACGAACATCTAAGCCAAGGAGTCGAAATTATTTTTAAAAGTGATATAGTCAACGGATCTCGACTAAAGAAATTTACGGTTGTGTTTATTGCTATTGTAGGTACTAAAAAAATATATATTATTATTTTAAATTTGAATACGAATTATGTCACGCGTGCGAAGAAAGTATGTTATTTTAGGTACTTATTTAATGTTCACCGAACGATCAAATATATGAATGTTATATAATCAAATTATCCATGTGACTGACTGTATGTCTTTCGAAATAAACGAGATTCAAAAACTCACACAACATAAAATATCGATGCATAATACAAACAATAGTACATATGTACAACAGTACAATTATGTATTTGATAATAACGACAGAACCAAATCTGAATATATAACTGCGATAAAATATCATGAAATGAAATACATTTTTTAATAAATTATTTCTTCTGAATCTCATGATATTATAAGTACAGGTATATAGAATCGCTCAAATGCAATGCACCTTGCGAATTTGCTCATTTCGTTGTAATTCACAAATATAACTAAGTACCCATTTGTAATTTAAATCATTCACTCACTCCGATGGCGCTACAGCCCATATCGAGCCTTGGCCTCCTGTAACTTTTGCCCCCAACTGGGGTAGGAAGTTTGTCAACCTCCACGTGGTCTACCCCGGGTAACGCAAAGAGTCAAACAGTTGGTGCTACTCAGGGCCGGATAAACGTGTTTTTGCGCCCAGAGCAATATATTTCAAACCGCCCCCCCCCCCCTCCTTCCCAAATGTTTGGAATTTCAATATTATATTATGCAGTATAATTCAATATTATACAGTAAAAATCAATATATTAATATAAACCAAAGAACACAAATAAATTATAATTCTACCTATTCCTATTCATGTATGTACCGTATCCTGAGAAGTAGGCATTTTAAACTAAAACATTAGGTCTTACAATTTTTAAAGTATTGGATCATCACATAAACCGTTTTAAAGTAAAATATAATTTAAAAGTCCTTTTAACTATCTCAAGTATTATGTAAATAAACTAAACTTAATAACTAATGTTAACACTTAAAATATCATAAAAACTATTTTTAATTAAAAAAACTCAATATAACTATCAAATGCCAGTAAAAATTTAAAATTACACCAAACTTAAATTAAAAAAAAACAAATCGCGATTCTAATTAACACAAAACACTAAATAAGTTCTTGGTATAATAAATACCTACATAAATTAATATTAATAAAACGAGGAATGCCAATGAATTTTACACAAAACAGCACACGAAAACTCCCATTGATTTCGATATACTTTGCCGACTAGTATTCCATCTAGTTATAGGTATATATTAAAATCTATGGTCTATACTAGACTCGTAAAAATATTGACACGTGTTAACACTTGACATCAGACAGAAGAGAGAGATAGAAACAATAATATATGAATAATTGAAAGAGTCAGGTGACGAGTCGGCGACCGAGATCAAGGAAATAAGTAAGTATGTCGCTAAAGTCGAAAGGGAAAACTTCACTGAAATTATCATAACATTTCTAAAGAACATTGTTTCCCTTTTTTAGAAAACCTTGCTATTGGTTGTATACAGGTTCCGGATATTTAAACGTCTTATGTAGTTTCATTAACAAGCAATAAGAGTTCTTAGTATAATGTATAATTAAAGTTACTATGGTGTGTAGCATCTGGAATGTTTTCAAACACGCCGCTATCATCTCATATGAAATTCATTATGAACCGCCCGGGCGATTTCAGATAGGGGGGCGCTGGCTTCATTATGTAGATAATTTTTACACTTAAGCAAGTAAATTATTACAATGATTATGTGTGTGTGTGTGTGTATGTGTGTGAATCGACTGCCGAGCAGCATAAACGTGTTGTTAGTATTTGGTAGGTATATGTTTACGATTTACGAATAACACGGTAATAGACGGACAAGATATTAACACGTCAGAATTTTAACATACACACCATCACGCCATGTCCCTTTCGGGGAAGGCAGAGAGAACCGAGTGCCATACCTGGGGAATTTTTGATTTATATAATTAACATTTTAGGATTTTAAGCGCCCTTTTTAGACAAGCGCCCTGACTTCTTGTTCCGGATTGTTCTATGATTTATCCGGCCCTGGTGCTACTACACAGCAATGGCGCGATTTCACAAGAATAAGAAGATACGCAAGAAAGCAGATCAGAACAAAAAACAAAACAGTCCTTCTCAGGACTATAGGACACGCAACTTGGAAAGTTGTATAAATATCTGTCATTTTAACATTGAGGGTATCTCCCTCTCCAAGTGTCAAATATTAGCGCGCATACTGAACAAATATAATATAGATGTCATAGCAATACAAGAGACACATACTAAGGACGATGAAGACCTTAACAGGAGAGGACATATACCAGGGTTCTCCCTCATAGCTGCCGCTCACAGCAATGTTTATGGTATAGCTACATACGCTAGGTCCGATATAGACAAAATAAAAGTCCTTAGTTGCAGCACCTACAATAATATATTCACCATCACTATTGAAGTAGACAATATAAAGATCACTAATATATATAAACCTCCGAACGATACATGGCCATCTCCACCCCTACCTTGCTACGAACACCCAGCGGTATATGTGGGAGATTTTAACAGCCACCATGACACGTGGGGATATGATCACACAGATCAGAACGGTGATGTCATCGCCGAGTGGGCACAGCTGAACGCAATCGACCTATTATACTGTGCGAAGGATAAGGGTACTTTCCGATCCGCACGTTGGAGACGGGACTATACTCCAGACCTCAGCTTTGTTACAAGCCCAAATACGAATGTTAATGATAAGGCCACACGCATCATACTGGATGACTTTCCCCACTCACAACACCGACCTGTCGTGGTGAAATATGGTATCCGCATACCACTGGCAACCACAGTCCCTCTGCCAAGATGGAACTTTAGAAAAGCCAACTGGGAAACATTTTCAAAAGATTTGGATAATATCATACAACATATTCCTTGCCAAATTGATTGTTACAATAGGTTCGTGGGAGCAATAATATCAACAGCAAAAAAGCACATCCCTCGGGGTTTCCGTAGAGAGTATATACCAGCCTGGAACTCACAATGTGAAGAATTGTACAAGAAATACGAAGAAACACACGATGCAAGCACTGCGGGAGAACTTCTACGGGCATTAAACCACAGCCGCCGGGACAGATGGAATGAAACTGTTAAGGACATGGACTTCCGACATTCAAGTCGTAAGGCCTGGTGCACCTTGCGAAAACTGGGAGCCGCCCCACCTAAACTCCCAAGTGCGCTATCCACCACACCTGTAACTCCAGGTGATATAGTTAGACGCATGGTGTCTGTTTCACGGATCTCAGTCAGCAAAGAACGCAAAAAAGAGGTCAACTACGAGCTACGGAAAACCAAAGCAAAACTCCCAGAAACCTCTAACTTCTCCGAAAATTTCTCCCTGGATGAAATGAACCTAGCTTTGGGGAATATTAAATGCGGGAAAGCGGCGGGTTTGGATGAAATCTATCCCGAATTTATCAAGAACATGGGCCTACGTGCGAAACAGTGGCTGCTACAACTTATGAATGAAACAATGACAATGGAACTACCAAAAATTTGGAAGCACTCAAAGGTAGTGGCCATCCTAAAACCAGGCAAAGACGGAACTAACCCTAATCACTATCGACCAATATCATTACTGTGTGTCCCATATAAAGTGTTAGAAAGGCTCATACTACAACGCATTGCCTCCTCAATAGACGCAGTAGTTCCCATTGAGCAAGCGGGATTCCGAGCCAGAAGGGATTGCTGTGAACAAGTACTTGCTCTGACCAGCACTATAGAAGCTGGATTTCAAAAAGGAAAAAAATTCTCGGCAGCATTTGTTGACCTGTCAGCAGCCTACGATACTGTGTGGCGTCAGGGCCTACTCTTGAAGCTCGCTAGAGTGATACCATGCCGCAAAATTCTACATTTACTAGACTCCATGTTATCATGTAGATATATAAGAGTATCATTGGAGGGAAAGATGAGCAACAGCAAAGTTCTAAACAACGGGTTACCACAGGGATCAGTCCTGGCTCCTGTCCTATTCAACTTATACGTGCATGATATACCTAAGACGGAATCAACTATGTTCCAATATGCGGATGACATTGTCCTCTTGGCTGGAAGTAGAGATTTAGATGCAGGTGCCCAAGTGTTGGAGCGGGACCTGCAAATGCTATCAGCCTACTTTAAAAACTGAAGACTGAAACCCAATCCAACAAAAACAGAAATTTCAACATTCCACCCGAATAATAAGCAGTGCAATTCTAAAATCACTGTTCACTTTGAGGGCATCCAACTGCATCAGACTGAGCACCCAAAGTACCTTGGTGTAACACTTGATCGTACACTTAACTTCAAAAAACAAGTGACTCACTATGCGCGAAACTCAAATCAAGAAACAATGTCATTCAAAAACTGGCGGGGTCTGGATGGGGCGCATGTGCTGACACACTACGAACAGTGGGACTATCACTTGTCTACTCTACTGCTGAATACTGTGCGCCTGTGTGGGGCGGCAGTGCTCATGCCAAAAGGGTGGACACTCAACTTAATACCACCATGAGAACCGTAGCCGGTGTGTTGAAACCCACACAATGTCAATGGCTACCAGTGCTAGCCAACATTGCTCCTCCCAAAATCCGAAGGGCAGCACCTACATTCAGAGAATGGGAAAGGACATAGAACAACATCTCCCTTCTGAACTTGACCCTGAGGGATATTCCAGCTACCAGACTGAAATCGAGAAAACCCTTCTGGACCAGAGCCCAAGCTCTGGAGAACAGTAGTTTTACAGTCGAACAAGCCTGGGCCGAGGAATGGAGAAGTGGACAAATAAAAAACAAGCACCTCATCATGGACCCATCAAAAAGGGTTGCCGGTTTTGACTTAGAGCGCAAAGAGTGGGTAACACTGAACCGGATTAGGACAGGTTGCAGCAGAAGAGCAGCTGAGCGCCACAAATGGGGCTACATAAGTGACCCTAGTTGTGAGTGTGGCGATCTGGTCCAAACCATAGATCACATTGTAACGATGTGTCCATCTCACCGATTCGATGGAGTGATGGAGGATATAAATAACCTGACGACCGAAGCCAGAATATGGCTTAGGGAACTTAGTGTAATCTTGTGAGCGCCTGACTCACCATACGAATATATATATATATGCCCCCAACTCATTCTGTCCTCGGCTGCCATTCTCCAGCCTGTCACCTGAAGGAACTGCTCTGCATCCCTCCTGACCTCATCCTTCCACCTCAGCCTGGGTCTTCCCACTCGTCTTCTTCCACCTGGGTGTCCGTTCAGTATTATTTTGGGGACGCGTGATTCTGGCATTATTTGTACGTGTCACTTGTATGTACGTGTCCTAATTTAAATACACAACTAGAATAATCTAATACATTTTTACACCCTTTTATTTAACTTCACTTGCCTGTCTGTACTGGAATTTCGCAATCGATTTTTAACTAACTTCCGGACAAGTTGCAGAGAAATTGTATTAAAATAAAGTGTTTGGTCGTCATAAGACAGAGTTAATCCATTTTGTTATGCATATGTATGTTTTTGCAAGTTGTTTTTTTCCGGCAATGGAAACTGAATAGATGGTGTCAAGTTCACCAGTTACTAAGATCGAATCTGATCCTATAGAACGATGTATTACACAGTAAGAAAAGAAAAGACACAACAAACGAATGTAAGAAATAAAAAAATAGTTTATAGAATGAAATAGAACACTGAAATGGTTTGACCACTTGGTAAATGACTGAAAAAAAAACAAAGCCGAAATGAATGGACAAGAGTAGTGGTCGTCCAAAAGAAGGAGGATGGCACGACTAATGTGAACGTCCTGAAAGAAGGAAATGTACCTTAAAAGCTTTTACAACAGCATGAGGCGATGCATGAATGTCGATAAGGCGATGGATACTTTTCAAGATAGAAAAATCAAAATCAAAAAAATCTAATTTTCAAGGTTTGTATATAAATCTATAAGATTTAATATAATATAGTAAATATTTTTTTACCATTTCTCCATTTTATCTCATTCGGATACTAATACTCGTATTATTGATAATTTCTTTACAAAGAATTGATTCCATTTTTGGTTTTCCCCTTTTTCACCTTTATTTGAAAAATTAATTACTTGCAGATCCGCAGTGCTGGATCGAACAAACCGAAAAATGCGCTGATTCCAGCTGGATTGCTGGATGCAGCAATTGCAATCCCTATGTGGGTAGGATTGCCAGATGATATCCTATAGAAGGGCATGTCTCCCTTTTCTACAAATTATCCTCCTGTCCTCCCTTACCTACTCGATATCCCTATTTTAATCGATTCAATTAATCAATGCACAAAAGAGCAAAGAAAGGAACAGACTTTTAAGATTTTTTTCTTAATTTGTTGAAAAACCAAGTACTGGTTTCAAAAATTGGTATTTGGGCAAAATATGATGATTAAAATAAAGTTATTTTATACAAAATCTCAGTATATTGATAAGACTTTTTCAGAATCTTGATTTGAAGTTGTATAGGGACTAATAATGAGAGGTTAGAGGTTACAATTCAGGATCAAACCAAGGTTTCTGACCTCCGAAGAAAAAGAAGACTACATTGAAGTCATTAGATAAAAATGTTATTTTCTATCGACAAAAAAGCTCCTATCAGTTTTTCTGTCGATAGGTGAGGTCGAATTGGTGGATGGGTGTTCTTTTTCGATTATCCTCCTTTTCGAAGAAAAATACTTATTTTATGTACTAAGTATTTGTCCTCCTTTTACAAATTTCCATCTTGCAATCCTATTGGTGGGATATTATATTTATTAACAGATTATATATATGTAAATTCTTTTGAATTCGATATCTGAATTACTATTATAGTCATTAACATAATGAACTGTTTGAAATGAACTGACTGAAATAGAAACGGGACAAAAGCGCTAAGGAGAAAGAAGAAGAAAAAAGATAAACGCGTATATATTACGGGAAAATATAAAAACATTTGGCGGTAAGGCTTTAAAAATTATAAAAAGTAAAATAAAATTGCGAAAAATGTATGAAGGAATCCATAATGATTGGTTTCCTGACTCTACTTATGTTTCGGAAATTCACCACCAGACTTGAACACTAACGCAATACAATTATACTAAAAATATATAATTAAATAATACACACATTTTCTTTTCTTAAAATATTTATGACTCCATTTTTATAATTAATGCAACTTGCTCACGCGAGTCACAATGAGAACTACATACAAACCTAACCAACCTATTCATACCAAAAATTTGGTTTGAATAGGTTGGTTATGTCAGCGAGTTGCATCATATAGGTACTGTATTATAATATTTACACCACGGGTGTGAATGTAGCGAATTGCAATTGTATTATTGTTTATAATTAGCTTTCAAAACGCTAGTAGTTTGGAGTCAGAATTGGCACCTAGCGGTGAGTTTCGGAAATTCAAATTGTTTCAGAAAACTAACAAATTATAATGGATTTGTCCATACATTTTTCGTAAGTTTATTTATTTTTTTTATAATTATTTAAAGCCAAGTTTTTATTTTTCCCGTAATATTTACGCGTATATCTATCTATTGATATAAAAATTATTATACACGTATATCTATCTATTGATACAAAATACAAAACAGGAGTAATGAAAAAAAAATCGTATCACACGAATTACTCGAATCAATTGCCAAAATTATTAATAGACATTTTCGTCCCACGAGTATTTGTACTTTCTAATATTTTAATAAGATTTATTTATACTCCATCAACCACCGCGTGTTTGTAAATATTGATGTAAGAATACTCTATGGTTGACAAATTGTGTCGACTGTCAATGGTCATACATCAAACATTAAATTCTTTTCTCGCCAACCCCGCCAACACATGATAAAGCAGAATATTATCGTCACGAGTATCTTTCCAATTAGTTCATTCATTCTAGCCATAGTATTTTTGAAAATAGAATAAAAAATCTTCGTAGTATTTTTCGCAACCGAATGGAACGATATTTACTGACATTGCTTTGAAACTTTGATTTAGTTTTAATCCATTAAGGGATCCTAAATTTAAAAATGTTTCCCAACAGATATTTTCAATTTTGTTTTCTAAATATTATCTATGCTTTTATTTTTTCCAATTCCTAATTCAAGTTCATTCAATACTCGCCATATTATTTTTTTGAAATTAGAATTAAAATATATTATTGTATTTTTGCGCAACCGAATGGAACGTTATTTGAATAAACCTTCAGATTTTTTGTTGTTCTGGGTTCGATCCCCAGCAGAGGAAAAATTTATTTAAATTCATTTCTCACGCAATTACCATATAGCAATATATTTGACACTTGTAAACATGAAGTGTTTATTTTTATTATTAAGAAAAATAATGTTATCTATGGCTTTATTTTTTCCAAATTCAAATTCATTAAATAGGTACTCGAAATCTATTTTGATAATTGAATATAACAGAATGGACAGAACTTTTTCAAATAAAAAAATATTGACCCTTATTTCAGTAAAACTCAAGAAAGGATACGATATAAAAACAGAGACACTTGAGTAAAATATTACAATAATTAAAAAAATAGATTTCCTACGGAGGTCTTATGAGAGCTTCGATACAAGAGGTCGGTAATAAACGTCAGCGGAAACCATGACACGCTTTGTTTTCTGGAATCGTAAGACGAAGACTGTCAGTCACGAAGGAATATTATTCTTTTTTGTTTTCATTTTTATTATGTGAGAAATTTTAGACACATTACGACAGTTTGTTACCCAGTACACACTAAACGAAAAGTTGCTCTGGTGCCAAAATACATTTGCTTCACAGTAACTAGTATTATACAAAGTTTTTTTTTATAATCGCCTCGGCGCAAACAGTCGGATTGTAGGTGTAGCTATAATTTTTTTCATCAAAATTTAATTTACTATTCGACCGCAGTCTAAATTCGTTATTATGAACGCATTGCTTGAGATACACGTGCCACGTTTTTATTAAGATCGTAATGCAAAAAGAGTTCATTTTGTGGAAGTCTAGAATAAATATGAATAAAAAACTCATATACAAATAGATTTTATCATCGCAATACAATGAATACAAAATTATTTCTCGCCGTATTCAAATAATTTGTTTACACTTTCAGAGAAAGAAATTCGCCTTCGTTTGATTTGTAGGATTCTTGGGAATCAGAGCATAAATAAAACTGAAAACTATTTTCAAAGCTCAATGCAACTTGTTAGTCATAAGAAATAATTGTGAACTATGCATCTTATATTTATTTAAAACTAGTTGCATGTAACACATGAAATCCAACTGTCGATGGCGATAGTATGTATAATTGAAGAATACGTAACAAACTACATATTAACACCTAAACACGTAAATATCGTAAGTCTCCAGAATGTGGCAACTTGTTATTGGGTGCGTGTTAAATAATTATTTGACATAGCACCTGTTAGTTGCCCGAGAAGCTACATAAAATAAAATAAAATAAACACAAATTGATAAATATTTTAAGATATTTTGTTTTCTATATAAAACATGTATGTATGTATGTCAGGATAGGATTGCATGGAGGTCAGTCTGTTTTCCCTACCCAGAATATGAAAACAGCATGATGGTATGTTTGTATGTTTGGAGATTAAGTATCAAACTATTAAGTCTTCTTAGATATAATGTATAGGCCACTGCCATAGAAAATTGTATGAAGTGATGTCTTCACTAAATTACTTTTTGATAAAAATTGTTTAAAAAATGTACTACTATAATGTTCATATTTTTTATAGCAAATGAAACTATCTAGTTTGGGTTTTTCGGCTTTTTTCGATATTTTTAAAAACTTTGGAAATATAGGCAGTTAAACACATAAATTAATCATAAAAAAAATGTTTTTCTTCATAAAAAATGTTTGAGAAACTCTGGATTTTTTTTTGAAAAAATAATGAGATTTTGTATTTGTCTATATTTATATCAATTTTCAGCGTTCTAGCTTTTAAGGTTTTTGAGATATACGGAAAAATAAAGTATAAATTCAAAAGTTGATAACCCCTGACTGAAACAAAAATTCTATAACTATTTATATATTCTGAAATTTTGAGCTTTGTAAATTGAGCGAATCACAAGTTGGGGGAGGGGGAACACAAACACAGTAAATGTTCTTCTCCGAATTCTGAATAAATCCGTATATTATAGAACATATTATGCCGCGAAGTCTCTAAGTTTTTTATTTCAAATTTGGAAAAACCGTGAAAAATATAGAGCCTGCATACAACTCACGCGTATCCTGGCTTGATACTTTGTCGATATTTAAGAGAACAAAGTTCACTTGAACAAATCGACAGTTGGATTAATGTGTGGTCGAATTAGCGACATTATTTATAGAGGCAACACCATTGACAATTTATTCAAATTCAAATGAATGGAATTCCTGTGAGAATCCTCCATCACTTGACGCAATTAAAACAAAATAAATTTTAAATCTTTTGAAACCAAACGAATTAATTAAATTTAAATCTAAAGTAATAAAGCAATCAATATGTTAGTGTGTGTGTGTGTGTGTGTGTTTGTCTCACGCCTTTTGAAAAACCAAGAGCATCTAAAAATCTAATTTATGTGCGAACATGTACCAGTATACCTGATGCAGTGTCACGCTAAAAATAATGCGATTACAATGCTGAATTTTAAAGATATTTCAATAATTATTTTTTTCATACAAAATTTTCCAAGTCATATCTGTCAAAAAAGTGTACATTTTGCACGCAAATATCTGTTAGTTTAAAAGTTAGAAGTACGTATTTACACGAAAAAAATATATTTTCAAGTATAACTTAGCTTTTAAGTGAAAAACATGGTGAATATTTTGTCTTATTATAATGTTTAACTTATTTTTAAAGTAAGCGTTTTGTACATATAACCCCGCCATTTTAATATCTTTTCATACGATATTTAATTTTCCTACCGAATGCATATGTTCTTTAAAATAATATACCTTTGGAATAAATGTGATTATGAAATAATAAAATGAAACACAAGACATTACGGCAAGTTTTAAGACATATATTGTAAAAATGTGTTTATTATTAGTAAAGATAAAGGCATAATAAAATTGCATAATTTGTATATAATATTTGATATTTCGGACAATTTTCGTTTTTGTGGCTTCGAACAAACCAATGTAGGTACCTACATATTCAAAAAATGTATCCGAACCATTTGATATTACTTACGTGTTCGAATTTACGGTTACTTTGGTTACAGAAAGAATGTGATATTCAAATAATTTTATGAATCGAATTTATTTAGAAGATTGTTGTAGGTAGATACCTACCTAATACTAGGTACTTACAAATCAACAATAATATACCTATACTGATTTCCTATAGGAATATTATTTTATTTATTTATTTATCAACCGTTTGTCCGATTATAATGAAACTTTGGTGAATTGTCGAGCGTATGCCCGGGATGGTTTCTGGATTTAAACTTTTTTCTTATTCTTCTTCTTCTTCGTGTATTTGGTCGTTTTACCTATGAAGGGGGAGTATCTTGGGATAAGAAGGTCTGATTGTCCCTCCATCTCTTCACAGGTCTTCCAGGACGGGTTCTGCATATAAACTTTTTTCTTCTTTTTCTTCAACGTCTATTTGGTCATCTTACCTATTAAATTAATGAAGATGAACTATCCTGGGAGATATCTTAATATTAAATTTATGAAGATGAACTATCCTGGGAAATGAAGGTCCAATTTTCCTTCCATCTCTTCGCAGGTTTCTGGATTTAAACTTTTTTCTTCTTCTTCTTTATCGTCTATTTGGTCATTTTACCTATGAAGGTGGACTAGCCTGGGAGAAGAAAGTCCAATTTTCCTTCCATCTCTTCGCAGGTATCTGGATTTAAACTTATTTCTTCTTCTTCTTCGTGTATTTAGTCATTTTACCTATTAAGGTAGAGCATCCTGGGAAAAGAAGGTTCTTTCGTCTCTTCGCGGTTCTTCCAGGATGGTTTCTGGATTTAAACTTTTCTTAACCGACTGATGGGAGGGATGTAATGAAGGGAAGGGAGGCACTAAAGGGCCTGAAGGGACGGGAGGTATAAAACTGCCTGAAGGGACGGAAGGTACTGAAGGGCCTGATGGGAAGGGACGTAATGAGGGATTGAAGGGACGGGAGGTACTGAAGGGACGGGAGGTACTGAAGGGTCTGAAGCGGCGGGTCCTGGAGTCTAATTATTTTTCTTCTTAATTTTATGTAGACCTTTAGGGCAGTTTTTATACAAACTATTTCCTATAGTCTTATTCATCTTCTTCTTCTTTTATGTATACATTTGGGTCATTATTTTATAAAAATTATTTCCTTTAGTCTAATTATTCTTCTTCTTCATTCAAGTACGTAGATTTTTGGGAGAGTTTTAATACAAACTATTTCCAATAGTCTTATTCATTTTCTTCTTCTTTTGTGTAGACCAAGGGTGAGTTTTTATACAAAATTTTCCTATAGTTTAATTATTATTCTTTTATATAGACCTTTGAATTATTTTTTATATTAACTATTTCCTATAGTCTAATTCATCTTCTTTTATGCAGACTTTTTTTCAGTTTTTACACAAACTATTTCCAATAGTCTAATTATTCTTCTTCTTCTTTTTTGTAGACCTTTGGGTGAGCTTTTATACATACTATTTCCTATTGTCTAATTCATCTTTTATTATGTAGACCTTATATTTCCTTTAGTCTTTTTCTTCGTTTTCTTATTTTATGTAAAACTTTGGTGAATTTTACACAAACTATTTCCTTTAGATTAATCTTCTTCTTCTTTTATGAAGACCTTTTGGTCAGTTTTTATACAATCTATTTCCAATAGTCTAATTCTTCTATTATATGTATTTTTACTTATTTTATGTAGACTATTTTTCTTTTTTTATTATTTTATGTATTTTTCTCTTTTTTATTTAGACTTTTGGGTTAGTTTTAAGTCTAATAGTCTATTGTGCAGAAATATTACTAACGATTTGCACACTTGATGAAAATACATATGTAAAAATAAATGGGATGTGGGATGTGTTTGATGTAACCTGCACTAGAATCTTTTCAATACTTTTGTTTAATCAAATTTAAACCATTTATATCATCCTAATTTGAATAATTTTCAACACCTAATATTTAAAAAATGGGGGTTGTGGCCATTACTGAACTCTTCACAACGTTTATATTCAAATTAAAAACTATTTACCATAGTTTAAGTCTTCTTCTTCTTCGTTAATGTAGACTTTTGTGTCAATTTTAAGTCTATTAGTTTAATTGTGCAAAAATATAATGCACCAATACTAGATCTTTTCAGTACCTACGTTTGTTTAATCAAATTCTAACCACATTCCAACATCCAAAATTACTAAATTTTCAATAGGTACATATAACAATTTGTTTTCGATGATAATATTTAAAAATGGGGGTTGTGGCCAAACCAATCTCTTTACAACGTTGATAAATAGTCATATTTAAAACCATTTCGCATAGTCCATGCGTGCAGAAATTTTGTATATTATACTTCATTCACACTTTATAGCAATATATAAAAAAGAATGGGTTGTAGCCATCACTTGAACATTTTACAATCCTTAAACTCAATCAAATTTCAAACCACTTTTCATAATCCGATATTGCAAAAAAAATGGGTGACAATATTATAAAAACGATTGCTTTTTCTTTCACAATTTTACATTTTTGGCCAACGGCGGGACATAAAAGCTAGTTAAGAATAAAATCATTCATTCAATTTTATATCACTAAATAGATTATTATAAATAGAACCGAACGTTTAATTATTTTGTTTGTTAGAGTTTGCGTCAATGATTATATTGGCACCAACGCAACTTTTGGCACAACACAAACGATTTATTTTATTGTTGCAGGAAAGTGAACTATTATCAAAATCGTTGAAGCAGATTATTTAAATTTAAAAATTCAACTATCAATATAATGCATGCGAAATTGGTATATTATACCTATATTATTATGAAATAGTATAAACGGGAAAAGTTAACTGGCTTTTTAAGAAAAAAAAAGATAAATTAAAAAAACCCTTGTGTTGGAAAAGATAAGGGATAAAAGAAATTATATGTAATTATGTGCACCCAACTTTGCCTAACCACCCCTGTATGAAATTTACTTTTGAACTAAAATGGTTATTATTACACCATTTTGAACTGAAATTTCGAAGTCTTCCTTTGAATAAATTCTCGACCAATTAGAACTCTGAAACTTTCAGACTTTGTGTATTACCGATGACAGTGCAAATTTGAACAGATTGATTCATTTGATATAATGATAAAATTGAACCATTTTGTATTTCATACAAAGTTTCGGATGAATAAATGTTTTAATACCTATCATATTTCTTCCTTCCAGTCCATTTCCCAATTCCCAGTTTCCAAACCATATCCTTAATCTGGTTCACCTGGATGATGTTCTCTTCTTGAATATAATAATGTAGGTATATATCTTAATATACTTTCAGTGGAACATTATAATTGACTTATTTCGTATTCAATTTTACAACTACATTGTTTATTTGGAAAAAGAACTGTTATGTTTCCAAATAAAATAAAATTAAAACAGTAAACTAAAATGTTTAGTATTTGTTATACTTAATGTATAAATCCAGGAGAATTTTTTATGAATTTATTTTGACAGTAACATTTCAACGTGAAAGGGGTGTCCTTATTTTTTTTACTCGTTTTTTTACTATAGTCAAATTCGTGTTTCTTTGGGAAATTGATGAAAAAGTCTTGTTTCAATTAGTTAAAATATTGATTGATAACTTATCGAATCAAACTATTCTCCTGTTAGGAAGAACATTGGTACTTGTTAGTTAAAAGGTATTTGAAAAACTATATTTTCTACAGTACCTATGTACATCTACTTTTAGTGAGTTTAGGACGGTTTACATCCATCAACACACAAATGCCAGATTCAAGTCTCGAGTTTTCGAGGCATTGATGAGAGGTTGATAATGTCAAGTTTTCGAGGCATTGATGATAGGTTGATAGTGTCAAGTTTACGAGGCATTGATGAGAGGTTAATAATGTCAAGTTTTCGAGGCATTGATGAGAGGTTGATAATGTCAAGTTTTCGAGGCATTGATGAGAGGTTAATAATGTCAAGTTTTCGAGGCATTGATGAGAGGTTGATAATGTCAAGTTTCCGAGGCATTGATAAGAGGTTAATAATGTCAAGTTTTCGAGGCATTGATGAGAGGTTGATTATTTCAAGTTTTCGAGGCATTGATGAGAGGTTGATTATTTCAAGTTTTCGAGGCATTGATGAGAGATTGATAATGTCAAGTTTCCGAGGCATTGATGAGAGGTTGATAATGTCAAGTTTTCGAGACATTGATGAGAGGTTGATAACGTTGCAGTGATTCTGATTTCCCACTTCCTTTCATTCTTTTTCCTTCCTCTGTGTCTATAATTTTCAATTAAGACGTCATACAACGCTAAATCTAGTGAATGAAAGCATGATATATTAAAACCGCCTTATACACTTAACTTAGTAAGGGAAGTTACGAGTTAGTAAGGGTAACTATAGCGTGCGTTAAAAAGTGTTTATACATGATTTATACTATCGGAAACCCAAAATTGGTTGATTTTTTTGCATTTTAAGAACAAATCTGACTTGAAATGAAAAAACTATCACGATCATTCGCTTTGATTTTATGTATTATTTAAGCACATAAAATATTTATGTCTACGACATATGGAATAATTTTGTATAAACGCTGTACAACAGGGGATTTCAAATATTTTTTATGGTAATTTATGCTGAATTTTTTAATGATGTGACGAACATTCACTAGAGAAATGTTAAAAATACTCATAGTATTATTATATTTGTGAGATTTGATTTCTAATTGGGGTGTTTAGGTTTTTATGCCCTTTGAATCACTTTCTTTCAATATAAATTTTTCCTTCGCCATCAAACTATCCTTCCTCGGGTCTCGGTCAAGTCAATATCATGCTGTTTATTCAACTTGAAAACATTATCTATTCTTGACATTCTCTCTCGCCCACTACAATTTTTGTTTTGTGCACTTTCGTCAGACAAATAAACATTTTTTATAGCTTTAAAACGTAATTTGGTTTGTAATTGAATTAGTATTTATAAGTAAGCAAACCAAACCTGTATTTTCTCTTTGATCATACCTCCTTTGCAATCTTAATTTGACATTTTGATTGGTCATTCAGACAAAACAAATCAGTACATACTCAGTTTTTATTTTTATTTTCTATCATTTAACCATCAAAACAATCAGGTTTCAAACGAACATGCTTAAAAATTACATTTTTCTGCTATTCTAATTGCAATATTAGGTAAAAAAACATTCTAGATGTTATTTTATATATTTATTTTTTATTTAATTTATTTATTATTTATTTATTTTATTTTGGGAAACAATACAGCCATTACATATTTTACATTAATAAAAAAATAGTAGGTAATCAGGAATGTAAGCCATTACATTAATTACATTAATGATTTAAGTGTACAATTTTTCTCATTGTTTATGTCTGTGTAATATTAATATTAAACGTTCATTCCGACCGCAGTGGCATAGTGCTTCTCTTTTAAGGCCTGTTGGGCCTGTTTATTTCCTGCGTCAGCTTCTCCTTTGTAACGTGGACTGCCAGCTGTCTTTCCATATCTTGGGAGGACGTCCTGGAGGTTTGCTTTCTTGGGGAACATTATCTCTGGCCACTTTGACGGTTCTTAAGTCATTAATTCTTGACACGTGTTCGTTCTAGAACGTTCTTTTCTGTCGACCCCATCTTACGATATCCTCAACTTCTTAATTTAATTTTTCTAAAATCAATTTTAAAACATCACGCTGTACAAACTTTTTACTGATGGTGTATATTATTTAAATTTAATAGTAATGTGTCATGATGATGATCACTGACGCTACAACCCTTGGTGTCCTTCAAAAGAGACGTCTCCATTCTCCTCTGTCAACGATTATTTAATTACCTCTAAGCTGCTCAGCCCCCCTAATCAACTGGTCATTTAGCAATTGAAAAGGAATATAAAAGATAAATGAATATATGGAAGTGACAGTCACTCAAGATAACTCAGTCACGTGACAACTGTCATTTCCATTCATTGACTTATCTTCCTTTTTCTTTTACACCGCTAAATAACACGTTAACATATTGGGTCTTCCTGGGCATCTTTTTCCTATTGATCTCAATTGAAGAATTATTTTGGGTAGCTGATGCACATCCATTCTCTCTGTGTAATTCCATCGCGATTTCGAGCGCAATTTCAGATTTTCAAATATTCAGCAAGTTTAATTTTATTTTAGAGCAAAATCTGTTCTATTCAGTGAAGTATGAAAACATGACTATCTACTCTTCATTTTCACTTCGCTATCCCAAAGGCATGTGCGGTAATGTACCTACGTATTTTTTTCTTTTACTATAAAATATTTCAATATAATATATGTTTAATCTTTGTTATCATTGACACATATTTGTCACCTAAAGATACATATTACCGCCATGCGAATTATGTACACATTCCTACTTCTAAAAAAAAGCTCAATACGATTTGTGAACTTTTATAAATTTTAGGTACCAACCATAAAAGTATTAAGTCCATAACTTGTTCAGATTCTCGATACTAGAGTTATAAGTTACAGTTTTTGATATTAAAGTATGCTACATATATAGTTCTCGGTACCAGGGTTACAGATCTTAGTATCACAGCTACATTTCTTGATTTCAGAGTTGTGAAAATATTCAACCAGATTATTATATATTATGAGGTGAGTAATAATGTGACATTGTTTATTATGTTCCGCCATTAAATTCATACGACGACTGGACCAGATCGCCTCCACAAGAAGAGCGGTGTAGCTAGTTGACTCTGGTGAAATTTCAGATTTGTTTTATACGTTGGCGTGGGTGTGCCAGAGCCTGGCCCTCCTGCATTGAAAACTTTTTAAAAATATTTCTCTAAAATATTGCTGGCCGCGTGCCATCGCCATTACATATGTTCGTTGTCCAGCTATGGACACGGTGCCGGTGCACGGTGCTTGGATGATTCAATAGTTAACACGGTCATGCGTGGCTTCCTTTCATTTACAGTTGACCTGGAATATTAAATATCCTAATGGTCATTAAAAAAAAGATATGTTCCCGGTTGGCACTGAATGATTTACTATTAACACCTTCGAAATTGAACACAGGCACATTAGTATGTTCCTTAAAGTTATGCACGATTTTGTTGAAAAATAAACTCGTTTGGTTGCACCCTGTGCTGATGGCTATTTTATTACTGAATGACATTTTTTTTCACCTAACTAGTGCGTACACCCCAGAAAATTGGTACTCAGTCGAATATATGTGAAAGAAATTGCATTTTTTGCAATCTGTAATAGTTCAGAAACCTCCTACATCTACAAGATGGTTAATTATTTGTACAGAAACGTATTTTTTCTATATTCAACTTTCTATATTAGTACAGTTTTGTCTTCATAAACTTCGATGTTGAATTAGTCCCGTTCAGACAAATTATATTATTTGTAATTCCATTTTCATATTCATATCAAGTCGATTCTAAGTTTTCTGGAATACCAACATGTGTTACTGATGTCATTTGTTTCTAGTATATAATTTTTGATGAGGATGAAGATTAATTTTCATAATTTAGCTAATCACTAGTTTGGATCAATGTCAAAAAATGGAGCCACTTAAATATTTATTTGTGAATAAATCGAGTCTTAAGTCAATTCGACCTTCGTGGATCAGTTTGCTGGATATCTTACTGCTGAGCTAAAGGTTCTGGGTTCGATTCCCGGTGGAGACACCGTTTTTAATCGTGTTTTCAGTCTGGATCTGCAAAGTCTCCGGAATGTGGCAGCTTGTTGTTGGGTGCGTGTTGAATTGATATTTGACATAGTACCTGTTAGTTAACCGAGAAGTACCAAATACAATACAATACAATCCAAAAAATATTTTTAAACCCATTCATTAATACAAACTATTTTGGCTTTTGGAGACAGCAAAACAAATACTGATAAAAAAATGTAAATATTAACAGTGTGGTTCATCGATATGGGCATTTAACAAAACGGATTAACTAGTCTTATTAAAAAAATTGTAAAAAAAAAATATTCATAGTTATAAATTGAACTAAAAAATTACGAAATTATTTATATTTTTTCTGGAATAACACACAGATTAGTTCTATGTTTAATGCTTAAAATATTTATTTAACACAAACCCAATAACGAGTAGCCACTTTTTTGGGGCCTTGTGATGTCGAACGTTTTCCATCAACCACAAATTTATTGTATCGAAAACGATGACGTCAAAATCAATTGGTTTGATCCGGTAGAATGAAGAATAATATTATTAATATAAATAATGTAGGTATTTATACTATGTATGTATGTATACCACTGGCTATAAATATCTTAATATGCCGTTCAGAAGAATGGTAATGAATGTTCTGGTTGAAAGAATTATACTCTCAATGATACTCCCACGACATCTCATTATTTTCTCTGTGTACGATGCTATGCTTCATTTGTGATAATTTGGAGAAAATAAATGGATTATCTATATTTTTACTGCCACGAAATTCTTATGTTCTTACTGCTCAGATAAATTGAATTTCTAACTCGATGTTCTGCTAATAACTTTTATATAAATAATGTAATAGGTAATTGTGAAAGAAACGAGATCATAATTTTACCGAAAATTCCACAGACGTAATGTCCTGTAAGATTATTTAAAATTAAAACAAATAACTATTTAAAACAATTTTAGAAAATGTCCTCTGATTATCTCTTATTTTATTTACTTATTTTATATTAATTCTCGGTCAAATATTTATTTGACACGCACCCAATAACAAGTTGCCACATTCAGGAGACTTACGATATTAATCGTCTGAAAACACAATTTAAAACTGAGTCTCCACCGGGAATCGAACCCGGGACCTTTGGATCAACAATCAGATACATAACCAACTGAGCCACGAAGGCCGTTATATTTGCATATTATTACTTTATGGTTTGTTTATTTTTGACAAAGCTTGTGTCAAATCTGCCTTGTAACTTTATTGCACAAATAGTTCTATGAAACATTTAGATTTGTTTAATTTATTATTTTTTATGACATATTTTTATCATTTCAATAGAGACGAAGTTGGAATATTTTAGAACCGTTATATCAAGGCACCTTCAGGGCTTACGACCTGTTATCGGCTGGTTTACGTGATAAAAGCTTCTCTTCTTCTGAGTCGCTTTCCTCATCACTGAGGGTCGTGATCCTCTCTTCTCTTCGCCATCATCACCTGGTGGACAGCACTCATCCATCTCTCCCGACACTCCGCAGTTCGCAATGCACCTACTACTGTTAGACCAGTAACCGCTTTGATCTGGTCAGTCCATCTAGTCGGGGATCTTCCTCTACATCTACTCCCCTCCACACTTCCGGTCACGACCAGCTTTTCCAAGCAGTCCTGACCACGTCTTGCGATGTGTCCAAAGAAACGGAGGATATGGCCAAGACAGACAGCCGACAATCTATCCTCAATCTCAAGTTCCTGTAGAATGGAGATATTTGTTCGATGTGCTGTCCAGGGGATCCTGAGCATGCGACGCCAACACCACATCTCAAAGGCATCAATTTTTTGTCTCTCTCTTGCCTTTATTGTCCACGATTCCACTCCGTACAAAAAATATTGGGTGGATCAATGCACGGACTGTGGCTGTGGTGATGCATCTATCTTTCCAAATATTGGGTGGATCAATGCACGGACTGTGGCTGTGGTGATGCATCTATCTTTCCAAATATTGGGTGGATCAATGCACGGACTGTGGCTGTGGTGATGCATCTATCTTTCCAAATATTGGGTGGATCAATGCACGGACTGTGGCTGTGGTGATGCATCTATCTTTCCAAATATTGGGTGGATCAATGCACGGACTGTGGCTGTGGTGATGCATCTATCTTTCCAAATATTGGGTGGATCAATGCACGGACTGTGGCTGTGGTGATGCATCTATCTTTCCAAATATTGGGTGGATCAATGCACGGACTGTGGCTGTGGTGATGCATCTATCTTTCCAAATATTGGGTGGATCAATGCACGGACTGTGGCTGTGGTGATGCATCTATCTTTCCAAATATTGGGTGGATCAATGCACGGACTGTGGCTGTGGTGATGCATCTATCTTTCCAAATATTGGGTGGATCAATGCACGGACTGTGGCTGTGGTGATGCATCTATCTTTCCAAATATTGGGTGGATCAATGCACGGACTGTGGCTGTGGTGATGCATCTATCTTTCCAAATTTTATCCAATTTGGCCATTGCACTTTTGACCATGCCAATGCGCTTGCGTATCTACATCTCACAGCTTCCGTCTACAGAGATCGTTGAGCCAAGATAAATAAAATCATCGACAACTTCGAGATCTTGTAAAAAGATTCTTGTGATAAAAGCAATTGAGTGAAATGTTTATTTAGACATACGAAAAATTACACAATAAAAAGAACATCCTTCCCTCCAGCAGAGTGCAAGTACTTGTGTGTGTAGGAGATCATCTGTTACGGAACGGCGCTACCCTATCGTGTCTCACTAACTTGATTTTGAGAATAACATACAATAATACATTGTTTCTTTTTTCTAGATTCCACCATGGATTCCAATGCCCAAGGTCCAATCCTGGGGAAGTCCTGCAGACCAGGACTGCCGTCCAACGGTTGTGACATCCAAAGCACTCGGTGATGTTCAGCGGTCCCGAAGATCATGTCATCGTCTCATCAATCATTTCATTCATCAATCATCTTCGTGTCGTCTTCGTGTCTTAAATTGTTACTCGATGCATTTCTTATAGAAAAACATTATTTAATGTTTAAGTAATGAAATTGTACGCATTTTACAATTCCAAATTTTTGTGTTAGTTTTCATTTTTTCTGTTAGATAATAATTAGAAAATTTTTGTTTATTTTATTTGTCAGACTCAAAAACTTAAACCTCAAATATTTCCATCGTGTCAATAAATTGACATTTTCTCATAGTTACATTACTAAAATAGCGGGTATGTAACTGGAATATCAAAGCATTTACCTACTTTGCATTTTTGTTGAATTTAAAATATCGTTCATATATTTCACTGTACTTATAATCATCGTGTATCATGCAGTTAATTAAGTAATATTTTTTATTCAACTATATTAAGCTAATGTATAATATTCTAATGATAATTATTTTTAGGTTAAATAATTTGGTCAAAATTATCCGCGTATAATATTTACTCCAAAAGATACACATTGAAGAGATTCTATTTATAAGCAATAAATCTTATTTTTATGACACTGTATTTAAAATTAAACAAATCAAAATACACGACTGACTTGACAGTCTACACGACGTGATAATGGCTATATGAAAATATTATGTTGACTACGGAATAATTTCCAGATTCCTTTTTTAAAATATGAACAATTTGACTACTACACTTACTTAAAGAAATTATTTATATTAGACCATCAAAAGATATTATGTCTATTGGACTAAATAACCAAAGTTAAAATGTATAATACATATACGCATTCTCAAAAGAAAAACTATGACAAAAGACACAATGTATATTATTTTATCGAAATACTTACTTTACGTGTCCAGATATATAAGTCCCTTCCATTCCAATGTGTTGCGGCATCAATTGCCAAGTCGTTTTGGTACAACTAAGTCCTCTTCATTACACCTCCTGTGCCACGTTTTGGGAGACAATATAATCTTCCAGATGTAGTCATCAATGCTACCCATGGGTTCTTATATAAACCTACATTATAATATGTATCTGTTAAATTGATATATAATTATTTATTTATATGACAATACGTGTCTCTTCAATCTATTTTCAGTAAAGTGTTAATCATATTTTTTTATGTCAAGGCAAGGATTCTCCACTTTTTGATGTTGTAATTTAATAGAAACCACATAGATTAGGAACATAATTTATTCCATTCTATAAAAATTTTTCAACTACATAAACATTAACAATGTAATGATATTATAATAACATTATTACGTCAAAGAAGACATTTTGTAAATATTCTCGAACGTTTTAAAATAATCCAATGATTTGAAGAAAATGATGTATTTTTAATTTTATTATAAAATTGCTCCTACCTATATTATAAAATTGTATATAATAAATAATATTGACCAATCCATTAGTTTTATTTAAAATATTCCTCTATCCTTGAAAAAATACAAGAATATAAAGACTGACCATAACAACGAGGAAAGGAAGGAGTGAAGGACGCAAATGAAATATTCAGGAATATGTAATAAAAGTTACAAAAGTTCATATGAATAATTGGGATTTATTTGACATGCAAGATTTGTACGAAATGTTTTCCAACAGATTTTTTTTTTATATTTCTGACTAACTCCTTATCGTTTACAAAGATCTGCTAAAACGCTCTCTGAACTAAATAACTCGTTGTCATCTAAAAACATCGATACAATTTCGAAATTTCAACCAAATTATATATCATTACTAAATTTTAAGATTCCAACAAGTATAATCTATCTAATTATACTACTAATAACATCAAAACACGAAAAAGGAGTTTCTATTATCTTGTAAACATCAACATAGTAAAATAGTACATTATTCAATGTAAATAATGTACAAAATATTTTGCAAACATTATGTATAATTCATACAGTTGTATAGTTGTATCATTATGTATAATCCAAGTTACATGTATTGAATTAAAACTTGGATTGAATTAAATTTCATATAAAATTTGCCTCAAAACTTGGATACCAAACCTCTGGCACGTGCGAGCCAAGCCACTCACTTTTTAAAAAATAAAAATTGTAACTCTCAATGACCACTCTACAAGTAACGAAACAACAAAAATTATTCGCGTGATTCATCTTTCAAACAATTGTTTCTTTAATTTCCCCAAAATCCCCAATCTACGTAGAAGCCATTTTATTTCGTTTTTGTTTGATGGGCTCTGGAACATATTTATTTAGTTTATTTGTGTAATACCACCCTGGGTGTTGTAGTGCCAGATAATTCAAAGATATCAACAAACCTCGTATGTATAACCTATTCAATACAGTCCAATTAGTAAAAATTCAGCGCCTACTTTAGCTTGGACATTTTTTCTGGATGGATGATGTACGTACTCCAAAAAATATATTTACATCTGTCCTGAAGGGAGAAGAAGTAGAGGCAGACCGGTAGAGAAGGCTGGACAACGTGCTGTGCGATATCAGAGAAATCGAACTAACAAATTTGAGATGACTGACGGTCGACAGGGAGGGTTGGAGACTATATCTGAATCAGGCCAGAGTCCGTAGCAGACTAAAGCGCTAGTAATGATGATGAACCTATTCAATGTAATTAATTTAGAAGAGATAATAATATTATGTCTCATGATTTTTCTACACCATTTATAATCATTATTACACCTTTACAGAAATCAAACCACAAGATACAACTTAGAGATATTTCAATGTTTACAGGTCAATAAACATACATGGTAACTTTTCATTTTAATTTGCGTATTAACATAAAGTTCTTTACAAATTTGCGCAATACAAACAATATAAGTATACTTAATTATCCAAAGGAAATGAAATATATCATTGAAAATACAATATTCACTTACATAAGTTTTCATAAATGATATTACGATTTACCAACTACAAAGCAATCAATCAAATCCTCATTAGACATACCTAATCCAAAATAAAACATGCGTAAAAAAATGCGTTTGCATGAATAAATAATGTGACTGATAAAATTTAAATTATCTACCTACATGATGAAATTTAAAATAAGCTACTTTATATCACGATACACCCAAATTGGAAAATTACTCCTTAAAATGATACAGGAATAAGATAATATGACCACAAAACCCTCCTCATTCTGAAAAGTACTAAGCATTCTTTTCAAAGAGTTTTTATGATTGGCATAACGAATCGCACATATTATAAGGTATTTTAATTATTATTTTAGATTTTTACTGGTTTAATCCGCTCTGCCCATCTATTCTGAGCATCGTTCTCAGAGACATTACACGCCCGCATATCCTACACCACCAAGCCCTTCCATCGTCTTTTGGGCCGCCCTTTTGGTCTTTTGCCCGGAAGTCGATAGTCCAATGCAGTGATACATATGTTTTCTGGCGGTTTTCTTCGAATATGTCCAAACCACCACAACCTACTTTCCATCAGCTTATCGAAATCGATTTTATATCTCCTTGTGACGCCGCACATCCACACCTAAGCATATTCATCTCGGCTATTTGCACTGACTAAACTTGAACACTGACGACTACATCCGTGTGTCGCTCGGTTCAATGATGCTCTCAAAATCACGAAGAAGAGGTAGACCATCGGCAAAATGGTACGGATATTAAGAAGTAGCTGGCGGCACAAGGAGTCCCACAAGAGACATCCCTGAGTGATCATAGCGACTGCTGACTAGGATGCCCGACCCTAGATGAACTGGTGTAGAGGGGCAAGAAATGATGATAATGATTGGTTCAAAGATCTAATTAAATTTAACCAGCTAACTAAACTTCAATATTACACCTCGTAATACAAAATAATCTTTCATATAAAAAAACGACTTCAAAATGAATGTATGTCAAGATAGATAAAATTTGATGTTCGGTTCTCTGTGCTTACCCTATGAGGTCGTGATGATATGTGTGTAGTAATATTTTCTTCCATACGATTCACCTATACAAATTGATGAATATATCCTTCGCAAATTGATGAATTTCATGATATCTCATAATTCCTGCAATCATCAAACCTTTTGGCTTAGTTCAGATGGAACCACCCATTTCCCTTTCTATTACAAAAGAAATAATTAAAATCGGACAATGTAAATAGTTCTTATCACTGAAAAGCAAAATGAAAAATTTCTCATGGATCCTATGATTATATCATGACCAAATTGAAATGGGACCAACCGGAAAATATCCCTTTCCTAATGAAAAAAGAATCATCAAAATCTGTCAACGTAGTAAAAAGAAATCGATGGACATTGGACATACATAGAAAAGTTCACGTCTAATTGATACCCTCCTCCGTTCCTGGAAGTCTGTTAATAAGATTTCTGCTGGTTGACAAGACCTATGAAAGATTTGAACATCGTGGTTAACAGAATCTAAAGCGTTAATTTAGCTTTTTAGTCTTGGGTTCAAATCTCATTCAGATGGTCCAAAAAGTCAATTAAATATACGCAACAATCTGTATTTCCCAATACTGTATAAAATAATATAAGACACAACTTTCTAAAGCACGAGGGATTACATTATACAATCATGTTACATTATCTATTCTAGATAGGTCATTCAAACAGAAAAAGATTATTTTAAAAGCAGTAAGTAGAGTATATAGCAACGTGCGTGAACAGTTAGTAGAGTAATAATTTTAAACTCCCATCACGACACACATCTGTCCCTAAATTAAATCCATAACGACGTGCTATTTTTATACAAAATATTATATCAAGGTCGCAATGACATTCTTCTCCTAATATCAAAAGTGTTCAACAATTTCATTAGGAAATTGACGCAGAAATCAAAATTTTAAACAATTTTTTTTTATTGCATATACGCAAACATTGAATTTTTTGAGACGTTACATACTTTGTCTCTATTGAGAAGTTAAAAAAGTTTGTCAATAAAAATATCATTTTACTCCCAACAGGGAAAAAATCCAATGTTTGCGTAGGTATATGCAATTAAAAAAATATTCGATCTACATACACATTGGAACAAGTAGGTAAACAAGCAAAAAATGAAATAATATTCCTGGCGCAGTTCAGGGGTGACATATGTGCGAGACACCGTCATCTCATTTATAAGGGCTGTTACTTTCATTGTTTACAAATAAACTAATTTCTCAATAGATGACGTTATAAAAAAGGTTTCTTCGTTACTTCATAGATGGCAATAGTATAATTCCTTATTTTAAGTGAATTGTTACACATTATTCAAATATATAGAACTTTCAAAAATTACATTGATAAGGGAACTCAATATGAAGGCATAATTGGTGCACGTTGCGCAAGCGCAGTTCAAACAGTTCGTAAGCCCTGTAGGTGCCTTGAGTTCCTGGTTCTTCTATAATATCCCAACTTTGTCTCTATTGAGATGCTAAAAAAGTTTGTCAATAAAAAAATTGAATCCTTTTAATTTTTTTTTATTTCTACGTTCTTCATTTACATGTTGCTTTTTTATAATTATCTACCTACTGATTATTCCAGGACAATGATATTGATGTAGGTACATAATTTCAACAGAGAAGTTGTCTTATTTAATAAGTCATTGGAATATACCACAAACCAATAATCTATATATACCTACACATGACATAAGCATCATTTCCTGTTACACACCGCGTCTCTGTGCCTTCAAAATTTAGATATTTGGAAATTATGTAACGACTTTGAATATGTTCTGAATGGTTCGAAATTATAATTGAAACAACACTCACCACTAATATCAAAAAGTACATGTTGTTAACAAAGAGATTGCCTCCCATCAGTTCTAAATAGCCCACTTTGCCAGTGTGGTGATGAGGATGAGACAATTGATCATGTATTTTTTAGCTGTAAAAATAATTCCGCCTTCAAAAATATATACAAACAATTAATTAAAATCACTCACCAATCTCCACTTAATATCCAACATCTTTTGTCTCTTAATAATTCACGTGTACTGTCCGTTATTTCAAAATTCCTTTCATTGAATGACATAAATTTATAATAAAATTAACTTTTCTCCTCTGACATGAAATACATTGGCACATAGCACTCTTTAAAGGGTGAATTGCCTTAAACAAAAAAAAAACAAAGAGATTTAAATTTTTAAAAGCAAATACTTTTACTTCTATATGAATGATATCCTATTTATATTTAAACATTGTGTGTTTGGGTCTCACCCTTTCCACCTCACTCTGTGTACCAATCCCCTAGCTTAAAGTCGTAGCTTGTGTCAGCTCTGTGACACAATCTACCATACTGTGTGGAATATACATAATACAAGCTACCTTACTGTGTGGAATATACATAATACAAGCTACCTTACTGTGTGGAATGTACATAATACATAATACAAGCTACCTTACTGTGTGGAATATACATAATACAAGCTACCTTACTGTGTGGAATATACATAATACATAATACAAGCTACCTTACTGTGTGGAATATACATAATACATAATACAAGCTACCTTACTGTGTGGAATATACATAATACATAATACAAGCTACCTTACTGTGTGGAATATACATAATACATAATACAAGCTACCTTACTGTGTGGAATATACATAATACAAGCTACCTTACTGTGTGGAATATACATAATACATAATACAAGCTACCTTACTGTGTGGAATATACATAATACATACTCGATTTTTCTTTGCAAATCCTATATTTAAAGAATGATGATTGTTAATTCAACGCGAATGCCATAGAAGATAATCGTTTTTCAATATACATAAGTATTTGGATGTATTTTCGTTATTTCTTATTCTTAAATTAGAAAAATTGACTCTGGATTCAATCTGAGTACATTAGGTTGCAAACAAACTACATATTTACATGTCCAACTCAGGTTATGTTTAAGTCAAGTTGGGCATAACTAAATTTGTTGCTAAGATACAGTTTCGCATACAGTATCATTAAAATGTTACAACATTAACATAGGAACGAGTAGCCAAATCAATTATCATAAATCATACTTGTATTATTGCAGGGAGAAAATATTTTTCATAGTGAAGAGATCTAAAGAAAACATTTATCGGGCGACATACGTCGTCTGATGGAACTTAACAACGCAATTATCCACATAATATTTTATCAAATAAAACAATAAAAGTGAAGTTATAGAAAACATTTTCACAAAAATTAACACAATTTATTTTTAATTCTTTAGGTTTCTGTTTCGTCAAATTTTACTCTATACGCTTCTATTTATGATTTAGAAATTCTTAGATTATTTTTTAGTTAACATCAAATTCTCAAAGAATATTGACAGTCGGACAAATCATTATGTAAATATTATACAATATAACAAATAATAAAATATCCTACGGGTCGTATTACGGGAGTTATTTAGGAATAATGTAAGAAAAACTTGAGATCCCGCAAGCAGTAGGTATTCTCGCAGAACGAGACCTTAACTTTTACCCTACGGATATAAGACGGAAGATTGCTTTATAAATGTGTATTATATTTTGTTCTTTTTTCATGTAAATGGTTTTTTTTTACCGTTAAATAAACAAATATAATAAAATAAATAATAATAATTCATTCAGCTCAGATGTAAAGGGTATTTTTGGTTTAATTTTTATTTAATCTTGTATAGATTCTATATTTAATAAACTTTTTCTACTTTCGCAAATAGGTCATCACCATTACTAACTGGCAAAATGTTTATTTTTTATTTTCCTTTTTTGTTCAATTAATATCTTCTGTTCATTACAGAAACTCAAGGGTTTTGAGATGGTGTTTGTTCAGTACAAAAATTCTAGGGTCTTGAGATGATGCATTTCTTGGGTGATCTACGTTTTGTGTACTATTTCAGGGATTTCCGGCAATTAACTGGAGAAATTTTGACGCGGAACGAGGCGGATTGCCCAAAAAATCATAATAATATAGCATTGTCATATCTAGTTCTACATAATATCGATTATTGATACAGGGGATTCCTTTAAATTGATTTGTTTCTCTCACAAGTTTTATTTATCACTAGCTTATTTTCTTTCTGTTAATAGGTACTAATACAATTTCAAACAAAGAATAATTTATTTAAAAAAAGGAAAGTGTTGAAAATGCTGCACATCAAATAATTCAATAAATTGTGTGCAATATAAATATGATGTACATACTACAACTACACCTACATATACTACATCTACCTAAATATACAAATACTGAAACCATAATAACATAATATTCTAGTCTTTTTTACTGATAAAAGGTATTCATATATAAAAGGATTTTATTGATTGGTATATGTTTTTTTAGATTTTTTATTAAGGAGATGACCGGAATTTACATATATTCGGCGGTGTGAGCTGCGAAGGACAGAGAGGACTGGAGGCGACTGTTCTGTCCATTAGCGGCC
The DNA here is from genome assembly GCA_963576475.1 of Molanna angustata. Lineage (NCBI taxonomy): Eukaryota > Metazoa > Arthropoda > Insecta > Trichoptera > Molannidae > Molanna > Molanna angustata. The sequence continues at coordinate 36,515,177 of OY754968.1, read as the reverse complement.
CCATAGATCACGACCGTCAGCATTGAGGAAACGAAGAAGAAGAAAGATGTTTTATTAAATTAAAACCATATTTCATTTAAATACATTTTATTTCATTTCGTTTAGCAAAAAAACATAATGCTAAAGTACCTACCTAAACATAATTTTTAATAGCTATACATTGACAATAATCTATTCAGTAAAAATTCGAATGGATATTTTTTAAATAAGAAAAATGGTGACTTCAACAACGACTATCTAATATTATACTACGGAACATAATTGTCAATTATTATAAGGAATATGAGATGTTTGTATCCATTGTTATTTTGGTTTAATTTTTATAATTACTAAATTCTATGTCACTTCCATATATGACAATGGTGTAATCAGCTTATTTTCAAGTAGGTACTCAGATATTTATGAGTAACATAGAATTTTTGAAAATTAGATTGATAATGTAACTCAATAAAAGACATCATTTGTGAACGTCGAGCATGCGCTTAAAATGATCAGGAAAACCAGCCTATGACAGGTCGGAAGCCCTGCAGGCAAGGCCGTACCCAGGGGGGAAAAAAGAAGCCGAAATGAAAAAAGAAGATATTTCTTTAGTAAGTAACAATGAGACTGCAGTTTCATATGGTGCACCCATTTCAATATGTTGTTATACAAAAAATAATAGTTAAAATCACTACAAACAAATTTTCCTACCTCCCTTTATTTTTTTATGTATGACTGTGCTTTATGCTCGCTTGGTACTCGCAAGAGGATACGCTCACGAGGCGACTTGTTTCTACTGTTCCACTAAGCTAACCCCCCCCCCTTGTTTTTCTGGCTACGGCCTTGCCTGCAGGTACAATGATTTCCCGGTTATACTATGATGTTCCTACCTCGTCTCTATTGAGATAATATTAAATTGTCAAAAAATATGATGTTTGTGTCACTTGTGGGTCAATACGTTTGTTTATTCGTCCACTGAAAAATATATGTGATAAAAAATCTTCTCAGTTCCCATATAAAACAAGTATCTAGGTACTAATTAATGACTACATATAAGTTAATTTTACAGATACATTATTAATTATTATATTATAAATAATTAAAAATGTATATATGGCGTGGGCTCTTATGTGAGTTTATGTATTCTGTAAAATATATCTATAGATTGTATTTTATAAAAGAGAGATATTAAAGATATTTAAATTAAATAAATACTTGAGTACTTGAATAAAATTTAAAAAATAATAAAAAAAGAAGATATGTATCTGTATGTCAAATAGATAACGATGTAAAACCTCTCACAGATTGTTGACCCACAGGGAATCGAAACTGAAACTTCTCAGAGGGAGTCAGGTCTACTGAATCAAGGAGGACCACATGGTAAGGATTGTTATAAAACAATTTGTGATATAGCATAAATCGACATCACAAAATTAGTATTTTAATAATCATTATAACTAATTATGTAAGTATTTTAAGGCGTTTACCCTGAAAAGTGTGCTTTATGAAGTTTAGTATTTCAAGTAAATAATATCAAGAATATAATATGAATATCGTTTTTTTATAATACATTTATTCAACATTAAATATTCAAATAAAAAAATATATTTTTTAATAGTTCCACTTTTTTATTTGTAACTCTCCGTATATACAATTTGTACACAGGCGGGTTTATTGTCAAACGACAATTTCTTCCAACCAACCACGTTCATACGCAACAGTTTGCGTGTAATGCACATTTTCAAGTCAAAAAGAACAAGTAATTAAAAAAAATGGGCACACCCTTTCAAATTTTCAAAATAAATAACGCCTGAATATTAAGCAACGTGTATAGCAGTCACTATTTAACTACAGAACTAAAAAAATATATATCAAAATATCAAATGAATCACGCTCATTGTCATCGGGAATACACAAGTTCTGAGTTTCAGAGCTCTAACTGGTCGGGGCTAAGTTAGTAAGACATCGATTTCAAAATATTAGTTCAGACAAACAAGTGAAGTTGAAGTGTAAAAAGGATTTCATTTATATTTCAAAATATTTACTTATTTTAAAAATAGAATTCTATTTCAATCTACTAAATAAATAATCATAATGCTATTATTTATTTTGTAGATTGTCTTCGCTTAATGTTTCAAAAACTGCCAATAAAAAAAAATTGTGTATATTTTAACGAATTGTAGAATCGGTGATGTATGTATGCGTTTTCAAGTTTTATTTAAATTATGTGAAACTCGTTTTTTATTGCACTCAATACTCGCTGAAAATGATACGTGTTCAAAAACATCATGAGACGTGTGTATGGAAAATTTGCAAATATGTAAAACTGTGAAGGCATTGACCGCTAAACAGCACATTTACATATTATTATCTTAATGTCCGAATTCTAAAAATATTACAATATTTCAACTCGACTGAGAAAATGCAAGAAACACCAGTCCACCTAATAATTGACCGGTAGCGGAAAACCAAACCCTAATAAATTATTTACGGATACTAACTAGATTCGCTAGGATTTATTGCACTTCACTAAATTAAAACTCGACAAATTATTTAAACTTCTCTAATAAATATTATGCTGAAATCGAGCGATAAAATCGAGTCATCGCGAAAGAGGATGACATATTTTGAACGATGCATGAAGATTCGTTTATATTTTTTTTGTAAAATAAAATTTTAAAATCGATTTAATTTAAATTGATTGTATAAGAAATGGAAATACCTTTTTTGTAAGAACGGAACTGTGATGATAAAAATTAAAAATAAAAAAAAACAAACAAATTTAACTGAAAACACAAAGTGTTTTCCCGGTGGAGGCACAATTTTTAATTGTCTTTTCAGTCTGGATCTGTGAGACGATAAATATCACAAATGAATGTGGCAACTTGTTATTTGGTACGTGTTGAATTAATATTTAACATAGTACCTGTTATTTGCCCGAGAAGTACCAAATACAATACAATATATAGGGATATACAAAATATAGGAATTATTTCTTCACTCTGGTTACAGCTATGCCATACTGTGATAATCTAATCCCTGATTTTAAGTCATTCTCCATGACTTCAGAGCTTGTATCTCCTATTGCGTTTATCATGATCGCATAGTTTTTAGTAGTTCCGACAGCGGCTTGTGGAGGCCCAGTATGTTCTTCCATATCCCCATGCTTTGGACAAATTGATCCTTAATATCATTTAATGATCGGCGGATATTTTGTGGTAGTTAATATAAACCATTTTTGAAATATAAATTAGCTATAAACCACTTGTTTTTTGAGTCACTTCGCGACATGTTTCGGAAGCGCTGTCCTTCCATCGACCGGCGTGTCGAGTCTCGACACGCCGGTCGATGGAAGGACAGCGCTTCCGAAACATGTCGCGAAGTGACTCAAAAAACAAGTGGTTTATAGCTAATTTATAATTCAAAAATTGATCCTTCTTTGATTTCTTTTATATCTCTCTGAATTTGATATACGAGTGGGTCCAACACTTGTAACCTCCCCTTTATTTCTGCTTTTTCGTTGGTGAGTTTGACTATTATTCTCGCCAATGCCCCGAGCCTGGTAAGGTTCGAGTCTCGGCCAGCTACAGTCAACTTTCCTTTTCCTTCTAAAGATTGTCTAATTGCATCTATATGTTCTTACGGAGAGATGGCAGTCGATTGAGATGTCTCATCAGGAGTGAGTAGACAATTGTCCTCCTCATTCAGCTCATCATTTATAATGTCATTTGATTCTCTTGGAGTTGATGGTGGGCTTCGAGGATTTAAATTTGATCTGTCGAACATCCTTGTGTTAGACATATTGGTCGGATTAAAAGTCTTCCACTGTACTACCTCAACCAAAATATCCAGAAATTTTTACTCTTAACCACTCTCCTAGGGGTGAGTGTAATACTTACCTGTTATAAACAGGTAATTTATATTTCGCTGTAAAGCACCGGCTGAGAATGATTATTATTGTTTTCGATTTTCCCGTAAAAGAAGGATTTTTTTTACCCCCACCACCACCCGTTCTGCTTATGGGGACTAATAACGGCCCCTTGCAAAACTCTGAAAGAACACATAAAGAACATACGAAGAGTCCGGAGAACTCTAAAACCTTGCAGACACTGCACTTAATGTGCCAAAGAGAGCTTATCATGTTGAAACAACTGGCTCACTGCTCAGTGATAGTGAAGATAATAGTGCACCGAATTTAAGACAGAAAGTCTTGAAAGCCCTAAAGATGCTCTTCGTAGCTACAAGGTCCGCATGTCCAATGGGTCCAAAGAAATTCCCTCGGACATCGTCGTAGAGTTCTCGTCGGAAAGTTGACACGGAGAAGTTAGTGCATTCCCATAGGATATTTTTTATGGAAAAGTCGCAGTCACCTACCCCACTCCATAGGGAACGTTATAGAACTAAAGTGTTCTGTTCATCCCCGGAGCGGCTGCTCGTCGGACGAAACAAGAACTACCACCATGCATATTTCATACCACTGCCACTAAGAGTCCAACCACACTCGTGAAGGCCCGTGAATCATAGCAAGGGTTACCCTCCCAGCAGCTCCACGAACAACAGACTGCAACAGGGAGCCTCCACCACGCCCGTAGTACTTTCAGTTCTTCGATTTCCACACCAGGCGCAGCGTCAGCTGCACCTGTCTCGTCATCAGCTCGGGTACCGCCGAGTGGGTCGTGCCGACCAATCATCACGGGGGGCTCCTCCACCCCTTAGTACTCATGTTGGCGAATTTCAGGTACACCACCGGACAGTACTTTCAGTGCTTCGATTTCCATCGCCCGATGATGCATCCTTACTCATCGCCACGTTTGATGAGTCACCGCCGAGCGAGGAATTAAGGCGTCTGCCCAGCTCTTCCATAGGTAAGAATTGAAGAGGGTACTGACCTGTTACCCAGAATCCTAGGGTGGGGCTGCAGCCACCCTCAACTTTACTGGCTAGGCCCTTATGGCCGCAACCTAGCCCCAAAAGAGCATATCCCATAGGATATGCTCAGAAGTCTGTTCAGGGTTATCACAAAGCTGACATGAGGACGAATCGGATAAGTGAAAACGAAAGAGATAACTTTTGAAACTGCCGTGTCCAGTAAGGAATTGCGTGGTCCAAAAATCGGGAACAATCCACGAGGAAAAAATTCGAGTCCTCACATCAGGAAGAAATAAAAATGTCAGTCTGCCCACGGAAGAAGAAGACCAGCGACGTTGCCAAGCATTAAAAGAGAACTCCGGGCCAAGTTCTCAATCTCTCCACGAACTGTGGGTAAATTTATAGGTGGAAGAGAAACACCACCCAAAATTGAGCTTCGGCCTCTATACAGGTTGTGAATTGAAGCTCGTCGCTGTGTTTCCAGATCAAGGGGAGCCATACCTGTGAGAATAGAAAGTGTGTCGGTAGCGCAGGTTCTGTAAGCTTTTGCTAAAGCTATTAGAGCGAAGCGCTATCCAGAAAGCTGCAGACGTCTAATGTATTGGGTTTCACAACGATGAGCCCAACAAAGAGCGGCATAACACATAATACTCAGAAAGGTAGCGTTGTAAAACAGTCTTGCTACTGGAAATTTAAGGCCCCAACTAGCTCGAGCAAGACGTGAAATCTTTTGGAAGGCTATTTTTGCACTATCGGATACAGCACGAACATGGTATTGGAAAGTTAGGCCTCTATCTAGTGTAACACCCAAAACTTTGACCCTATCCTTAAATATTACACGCGTATTGATAAATTTGATGGAGGGAGGACTTTTCATTATGCCTTTTAACACTAACCCATATGTCTTCTTAGGTGCGAAATTGAGTCTATGACTTATACCCCAATCTGCAACAGAAGAAAGTAACTGAGTAGCTGCGCGCTCAATAAGTGCTCGGGTGTTACCTTGAATAAGGATTGTAGCATCATCGGCATATGCCTAAATACTGCAGCCCGTAGGCGTTGAAAGTGATAGAAGGTCGTCGAACAAGATGTTCCATAACAGTGGACCCAGAACAGAACCCTGAGGGCACCCGATGCTAATTGGTCGCCAGTGCAAATCCTGTCCCCCGGGCATGGCCACATGTCTATTAGTAAAATAGCTCTTCACTATTTTATATATGTTGCAAGGAACCTTACGGTCTCGAAGTTTTTTTAAAATTAGAGGCCACCAGGCATTTTCGAATGCTCCCACAATATCAAGAGATATAGAGATAACATATTTACTATCAGAGATACTAACAATATCAGATATAGCCAAGATAGCATCAACCGTTGATTTCCCAGCGCGAAAACCAAACTGACGATCGGACAGTAAAAAGATCGGTGGGTACTGGAAAGATGATCTTCTAAGCGTCGACATGTAAGCTTTTCTAAGACCTTACCCAAAATAGGTAGTAAAGTAATCGGTCTATATGATTTTGGGTCAGAAGGATCCAGGTCACTACGCTTGGGAATAACAGTCATTAAACCTGTTTTCCAACAATCCGGAAAGTAGCCTTCTCGCAAGCAATTGTTGTACAATAAGATAATCTCGTGGCGAGCTATGCGCCAGCACCTTTGTACGAGAGCTGCGTCAATGCAAGGAGATTTGTTTTGGTGAAGATTCTTGATGATAAAATCAAACTCATCGTAAAAGAAGGATTATCGAAAAAACAACAGGCAAAATAACATCTCACATAGTCCAGCAATGAGGTGTGTGAGAATACACACGCACACCTGTCGCTGGTTATCTCACATCATGTCGTGATGATATGTAGAAATGTATTATAAAAAAAAATATTTTATTTTATAAAAACGATTTTGTTTCTGTAAATTGCCTCATTATAAATGTTTTTTATTTATTTTTCGATTCTTTCTCTTTATTTTTAACGTCCTTGATTTATCTGTGACCAGTTTTTGATTAATTTTTAATATTTATTTATTGGATCCGGCCCTGATTTAATTCCATCCTTGTTTTGTCGATCTCTAGCTCTCGGCTATACGTACTTTGATTTATCATTACATATATAAAATATTGAATTTTATTAAGTATGTTTGTTAACATCGTATAAATATAATAAATGTGTTTGTGAAAATTAATAATTTATTAATTACATACTTTTAATAATTAAGACACATTCAACTAAATTTTAATACTAAGACATGAAACACTCTACTTAGGGTGAATTACCATAAAACACAAAAATAATAAATACATGCCGTACTTTCAAACATTTAACGCATTACAGTTTCAATACGAATTTCAACAAAAACATTTTGCACACAAAGAACTGCAGTGTATTTCTATTTGAATGTGGTTTGGAATAACAAAGACCGACACAGTCGTCTGGATTAGCTAATATCCAATCTCGTTTTTAATAATTTTGTAATTTCAAATTGAGCGGTGCTGTAAAGATATACATAAATATAACTTTAAATTATATCGACGCTGGAATGGTAATTATATGACAACCGCCATTTTGTAATGATAATCGAAGATGGCAAAGATAAAATAAAATATTTGGTACCTACTCGTTTGTTTACAGACCCATATAAAAAGTTTTATCAGGATTTTATGTTTATTTTATTTTATTAAAAAAGGGTACATCAACAGACATCCAGCTTACAATTTTCATAAAAAGAAAACAATTATGGTTATTTTGATATGTTATAAAAATATAAAAATCCTTGGTATTATAAATAAGGCACATCGTCAGAATACTGTCAGAATTAGTCATTATTCTGACGATGTGCCTTGCACTAAACGCGTCGATAATCTAATAAATACAATAGAACTATTACCAAGTATTTTTTATATTTTTATAACATATCAACATACAATGGAGTTCTATCAAGAATTGTCGATCGACAAACTACATATGTAAACTTACTTAATTTTGTTTATGAGTGCTGGACGTCCAATTATGGATGCACACAAAATTACATGAGCTCAAATTCAATCACATACGTAAAGTACACAAGTAAGAGTTACATAAATAAGAGAAAATTAGGTTACAAAAGTTAAGTAAAAAAAAAAGAAGAAAAAATATAGTTACACAAGTTAAGAAAAAAAAAAGTTACATAATTTATAGAAGTCACACAAGTTACATAAGTCGAAGTAAAAAAAAAATTGGTACATAAGAAGTAAAACAAGGTACATAAGTTAAAGAAAAGACAATTTCAAACTGATTACAATCAAATAGCGTATATAAATAGCACTGAGACCTTCTTAAAACAACACGCGCGAGTTAACTTTTTTCTTAGACTATAGGTATATTATATTTTGAAAATAATTTCCCTAATACCCTCAAAAGATACGTCTTTAAAATAAAGGAGAGTTGACTTTTTTGAAATTTGAATTTCTTTCATACTTTTCTTGTAAAATAAGTTTTAGTAAAAACCTTTTTTATTTTTTTACTGCACGTAACTAATAATAAACTACAAGGTCTATAAGGTAGATTTTTACTTCAATCGAAAGAGAATATGAAAATCTACCGGCTGAGTTTATTATTATTATAATAATATATTTTAATTACTATTCTTGCTATTTAGAAAAAAACCTCTAAATTTTACCATTTTTTCACGCAAAAGTATTGTATGTCACAGATTAGGTGATATACAATATTTTTCGTGTTTCATACATAAGAAGGTAATGCAGTATGCATTTTTGTGTACATCCATATACCCAGGATATAGGTACAAGAGCCTTAAAGGCAGAGAGCGAATCCGCAAACACGTCAAGTTTGCGGATGTTTATTTATTTTATGGTAACATTTCCAACTAACTAATAATTCACAATTATCGGTACTTTAAGCGTTTAAGTTTACAGTAGCACCAACAAAATACTTGGACAGTTTGAAACTTGTACAAATAAATACAGAAATATTGGTGTTTTTTTACCATATTCTCATTAATTTTTACTTGTTAATATCCATCATTAATATTTTGTTGTGAAGCAGATTATTATAATAACATCTTACATAGTTCAGCAATGTGGTTCAATACCCATTCTGAATGTAGGTACCTACTTCCATTTCAGGTATGACGAGACTGGTGTGTGTGTGTGTGTGGATACACGAATGTGTCGTTGTCTCATTTTATAAGGTTATGTACACCCGCACACCTGACGCTAGTTACCCCACATTGTGGGAATTGTGATGGGAAGAGTGATACTCCATGATATCATTAAAAACATTCGTCTTTTGTTTGCTATTTTCTTGATCAGATTTTTTTTGCAATGAATTAAGTTAATGTCAAATACTCATTTTTCTCCTCATTATATGTTTTTTTTTATTTCATCTTTCCAGTATCAATATCATTTATGTCATACCATAAATAAATTGTTTACATTTCGAATATGTGGCAAGTTTAAGATATGATGGAAAATAACTATAGTCACAAAACAAGAATTCATATTACAGTAAAATTTTCCTTAGTATCTCTGAGATTGTTCTAATATCTTATTTAGATTTAATCTTCCTAAAGTATTCTTCTCTGAAGTCCTCGTTCATGTTTCCTCCTATTAGAGTCCTCACCCACACTGGTGGTAGAGATGCTAAGAAGTACTGAAAAAAATAAACAGTTCTAATTATAGCAACTATATACTTAAAATTTAATATTTAACAGCAATTTAAATTTGTCATCATTAAGTTATTTAAAAAAACAGAATGTTATTAAATGAAGAAAAAAGATGCAAATCAAAGAGATATATATGAATATTATCTTTATTTAATGAATGTACTTAAATGTTAGTGCAATGAACTTTTGAGTGAAGGTCTTCAGTTCAAATACAAGGATTTTCTTTCAATTATCCCATTCACGCATATTCAATTTACTACCTTTATCAGACAGATATGTATTTTGAAAGAGGGTCAAATTCACTTGACGGGCTGGTTAATATCATCATCATCATAAGCTCGACAGCCCTGGGTGGGCCTTGGCTGAATCCAGGAGTCTCCTCCATTCCTATCTTTCCGTTGCCTTCGTTCTCCAGTTTCTAATATCTACTGCGGAGGCTTCCGCATGTATATACATATATTATGTCAGAATATGGCTGGTTAATATGTATATTTCAGAACTTAAATTAAAAACGATATTTTTTATGAAATGAACGCAGCTTTGTAATTTAGACAGAAAAGTCATGATTAATTCGGTTTATAAATTATCTCGTTTGATAACTAAAGGTAATATGTGTTTCCATGATTGGATTGTTTCTGTCATCGAGAATAGGGTATTTTTGGAATTGAATGACAAATTTAATTACAAAATGTATCATCAAAACTTGATAATATTTTAAAACCTATTTAATTAAAACGAAAGCATTTTTTTTCGTTTTCATTTTGCATTTTTTAACAATTTTAATTTTACCCACTATCGGAGTTTTGTGTTTTGTATGTTCTAATAAGCTTATTATGTAGGTATTATTAATAGTTGAATTATCCCATTCAGTAATGTATGGAGTTTTCACTGGTGCACTAACAAAGCAATGTAACATTATTGATTTATAAATTGTATGTGACTGTTTACTCTTAATCAACAATATATTTGTTTTCACGTTCATTGTAATTACTAATTTACAGAAAAAAGTATATTACTAGTTTATCTTTCAATATTAATTTATTGTAACCCTGCCTTGGTCTCCGAAAGTTTTTTTTATGGCTACGACTATTTACACGACTCCATAACGAAAACCAAAAATAACCACAGAAAACGCAGATAAATCAAGTTATAAAAATATTTACCTTTGTTTATACTTTGTTATAATTGTAGATCTCGATGAAAAAATGATTTATAAAATTAAGTAAATGTAATAAGATGCCAATATTATTATTTTTTTCTTCAAGTTGGTTTCCATGATGCATTTTGATGACCATTGAAAAAATGACAAAGGTAAATGTTTTTGTATTTTGGTTTATCTGCGCTTTCTATGGTTATAAATGACCTAAAAACATAGACGACGTCAGAAAATTGGTCGTGTAAATAGACACTTTTTGGCGGGAAAACGCTTTTCCCGCCAATTCCGGTCGTAAAAATAGTGGCACCGTTCGAGAAAAGTCATTAAAATTTTGGGTAAAAATAATGTTATCAAATCACAATAAATAGGTGTGAATAATAATTCAGAAATATTCAATAATATAAAAAAAATAATTGGACTTAAATAGGAGATCGTATTTTGTTCAATGAAGTGTAGCTTCCAATGATAATATTCTTTGAATAAAAATAAAAAAAGCAGCTATCACCTGTATTCCGTGTGCCCAATAACCCGTGGTGCTGTCAGTTTTGCCCAAAGTGGCCACAGCATGGCGGGAATAGGTCTCGGCGTCAGGTACAAAGAAGTTGGACTCCATCAGTCTATCGGAGAAGGCGTTCATCTTGGTGCTGACAAACAGTGGTGCCAAGTGCTGGACTGTGATACCACACTTTCTATACTCGTAACGGACAGCTGCGGTGAACGATTTCACGTAGCACTATAATATAAAAACATAAGCTATATTCAACATCAAGTGGTGCAAGAAAAACCATTGATTAAAACTCAACTACCAATCTGAATCGGGGCTATAGGAGAGCAACCAATAGCGTCCAATATTTTCTTCTGTCTTAACTGTAGTCTTTGGTAGTGTGTGTTAATGCCATTGGACTAATTATATAGCGCACACTTTCTCTGTCAATTGACTAGACTGTATTCCTAACCTCAAAATGTGTTCAAAATTTCCATTCAATTTATTAAGAAACTCGCTCACGCGAGTCGTTGTTATCATTGAAGACTAACTAAACCTAACCGATCCTCTCGTACCCCGACATAATAGATCATATTAGAGTCGAAGAATTAAAAGAGCCAACCCTAAATAAATTGAGACAAAACAATGAAGAAACATTATTAAAAATGTAGATGAGTGAGTTCGATAGGACGGTGGTTAGAGGGCTAGATTAGTGGATGTGAGTTCAAATCCTGTGCCTCGAATGATTTCGTTCACGTATATAAGTACTTGCTTAGTTTAGCAAACGTAGGAGGTTGTACATAATATAAATATGTACTTGTTCCAAGGGCATATTAAGAGTAATATCAAGATATTTTAAAAAACAGGAAAAAATCAATTTTCTATATTGTCAAGTATTAATTTTTGTATGTATATTTGTCGTTATTTAAGATACTTATTACTTGGTGGTTGACTGGCAGATATTGCCTACGGGCAATAATTCCACCACATTGTGGGTACCTACATACATATGTACACAATAAAAGTCTTTAAGTATATTATTATATCCGCACTATGCGCCTATGTGGACGCCAAGCTAAAAACATCCACACGGCATAATTTATGACAGTTTATTAAATTATATATTGAATACATTAGGTATAATGTATAAATATTACTCTATGAAATGTAAGATTTTATAAAAAAATAATCATATATAATTTAGAGTATAAATAATTTATGTACAAGAAACTTTAGATGTACATTTACTAGGATTTAGAAATAAAAAAATAAATATTTAGAAATAAAGTATCTAACGAAACATTCTCACTGTCATTTTATGTTTCTAGTATGTAAAAAATCTTGATTCTTCTATAAATACATAAAAATATTATTATTCCCACAACAATAATTTAATATACGCACCAAAAACTAAAAGTATAAACATTTATTTATTTATTTATATAATTTATGTACATGTGTACAAAGGCAGGTTTATTGCCATAAGGCAATTTCTTCCAACCAACCCGAGCAACGTGAAGTCTCTTAGTTAAATTGGTACAGTACTAATTAAGTGAGAAATAAATTGATAAAAAATAACATAAAATAGTAAGAAATATAAAAAAAAAATTACAAAGAGAAAAAAAAATGAAAAGAGAGTTTAAAAATAAAAGAATAATAAAAATAAAAAAAAATAACACTGATCATAGCAATGAGGAAAGGAGGATTTATCATTTCAAATTCAAATCCTCCATTACAATTTAATATTTGCAAAGGTATACAATCTATAAATCTCAAGATAATTAGTACATACTACTCTACATAAATAAACAAATTAATAATGGTTATTACTTATTATCATTGTACTGAAGGAAACTAGTTTGCCCTTTTGTTCGGTACTATAAGAAATAATCAATAATATTGCAAAATTATTTTGCGCTATACATAATTATTATTGATTCTCAATCATATCATAATTTACTGAACTTTACATCTATGCATAGTACAAACTAATGATATATATGGAAAACCAAGTAATTTATGTATTATTAAAAATATGTATGTATCTCACTTATAAAACGTATCATAAAATTAACATCTAGACTTTGATTGAAAATTATAGTTTTATTACAGATATTAATAACTTATTTTATGATCTTAATAGACTGTCGATAGAACGCCGAGTATTAACAAAATACAATAAATATTAAAGAAACTTTCGAAACAGATTTTTAAAAAACAGTCATTGATAAACGTGAACCTTTTTTATAGTCAAGAAATGCATCTCCTTCCTGGCCATTTTCTCCCGTGCACTTTTCTTTTTTTGATAGCATTGGCATTCTCAATTTAGTACAATTTTTTTTTTCTGATCAGAGTTGAAATCGTAAAGTCGATATATTACAACGATGTCGCATTAAAATATATTCACACGAAAGTTCAAAATTTAGATATGAACGCCAAGATTAGGAAAAAATGGAATATGTTTCATGTAGATTTATCACAAATATAAAAAAATACTTGGTTTTAGTTCTTTTTGAAATTTATTTGATTATCTATTGTCAGAATAATATTATTCTGATGATGATTCTGATGATCTAACTATTCTATTATTTAGACGATATTCTGACGATCAGAATAATATTACTCTGACGATGACGATTAAATTATTCTGACGATATGCCTTGCACGAAACGTGTCGATAATCAAAGCAAATAAATTTCAAATAAAACTAAAAACAAGTATTTTTTTATATTTGTGATATATCTACATACAATGGAGTTCTATCCAGAATTGTCGATCGACAAACTAAACTTAGAATATGTTTCATTAATTATTATAAAACGGCGTTACGGTAATTATATCGAAAAATAAGATTTGAAACGTCCATTATTTATTGAAAGTAAACGTTAAATTTTCACACGATTTTCAATTGTTACTTAATAGTAGATAGCCGTTGCACAATTTGCTTTGAAAATGTGCAATTCGACTCAATTTGCGCAGTTTTCTGATGTTAATATGACTAGATGAAGGTATTTTCGTACCGACTTCAATCAGAAAATTATAATTAAATAAATGACTGTTCAACCTTTATGCAACCAACAAAACTGTATCGCAATTATAAATATTAACAAACTTATGTATAATCATAAAATACCGCACGGGTTAATCAATTTTGATGTCAACATTTTAATGATTCTTCTCTTATCCTTCTGTCATCTGCATTGTACGAATAAATTGATTAAAATGTATTTATTACAATGTGTACCTACTACTTTGATATCGAATGGGATAAGGTTTATCTTTTTGAGCAACATAAAATGAATGTATGTAGTTTATAACCGTGTAGAAAAAAAATAGGTGATGGCAGGGGCGAGCCTAGAACCTTCGGACTAGGCAAACCCTGAAAGGAAATTGGGAAATATCGAAAATTTACTGTTTTTTAAGCATCGTTGTTCATTTCAGTGGCCATGAAAAATATTTTTAAAATCACATTCCAAAATAATATTTACATTTGTGACCCTGCAAAGCATCGTATCTACATAGGTTCAATTTTTAATATTGCAGTATATATAGTTGCGATAAAATAAGTTCTTGAATTTCTTGACATAATATTCATAGGCAAGCCAATATTTTTAGCTTCTATGAGCAATTCCGCTACTGGGTGATGGGTATTAATGTTATTGGATAGCGGACTGTATAATATACCTAAACGATCTCATCGATGCTTCCATCATTCCAGTGGTTCATTATGATTCTTTCTTTTCCGTTGACCCTGGAATAGTTTTGCGCGTCATAAAAGACATACATATTTTCCATACATTCCATCACGTCAAATCTATTATGAAACGAATGAGTTGTGGCCAAAGCTATACTCCTCACTACCAAGTCATCGTATGGAAATTTTTCAGCATTTACATTAAATGAGTTTGTAAAATTATTTTTTATTCGAATATTTTATTATGAGAACTTGATCATTCTTCAATAATGTCCTATTCTGATTCGTTTCAGAGTACGAAAACGTCTGTAACCAACGGGTGACCGTATAAATGCAAGAAACTTTTTTACCTTTCCCATGTACTAAAACGGATAAATTAAGATGAATCAGAATAAGACATACAGTGATAGACTTGCTTATATAGCGGCGAATGAAATCCCTTCTGTCCGTCGCCTACCCGGAAGACCACCCAAGAGATGGAAGGATAGCTGGACTTCGTCATCCCAGGAAGCATAGTTTCTGAAGAACAGACCAACTAGGTCTTCTAAACGAAGAAGAAGAAGAAGAATAAAACATAATGCCATTTTATAAAAGTGATGTGTCCTTTTAGCAATTTGAAAAATAAAAATATCAAATATAAATTTTCTTGTCTTGTCAGTACTGTATGATTTTTTTGCGTCCAAAACTTGTCGTCATATTCAAATATGAAATTAATAACTAGATATATTTGTAGTCAATAGATTTTATTAACAAATATGAGGAAAAAGATTAGATTTTTCATAGATTTTTTGTAATATACGTGGTAGTAAACAAAATGTAAAAAAATAATCTTGCTTAGGTATTTATAATTCCATCGTGTGTATCATAAACATATGTCTAAAGATTATTCACATTAAACTACATGAATACTTGTGTTCAATTATATGAAATTATCGCTATTTACAGTTCTGTATACAAACCATTCGTTACTATACATAATCATTGCTTATAATTGCTTATAATAACATCAAAGTAAGGTGGCAAAATACCGTACAATCTAATATGTGTCCCTGCATTAATGTTGCAAAATTTTTAATAATCTGCTTCCTTTCAAAAACTCATTCTCAAATAATTACTTTGACAGACGCGAAGTCTATGTTATTTCATCTGGTAATATAAATTTTCGTAATTTTGTCGCAACAAAATTCTAAGGTAGGTATAATTTTGTGTGTAAAAAGATTGTTGGGTATTTCATTTTACTCGATGCATCTTAGATAATCACAATAATTAATTCACACCTATTTTTGTTCAAAGACATATTCATTACTTTTTCGCCACATTTCCACTAGGAATATAAAAAATGAAATTGCCTTTTCGCGAAACTTACTTGAAACAAAATGCATATTTCCATGGTTTCTGGAAAATACCCTCGAAACCTTAGTATGATATAAAAATTGCTCACAGAATTCAAGTATTTGTATTAAAATTATTTCTGATGCAATAAACGCCAGATGGATTTCAATTTGTATTCTGTTGTTTTTTTTTTCTCAATAAGTTAGTGTATAGGATCTAAACATATGTGGTCATTAGTTCTAAAATCCTTTCTGAATTTGGTAGAAATCTAGTTGGAAACGATAAAAGATTGAATTGTAAGGTAATATTTCTGTTAAGATTTCAATTTTATCTCGAAAATTGAGGTGTCCAAAAATGATATCCACTTGGTTGATTTGTCTTTACCAAAAGAACCACCAGTATCTACTGTACTTCGACTATTGAGTAGTGTAATTACAGTCACAGTGTTTTTTTAAATGATTTTAATTCGTCAATACATGTACGAAAGTTGCATTTCTCATAAGTGTTATGTATTTAAGGAGTATAAATCAGCGTCATAAATATTAATGTTCAGAAAAAACAACAAAGAACATAATTTTCGTAGGTACATATATTAGGTAATACATTCTTGTTACCAGAACCACAATAAAGGTGTGCCTTGCCACGACAAAAAAAAGACTTCAATATAAAAAAAACAATGTTAAAACAAATTTGAATCAAGAAATACCCTTACATTTCTTTGATTTCAAAAGTTTTACAAATATATGTACCTATTTAAAGTAAACGAATCTTGTACCGTTTTGCCATAAAACGTATTTATAGCATGTTATATCTATAATTAAAAGTAAAGACTTTTTGATTCTACATTAATTTTATTCTGCGCGATAAGCCTATTTCGCCTTGTTAGGGCATTAACTAGCCTAATATAACTTATAATGGAATTCTACCAAATAAAAACTCCATCGATAACTAAGTATTTATAGCAGTTACCTTCTCTTGACCTATATTACAAGTATATACATACATATCATCACGCCGTTTCCCTATTTGAGGTTGGCAAAAAGAACCGAACGCCAGACTCTTCAATCTTGACATACATGTTTTGCCTCATTTACATCCATGCGTCGCGTCATACATGCTCTCCTATTATTCTGACTTCATTTATTACCATCTTACAATATATCATTTGTGTGATCATGCCAACTCTTTCTCGGCCGGTCTCTACTTCTCATTCCACTTTTCAGCCTTGTATACTTTCTTCTGTCAGGCGTTCATAGTTCATTCTCTCTACATGTCCGAACCATCGCAGAACATTTATATTCATTCTACTCACAATATCTCTTTCAATCTTGCATTCTCGTCTGATATCCACATTCCTTATCCTATCATAGATTGTTTTATCTTCATTCTACTCACAATATCTCTTTCAATCTTGCATTCTCGTCTGATATCCACATTCCTTATCCTATCATAGATTGTTTTATCTTCATTCTACTCACAATATCTCTTTCAATCTTGCATTCTCGTCTGATATCCACATTCCTTATCCTATCATAGATTGTTTTATCTTCATTCTACTCACAATATCTCTTTCAATCTTGCATTCTCGTCTGATATCCACATTCCTTATCCTACCATAGATTGTTTTATCTTCATTCTACTCACAATATCTCTTTCAATCTTGCATTCTCGTCTGATATCCACATTCCTTATCCTATCATAGATTGTTTTATCTTCATTCTACTCACAATATCTCTTTCAATCTTGCATTCTCGTCTGATATCCACATTCCTTATCCTATCAAAGATTGTTTTGTCACACATTTGTCTTAGGGACCTCATTTCCACGGCGTTGATTTTACTTTCATGCGTCTTCAGCCATGTCCATGTCTCACTTGCATACACTATTGTTCGAACAAATGTTGCATTGTACACAACGAGCTTTGCTGGCCTTGAGATAATTGGGTCAGCCATTATTGTTCTTAATGCTGCCGTTGCCCATCTTTCTATATTCTTTTTCAATCTTCCATCACGCTGAAAGTATAATAAATAGGAGGAAATCTTTTGAATGAGCGGGACCATCGATTCAAGATGAAAAGTATGTTAGGATAAGAAAAAATATCTGGATGGGATAGGAAATATTTTATACAAAAAAATAAGAATTAGATTATTAATAATATTAGATTAAATATTAGATGATCATTGAAAAAAATGATGAATATGTTCTTGAAACAAGTGCATATACATCCTCATACATACAAGCATAAATACTTGTGCTATAGGTGAACAAAATCGGTCGTGGCATGATTCGAACTTGAGAATTTAAAATAAGGAGATAGGTAGTGAAAAAGAGATTTTATCTATATGAAAACGGCGATGATATAAATCGTCAATACGAATATGTACTTCTTATTTGATGTTATTTGTACGGATGTATACAATATTAATCATTGATTTATGTATATGTAGTACCTACATATAAATAAATAATATTAATACGTGAAACGAAAACTTCAGACCCCTGTTTATGCAAACTGCGCGCACGGAGGAGTTGGAGATTTGACATATTTAAATTTTATATTAAATTTTTGAGGTGGGCAGATAGGTAAAATTTACACATAATGTGAGTAACAAATATGTATTTTAAATTAAATAAAAAATTATTAACACCAAACCATAGATTGTTTATTTTCATACTGCGAATGTAAATACAAAACATATTAAAGAAAAATACAATATACTGTGAAACAATATAAAAATGAAACTTAAACCACTATACTATGTAATTTGTAAAGATAAAACTTTGTACCCCTCTATGAATACAACATTTTTTTCATAGAGAGGGCAAGTCTGGTCCAACCGGCGAAATCAAAACCCTCGTGATTACCCATATCATAGATATATTTATCATATGGAGTTCTATGACATCTAAAGATATTATAGAACTCCATATAATAATTATATCCATGATATGGGTAATAGTGAGGGTTTTGATTTCGCCGGTTGGACCAGACTTGCCCCCAGGTCCAATGACTTTATAACTTAAAAATTCAATGAATACGGTCAAAGTTTGACCTCTACGCGATCACTAGTAATATTAGAATTTGTGAAAATTTCCAATGGAAGATTCTAAATTTATAAGAGAGCATTGTTTCAAGGTACAACAATGATACTCTGGGTATACGGGTATACACAAAAATACACAACTACCTCCTAATGTATGAAACACGAAAAAATACTGTATATCACCTATGTAATAATATATGTGACATACATTTTTTCGTGAAGAAAAGATAAAATTTAGAGTTTTTTAAATAGCAAGAAAATTAGTTAAAATATTATAATATTAAAAACTCAGCCGGTAGATTTTCATATTCTCTTTCGATTAAAGTGATAATCTATTTCATAGGCCTTGTAGGGTTTTAGTTACTTACAATAAAAAAAATAATAAACTAATTTTACAAGAAAAGTATTAAACAAATTCAAATTTCAAAGAACTCATGCAATAGAGTAAAAATGTAAATAGGTACTGTTCTTTATTTCAAAGACGGATCTTTAGAGGATACTGGGGAAATTATTTTCAAAATTTACTATACAGCCTACTATAGCCTCGTATACTTTGCTTGTTTGAATAAAACGTATACTTTGCCTCGTATACTTTGCTTGTTTGAATAAAACGGGTTCACATTCACGCTACAATTATGTTGATAAAAATTAAGAAGATACCTTGGTCGCTCCGTAGATGGTCATGAGAGGCAGTGGCTGCAGCTCAGATCCAGATGAGACGTTAACAATGGCACCCTTCCCTCTCGCCTTCATCTGAGGTAATATCATCTTGGTCATCATTGTTACAGCCCCGACATTGATATTTATTATATCCCATATCTCCTTCTCTGGCACTTCGTTCACGTACATCGGATAAGCGTACTGCTTGCCTACATTATTCACTGAAAACACAATTAACGTCAAAATAAAATTATGCCCGATACAGAATTAATATTACGCCGTAATAAATTTAAGATAATTGTTGGCGGGTAAACCTATAAGTACAATTTATTAAGTAAATCGTTATGAAGGCACGCAGTGAAACAAGACAGCGAGTAATTTTAATTGTCATTTTTTACAGAGACTTGAGAACCTTTTTGCAACAATGCAATAAATAATACAGTCTCGATTTTCGACAAAAATATTTTATTTCTCGTAAGAATTGATACTTAATAAATAATCGGAATGTGTTGTGTGAATTAAGATACAACTTTTAACGGCTAATATTTAAAAGAACGATTTATTCCATGTACCTATGTAGATATATTGAAACGATGTCGTTTATTTCTTTCTTGGTGTATTCAACCTGATTCAATCTCATTATCGTGAAATTAAAAATATGAATTTAACAGCCCTTGATTATTTTATCAGTAGTTGCATGTAACACATGAGATCCAACGGTCGATAGCGATGGTATGTATAGTTGAAGAATAACTACCACACTATAAACCCATACATCAATAATCAATAATCAAACGTGGAGGCTTCAACTTTGTGGAAATTCATATTTAATCAATTATTTAAATTAAACACAAACTTGTATGTTTCCACTAGTTTATTTTACTTGTTCACTACATGTTTCGTGAACGTCCGTTCCCTTCCTCAGGTGGATGTAAGTATACATCCACCTGAGGAAGGGAACGGACGTTCCATAAATCAAAATTATTGAATATTTTAAGATAGGTACTTTGTTTTCTATACAACACATGTAGGTATGTATGTCAAGATAGGAGAGTATGGAGGTCAGTCCTTTTTTCCTACCCAGAATATGAAAACAGTATGTATGTTTGGAGATTAAGTATCAAATAATTGAGTTTCTTAGATATTGTGTATAGGCCACTGCCATACAAATTGTAGGTATGAAGCGATGTCCTCACTAAATTCAATTTTTATAAAAATTGTTCAATAAAATTTGAGATGTACTACTACAATGTTCATATTTTTTGTAGAAAATTTAAATTTCTAGTTGGGGTGTTTCGGCTTTTTTCATATTTTTAAAAACTTTTGAAATATCGGCAGTTAAACACATAAATATATCATAAAAAAATGTTTTTCCTAATAAAAAATGTTTGAGAAACTTGATTTAAGATTTTGTAATTGTCTATATTTATACCAATTTTTAGCGTTCTAGCTTTAATGGTTTATGAGATAAATGAAAAAATAAAGTAAAAATTCAAAAGTTGATAACCCATGACTGAAATAAAAATTCAAAATTCTGAGTATAAAAGTTTTGTAGGCCTATAACTATTTATATATTCTGAAATTTTGGGCTCTGTAAATTGAGCGGATCAAAAGTCATAAGGGGACACACACACAGACAGACACATTAAATGTTTTACTTCGAATTCTGAGTAAATCCATATATGGAACATATATGCTGAGAAGCCTTTAAATTGGTGTTTTTTGACTTAAAAGTTGGAAAAACCGTGAAAAATATAGACTGTGCATAATATCTCGCGTAACTTGGGTTGATACTTTGTCGATATGTTAAGAGAACAAAATTCTCTTGAACAAATCGACATTTGGATAATGAAAGATCATAGCAATTCATGATAACTAAACTAAAATTATAGCTTATAAGGAAAGCTATGCAGTTTGGCGGGAAAATATTATTGTTATTCATTTTATGTAGGTACACAATAAATGAAAAACGAGTGGGTTGTGGCCAACACTAAAATCTCCACACCAGAGTAAAGGTTCATTTTTTCTTCTCGAAATGTTGACAATCTCTCAGTGGATTTTTATGAAGTACCTTTCTATTAGATTCTTAAACAAATTTGAGATTCCCAGGGGACAAAAGTTTTCACAATACACCATACACACAAAAACATTGTGACGAAACTCATAGTATGTATTTTCTACATGATACCTGTTGAGAAATTTTAAGTAAAATTGCATTACTAGCAAGATGAGCATGTATGAGATAGCGTATCAATGTTGATGAGGCGAGGTATGAGTCAAGATAGAAGAATGCGGTGTTCGATTCTCACTGCCTACCCCTTGAGGAAGATAGAGGTGGAGAGTAAAAAATACACTTGTCTATAGAGACACATACAATATCAATATGAAGTTTATCGCTCAATTTTCCCTTACAGAAGCTATTTTACTTCTGTTATATACATTTTTCATACAAATATGAAAATTATTTCACATATGGCAAACCATATGTGAAATAATTTTCATATTTGTATGGCAAACCATAGATTTTTTCTTACATTTTGACAATCCTTGAATACATTTTTGTTGCATCGAAATTTCAAACAGTATACAAAAATCTCGATTTTCGAGGAGAGTCAAAATAGGAATGCGGATGGTTCACCATTTTCACCTACACAATAAATTATTTATAATTTAAAATTCACCACGACAATTTTTGTGTTGACTAATTTTATCAATATGAACAATATTTATTTAATTAATGTATTGATCCTTGAAACTCTACAACAAAATATGCCAATCGTATCAACTTTCCATCTAAGGATTTTACATTAATGGTTTGTATAAAGATTTTATTATACAAACTATTTCAAATACCCGCGTATGATAATAAAGTAGGTACCATGATTAAGAAAAAAACAAGGATTGTTTTTTTCATCCTCGTCACTAGATGACAATGAAAATATTGTGTCATTAATCTTGTCATCCTTGATACTAGATAGCAACAAAAATATCTCATTAATTTTGTCATCGGATAAATATTCATTCTTTAGTTTTTTCTTGAAAATACAAAGTTAGTTAGACGACGCAATATCAGGACATATATTATTCCAATGTCCTACTGAACATAGTAGGTACTTCGAATTATATATTTTTGGGTAGCAGTTCTCAAAAGAGGAATAATAATAAAAACGTCTATTGCCCGTTTGTGATAACTACCACTAGAAATATAATTGAATCAAACAATATAATCAGATGCAACAAACAATATAATCAGATGCAACATGAGTTTTAATTTTAGCGCTAATTTTTGGCACAGTTGATAAGCCGTTTGGTTTCTGTGCGGGCGTCCTGGGTTCGAAACACTGGCCTTCTCTGGGCTGGAAACACTGGTTAGTTGGAAGAAATTGCCATACGGCAATAAACTCGCCACTTGCGCATGGTGCAAGGAAGTGTTCATTATTATTATTATAATTAATGTTTTTTGTTTTGTTTTAGTTGTCACCTTAAGATTGAATATTTAATTGAAAGATGTTATGTCATTGATCTTTTTTCTTCAATAGTAATTTAACGTTATATGAAACTTCATTTTATAATATTGATTAGGTACAAAAAAAAGTAAAATTTAAAAATGTATATAATTTTACCTAAAATTCCAACAGGCACGTCTTGCAAAAGTTCTTCTATCCTTTTATATACAATCTGACCCTCGCTGAAATCAGCTTGTATAATCTTCGTTTTCACGGAATAATCTCTTTCTGAAAAAAATAGAAAAATTATTTTAACACACTATAAGTTAATACATTATCTTCTTTTCCTCCTCATCCATCTCTCCGCTGCTGCCCTTGGAAGTTAAAATGGAGCACTAAAATAAAACAATTTTTTGGGGATGTAGGTACAATACGTCATATTATGTATAATATATATGATTACCAAAATGCACCTTTGTGTAAATATTTAATTTCTTAAATTAATATTTTCGTAATGGTATTTACTAATGACCTCCATTTTATAACAATTTATATATATTGTTGTTAAACAATGTGTTCGTGATAAGGTGCGATGTCCGGTCTTAATAATTCGTTTTATTGCCATTTATTAGAAATATTTACCATATTATGAAATGACACCTTGAATTTTTTAACCTACATTCTCGATTTTTTTTATTACTCATTACATTTTATATGTTGATTTTGAAGTTATTTGATTACTATGTTAATATGATTACTTGTAACATTGAGGTAAATTGTACCCATTTACTAATATGTACCAGAGTCTCAGAGATGACTTTCAGAACAAATTTTACTTATATGCATGTACGATGTACATACCAACTTAAGTTGAGTTGGATCAGGAGAGCGCAAAGAAGGATATAAAGATCAGATCTTACACAGTTGTCTTATGTCTATTTTAAAATGATAAATGTGTACATCTTCAAAATGTAATGATATTATTCAAATAGTTCTTCTTCATGGTCATAATCCAAGGATTGGTTTTAGCACATCACTATTCAACTGGTCCATTTAACAGTCTCTAGAGCGACCTCTATAATTTCTGCTCTCAGTCGTTCCTTCGGTGATAGTAACAAGCAGACACGGATGCCTGATGTTATGGCCTATCCATTTGTAGGACAACGCTCTTTAAGAGTTATCTCTGCTCTGTACCACGTCGTTTGAAATGTGGTCTGATCATTGGATCCTAGCCATGCGCCTTTAGCACCACAGAAGTCCAGACGTTATATATTTTAATACAGGCAACCCACACCCTGTGTATATAATGTAGGTGAAAGTGCAAACTATGTTGGATGTATAAATGAATGGATCTGGTTAAAATTTAATATCGTTGAGAAAAATTAATTTTGAAATTTCAATGTTTATGGACGGAGAATTCAACAGAAGGAGATTCCACTTGCTGATGTGTCCACTGATGGGAGTGGTCTGTAGTCCTGGGGATCTGATTATAACAAATGACAACGCGATGTCGGAGAATTCAACAGAAGATGTAACATTATATTTGCATTATACTACGGTTAAGCCAAATCTCATTCAGAAACAATATTAAGGATAAAAATCTAAGAAGATTAAACTATTTATTTCTTTAAAAATCCTTTTTTACAAGTATAATAATATCTAATGTAGGAACAATATAAGTTGATAAAGTAGTAAATAAAATGCATAACACTAAAATTAAGTTAAACAAGAGTTAAACGTTAAGTTTAAGTCATCAGTGTGCCGACCGCCGTGGCACAGTTGGTAAGCAGAGGAGAAATTTATTTAAACTTATTTCTCACGCAAATATTGCGTGAAATATTGAGGGACCAAAGATGCAAGTTCTTCTGAGCAATTCCCGCGGTAGTATCTATAGAATAAACTTAAAATACCGACTCTGCGTCTGTGTTCTAGTGATTGCAATCCATCAGTCAGTGATGGATCATCAATCAGACGTATAGCACGCCTTTGGACAGCGTCGAGGGTATTCAGTAGGTATTGGGGGGCGCCACTCCAGAGGTGACTGCCATATTCAATAATTGGACGTATTTGCGCTTTGTAGAGTATATAGATCTGGGTCTTAGTAAAATATCTACGCGCTCTATATAGTACGCTCAATTTTTTGGAGGTGAGTTTCACCTTAGCTTCGATGGAGCCCTTGTAGTGTAATTGGTTCGTTATGGATACTCCAAGCAGGTCGATAGAGCTGCTGTTAGGTAGGGTGCTTCCGTTGAAAGACACTTGCAATTCATTGGGGTTTCTCTTCGCAGAAATTAGACAGGCTTGGGTTTTTGAGACGTTAAATGAAACAAGATTACTTTCACCCCAGGTATTGATTGAGTGGAGGTAGCTATTTATTTTTTGATGAAGGTCTTTCCGGGCTTCTGATATTTCACTCTGTTTAGGAGGTTTGTCAAAAAAGAAATTGTCATGGACTGTGCTGTCATCAGCGTAACAGTGGATGGGGGCGCGTAAGAGCAAGTCATTAATATGTAAGTTATTTTTATACAGAAATGCAAGTGTAGGTACGTATAGTGTAAATTACATATGTAGTAATATGAAATAAATTTTCAGTTTCTTTTCTTCCTTTAGTAATTAACCAGTTGTTTGCTATAACTTTTAATTACTTATGTTATGTGTATGTACAAAATGTAAAATATTTAACTAATACACAATCAATAAAAAATAATGTCAAGGTAAAGTTGGCGGAGTCACTATTTTATTATGTATTAATCGAATATAATATTATAATCATTACAAACTGGCACATCAGACGTAATCTGATTTAATTTGATATATAGTTTGTTGTACATATATAGGTTCATACATATACGTACTATGCACAGACTAGTCTCTTCCGATTGTTTTGTGAGTAATCATCAACCTTTATTAAGATTCACGTGTCTGTCCAAACTGGAAATTTGCAATTGATTTGTATCTAACTTCCGGAACAGTTTGAGCTCTGAAACTTTCAGAATTTGTGTATTCTCGATGACAGTGCATGTTAATACATTTTTTTAATATAATAATATGGAATGTATATTTTCTTTGATTTCATTCTTTTGTTGATAATAATAATCAGTGGCGCTACAACCCATCGTGGGTCCTGGCCTCCTCCAGAAGCTCCCTCCACCCCTCCCTGACCATCGCTTCCTGCTGCCAATTTACAATGCCCATTGTCCGCAAGTCCCTCTCTGCTCCATCTAACCATCTCAGTTTTGGCCTACCAACGCTTCTTCTGCCCATTGGTCTTGTAGCGAATATCCTTTTTAGTGGACAGGTTTCGTCCATTCTCGCTACGTAACCCAGCCATCGGAGCCGGCATATTTTGATGTACCGGGTGACGTGTACATCAGAGTACAACTGGTACAGTTCGTGGTTGTACCTGATACGCCAGGCTCCATTTTCGCATACGGGGCCATAAATGCGTCTCAATATTTTTCTTTCAAAGGTGTTTAACCTTGTTTCATCGGCCTTTGTTAGGGTCCACGTTTCAGCAGCATATGTTAAGACTGGTCGTATGAGAGTCTTGTACAGTTGGACTTTTGTTCTCTTTGATACTATACCAGACTTTAATTGGTTTTGCAACCCAAAATAACATTTGTTTGCTGCTGTTACTCTTCCCTTTATTTCATCCCCAACTTCATTGTTGTTGGTTATGAGTGAGCCAAGATAGGTAAACCTGTCCACCGCTTCGAAACTATAGTTTCCAACATCAAAGGGCACCAGAGGTGGGCTCGTAATCAATGGGTTGGACAGTAAATATTTTGTCTTTTGTTCGTTAATAATCAGTCCAACCTCCCTTGCAGCTCTTTCAAGGCCAATGAAACCCTCTCGCAGTGCTCTCTCATTTCTCGCCATAATAACTCTCCTTCTCCCCATTCTCGATTATGCAGATATTTGCTATTTGGATCTTACTCAGGAACTTCTAAACAAATTAGATCGATTACAAAACGTCTGCATACGTTTCATATATGTATAATCTTCGCAAATACGATCACATATCATTTTTTCGCAAGGAACTCAAATGGCTTCCTATCCGTCTGCGCCGTGATCAACACACTCTTTGTCTTCTGTTTAACATTTTAAACAACCCTAATGCTCCATCATATCTGACCGAAAGATTTCAACCTCTGGCCTCTCATGGACTCCCGCTTCGATCTAGAGAAGAGAGAACCCTCGCCATCCCATCACATGCCATGGCTTTCTATTCATCATCATTTACTGTCCATGCTTCCCGGTTATGGAACAACTTGGCCCTTGACATTAGAACTGCACCAACGTTAGGAACCTTCAAAACCAGATTAAAACGCGCGCTCATACTTTCCATTTCTTAACCTACATACTTCCCATTTATTTCCCTATTCTTGTAGTTAGTCATATCTCCTCTCCTTTTTTTTCCCTTCCCTCCCTTAGGGTTGTAACAGGTTTTATCTATGATTTGTTAAATTTACATTGATGTACATATTTGTATTCTTCTTACTTTCTTGTGTTTAAATGTAATATGTTTATGGTTTTATATATATTTTCTTTTTTGTACATGTACCATTTTGTCTCATAACTGCCACAGATGGTTGTCTGGAAGAAATTGCCATTAGGCAATAAGTCCGCCATTTGTACTAGCTAATAAGTAATGTACAATAAAGTGTTTAAATAAATAAATATCTATGTCGTCAGCATAGGCCAAGATTTGTATGTATTTGTGAAAAATTATTCCATTAATATCAATTTTTGAATCACGCACTGCCTTTTCGAGAGCAATATTAAAGAGAATGCAGGCGAGTGCATCGTCCTGACGTAAGCCATTCAATGTGTTGAGCGATTCCGAAAGGTCTGACTGTATTTTTTTTTTTTTTTGTTTAAGGCAATTCACCCTGTAAAGAGTGCTATATGCCAATTATTTCATGTCAGAGGAGAAAAGTTAATTTTATTATAAACTAGCTTTTATGTCCCGCCGTTGGCCAAGAATGTAAAATTGTGAAAGAAAAAGCAATCGTTTTTATAATATTGTCACCCAATTATTTTGCAATATCAGACTATGAAAAGTGGTTTGAAATTTGATTGAGTTTAAGTATTGTAAAATGTTCAAGTGATGGCCACAACCCATTCTTTTTAATATATTGCTATAAAGTGTGAATGAAGTATAATATTTATACAATTTCTGCTCGCATGGACTATGCGTAATGGTTTTAAATATGACTGTTTATCAACGTTGTAAAGAGATTGGTTTGGCCACAACCCCCATTTTTAAATATTATCATCGAAAACAAATTGTAATGTGTACCTATTGAAAATTTAGTAATTTTGGATGTTGGGATGTGGTTAAAATTTGATTAAACAAACGTAGGTACTGAAAAGATCTAGTATTGGTCACATCCCATTCGTTTTTATATTTTTTCATCAAGTGTGCATTATATTTTTGCTCAATTTGACTGAAAGTCTTCATTAACGAAGAAGAAGAAGACTTGAACTATAGTAAATATTTTTCAATTTGAATATAAATGTTGTGAAGAGTTCAGTAATGGCCACAACCCCCATTCTTTAAATATTAGGTGTTGAAAATTATTCAAAATAGGATGATATAAATGGTTTAAATTTAATTAAACAAAAGTATTGAAAAGATTCTAGTGCAGGTTATATCGTCACATCCCATATCCCATTCATTTCATATGTATTTTCATCAAGTGTGCATATCGTTAATAATATTTCTGCACAATAGACTATTAGACTTAAAACTAACCCAAAAGACTAAATAAAAAAGAGAAAAATAAGTATAAGACTATAAGAAATAGTTTGTATAAAAAACTATTCCAATGGTCTACATAAAATAAGTGTAGCAGACGCACTGCGTCTCTATTGACAATAGGTTGTCCCTTGCACGGCCGCTGGCGGACCAACGTTTTGTCGTACCCGAGCGTATTCAATGAGCACTATTGCCTGACCTGTACACCAATGATCTCCCTACAGTGATCGCCCAAGGAGCGATTTGTAGACTTTTGGCAGTATCAGAAATGACTCGAACCTCACAACAGTGACCGCTCAAGGAGCGGTTTGTCGATTCTTGGCGTTTAAGGGAAGCGAAACTGCCCCGGTATACCAGCATAAGCCAGGGTCCAGGCAGGCAGTACTTCACCTTATCAAGTCAATTTCTTCCTGAACCAGGTATTCAGTCGTAGGGTTTGCCTACAACCAGAGTCTAGGATCGAGAAATGAAACAAGTCAGACAAGTAAAAAGCTCTGTTTATTCAATAAAATTGTTCATTTTTATATTTATTAATTGACGGCCTAATAGCGCCCACCCACATTGTTTTGTATGCGGGGGGTCTGCCCACACACCGCGCAATCGTGGGTGGTCGTCGATTGTAGGTACCTACATGTACCTACTGACAAATACCTATCACAGTTCAGTACTTGTCAGTCTGCAGCACGACACACAGTTATACAATTTTATATCAAATAAATAAATACAAACAATAAGACATGTGTAAAGGGCATGGTACAATATAAAACAAATGTAAATAAGTATTCTTAGATCTAATTGATAACCGAAAACGTAGACGACTTGCGATATAATTTTTAATTTAAAATATTTTCATAAATGCTCTCGCTACGGTCGTCTCCGTTTTCGGTATCATTTTTAGTATGTGTACATACATAATATTAACAAATTTTCCGAGATTATTTTAGTCTGTTTCCTACGTTCGTAACACTCCCCCCAGTGTTTTACTCTAGGGGTGAAACACTTAATCACACGGACGTTAGGAAGCTTGCCACTTTCACTGCGGGTTTCGTATAAACTCCGGTTGCAGTTTGTACCCTGACTGTCCTGACTTGTCCGTCTTCCGCTGTTATAACTTCGATGATCCGTCCCTTTGGCCAATGGTTGCGGGGTTGGGTTCCGTCCATGATGACTACGAGGTCCCCTATTTTCAAAGGTGTGACTTCCTCTTTCCATTTTCTCCTCTGGGCAAGGGTGGGTAGGTATTCTTTTAACCATCGCCGCCAGAACATGTCGGCCATGTGTTGAGCGACTCTCCACTGTTTGCGAAGGCAAACTTCGTTTTGGTTTGGATCGTGCCAAACCAGTCGTGGTCGCTCTCCTGCTGACCCAAGCAGAAAATGATTTGGCGTAAGCGGTTCTTCGTCTTCGGGGTTCGTCGTGACGTGTGTAAGTGGCCGACTGTTGACCGTGTATTCTGCTTCTGCTAGTGCTGTCAACAGTGTTTCTTCTCGGGGCGTTCGTTCCTTGAGGATGGCGCTGAGTGCTGTTTTTACTGAACGTACCAGACGTTCCCATGCTCCCCCCATGTGGGGTGCAGATGGTGGGTTGAAATGCCATTCCATATTCTTCTCTGCCACGAAGTTCAGCACCCGTTCATCTTTAACTATGATTTTGAGAGCTTCAACCATTTCCTTGTCGGCACCCCTAAAATTGGTGCCGTTGTCGGAATACATGCACTTTGGTTGACCTCTTCGTGCTGTCATTCGTCTTATCGCCATGATGGTCGCGTCGCTGGTTAAAGATGATACCAACTCCAGATGGACGGCTCGGGTTGTCATACAGGTGAATAGTGCGCAGTATCTTTTTTCACGGCGTCTGCCTATTGTCACTAGCATTGAGCCGAATAAATCTACACCACAGTGTGTAAATGGTCTGAGCCCGTGTGCTAATCTTCCGATTGGTAGTTGCCCCATCAGGGGTGCTTTTGGCTTTGCTTTTCTTTGCTTACACGTAAAACATTCGTGTATCACTTTCCTGACTGTTGTTCTCAGCCTTGTTATAGCGAAGTTTGTCCTCAATTCTGCCACCGTCCTTTCGACTCCGTGGTGGTGCCCGTTTCGGCTGTGGTGGTATCTAATCAGGAGACGAGTATAATGATGTGCTCCATCTAAAATAACGGGAGATACCACTCCACCCACTGAGTTCCCCAGTGCTTGGAGTCTAGTTTTCATTCGAAGGACCCCCTTGTCGTCAAGGGTCGGTGCCAGGGTGAGAAGATGGCTATCTCGGGGTATGACACACCTGTTTTTCAAACTCGCAATTTCTTGAGGAAACATTTCATACTGGACCCTTTTTACTAATTTTTCTTCAGCATTTTCCAGCTCATTTGCCCTGAGTGGTCCACTGACTAGGTCACTCTGATGTTTTTTGCAACGTCTGGTGAACCTTTGTACCCATGCCATGGCTCGCAGCAGGCGAACCCACGATGAGAAACGTTCCCATTCAAACAGTCTCTCCATGTCACTTTGTACTGCAAAATTGACATACTGAGTGCGTATTTCAAGATCATCGGTCTCTGAAATATGTCGGGTTCTTTCTTTAGGCCAATGCCTTTCAGTTTCTTTCAGAAATGTTGGTCCTGCGTACCATAAACCATTCGTTGTCATGTCAGGCGTCTCGACATTCCTTGTGCCAATATCAGCTGGGTTGTTGGCTGTAGGTATCCACTTCCAGTTGCTTTTTGATGTTAATTCGTCGATCTCGCCCAAGCGGTTGGCTACGAATGTTGTGTATTTCCTAGGATCTGTTCTTATCCAGCATAGTACTGTTGTCGAATCGGTCCACATGACCGTCCGATGTATTGTTCTTCGGCATTCCTTTGTAATGGTGGCCGCCAGGCGGGCCCCCATTAGTGCCGCTTGTAACTCAAGTCTTGGAATCGACATCGGGCGAAGTGGCGCTACTTTGCATTTTCCTGCCATGAATGTGATTCGTCTGTCTTGTTCTACTGACTCGACTAGGTAAGCCACAGTGCAGCACGCTTGTTCGGAGGCGTCGCAAAATACATGTAGCTCTAAATTGCTTGTTTTGTGGTAGGTACAGCACCTTGGTATTTGACATTCTATGCCCTCTACCGATCGTATCCATTCTTGCCATTTCTCGGCGTGTGAGGCTTCGATCTTGTCGTCCCAGCCCACTGTTGAGCGCCAAACTTCTTGTAATATTATTTTTGGTCTTATCGTCAAGCAAGAGACAAAACCCGCAGGATCAAATATTTTCATTGCCTCACTAAGAAGACGTCTCTTTGTGGGCCACACATCGGTCTGTTTCTTGAGGGAGTCGAACGAAAATATAAAGTTGTCAGTGGTGGTATCCCATAATACCCCTAACACACACTCTATGTGGCTGTCTATTACTTGGATGGCTCGTCCATTGGTCGCCCGTTCATTATCGGGGACACATTTCAATACTCTTGGCTTATTACTAGCCCAATTGACTAGTTCAAACCCTCCCTCTGAGAGCACGTGCCGAATATTTTTTATTTTTGTGATGGCCTCTCTCTCATCGTGGACTGAGTCCAAGTAATCATCCATGTAGAAATTATCTTTTATTGTCTTAGTCACCACTATATTTTCACTTGTTTCCGCGATTGCATTTTTCACGAATTGTGCCGAACTTGGTGAGCATTTGGCGCCAAACATCATTGCGGTTAACATATATGTTTTTATGATGTCATCGGGTTTATCCCTCCACAGGAACAATTGTGATTTCTGATCTTCTTCCTTTATGCGAATCCTCAGAAACATTTCTTTGATGTCCGCCGCGATCGCCACGCGACCTTCCCTGAACCTCAGTATATTGCCCAACAAGGAGGTGAGTAGATCCGGTCCAGGCAATAGTGCGTCGTTCAGAGACGTTCCATTGCATTTGCAGGCGGCGTCGAAGACGACTCTGATTTTTCCCGATTTATGGGGGTTGGTGACTGCAAAATGCGGCAAGTACCATTTTCTAGGGGCAGGCTGTGCCGCCTCTTCGTTAGTGAGTTGACGGGCGTAACCCTTGTTCACCAAGTCTTTTATTTTTTCGGTGTAGGCTTTCGTCATTACTGTATCTCGAGCGAGCTTGCGTTCGAGTGACATCAATCTATTCACTGCACAGTGACGATTGTCAGGAAGATGCATATTATCTTCTTTCCAAATTAATCCGGTCTCCCATTGACCGGAAAGAGGGTTGGTCGTGGTATTCATGATGGCTGTTGCACGATGGTTTTCGGCGGACACTCGTGGTAACAAACTCACACCGATTGATTCGAGAGAGAAATGATATTTCATCAATTCCTCTAGTCTTTGATTGTCTGTATTTAATGGTTGCGCGCGCATCACTAGAGATATATTAATGTTTGGGTGGGGACCACCATGCACTGTCCACCCTAAGGCGGTTTTTGATAAGAGTCGATGGTCACTTCGCTCGCGCACTTCTCTAGACACAATCAAATGGGCGTTGTCTTGCCCGATCAATACCAATGGTTGCACGACATTTTCGTCACCTCGTTGTGACACGGTGAGCTCGGGTAAGTCTAAACGCGCCACTGTGTTTGCCGAAATCGTATATTCGGTGCCGCGTTTTTCACCACATATTTTTATTTTCACTCGGCGTGAATTCGGTTCAGAGGAACACATGTTGTTCGCGCCGTGTATGCGTAGTGTGCGCGTCGGTCCAAAGGCGCCGACCGCCGTCGCGACGCTCGCATCAATCAGGGTAACCGTTGAACCCTCGTCGAGCAATGCATGCACTTTTTTCTGTCCATTTGGGCCACTAATATTCACTGGTATTATTTTCAATAATACGTCATTGTTCATGTCGCACACATTATGCATAACTTGAGCCGTATCTCGCGACGAAACGTCTCGGTGTAATGTTTTATGGTGGGCGCTGCGACAGTCACCCTCACCACACTTTTGTCGCCGACAATTACTAACTGAATGTCCCGGCACTAGACACACGAAACACAGTTTGGCACCTTTTACAAATGTCCACTTTTCATTTAGTGTTTTTTCTAAATAGTTTTTGCACTCGTATAGTTTGTGATTCGCTTTACACAATCGGCATACAATAACAGGAGCGCGTTGATCTTCTGTTATTGTATTAACTTTTTCGCGGCGCCCTTTGTTGTTTGTTTGTACGACAGGCGCGGGCGAGTTTGCCGTACCTGCGGCCAAAGCGCG
Source organism: Molanna angustata (assembly GCA_963576475.1). Classification (NCBI taxonomy): domain Eukaryota; kingdom Metazoa; phylum Arthropoda; class Insecta; order Trichoptera; family Molannidae; genus Molanna; species Molanna angustata. The sequence goes on along the minus strand of OY754968.1, from coordinate 36,480,892 downwards.
CCTTCCCATGTCCAGTAGCCAAGTGCTAAGGTCCTTGATGGTGGCTGTCGTACCTGGTGTTTGTGCTTGAGTCCATGACCATCTCATGAAATGTGGCAACTTATATGCTAGTTCTGTGAGGAGTTTCGGTGCCGCCAAGTGCTCGGGGCCGATTCCTTCTATTGCACCAATCAAATTTATGATGCTCTGCCCGAAAGTTGCTATTTCATGCATCGAGGCATCTGCTGACAGACAGGGTAGCCTCTGCACCTTATCAAGTAGCGCATTCACGGTCTTTTGTTGGTTGCCGAAGCAAACTTCTAGACTTTCCAATATGAGGTCAACGTTTGCTGGGTCCATCATCATGGAGTCAACGGCCTGTAATGCTTCTCCTTTCAATGCACGTTGAAGCCGGAGAAGGTTTTCTGCAGCTGTCAGGCCACATAGCGCTGTGGACTGCTCGTAGAGACCCTTGAACCTTTTCCATTCAAGAGGATTCCCCGAATACTCAGGCAGGTCCCTGGCGGACGTCTGCCTGGCCAAAAAGGAGTTAATCTTGGCGTCAGCCGACTCGCGGTTGTTGTTCACGCTCGTGTTCATAGACTGGGTTCTGAGAAGCTCCGTCAATGTCGCTAGCACCTGCGTCATCGCATCTGATTGAGATGAAGGCGAAGGCTGCGCAGCGACCCACTCCTGAGTACGCCTATTTGGTAATGCGTAGTCCTCAGGCAGTGTCGGGTCGTCCTCTTCTTGTCTAACGGGGTTCATACGGGTTTGCAGGGCCCGTATCATTTCTTTTGCTTCCTCTAGGCTCTTCCTTGTCTCGGCGAGGGCGCTGGTAGTGTCTGACAACATCTTGTCTTTCTTCCTGAGAAGTTTTCGTTGATATCTGATGGTGTCTTCAGTGGCATCTGAAGCGACGGATCCCTCGGAATCCCGAGTACTCGGTGGTTTTGCCATAGATGTTGATGGTGCTCCCTTTCCAGAACGAAGTGAAGGAGTCATCTTGGAATGATCTCAGTAGCGGCGGTGGATGGACGTGTGGATCAGGGATCCGGCTCGAAGGACCAGTTAATGTAGCAGACGCACTGCGTCTCTATTGACAATAGGTTGTCCCTTGCACGGCCGCTGGCGGACCAACGTTTTGTCGTACCCGAGCGTATTCAATGAGCACTATTGCCTGACCTGTACACCAATGATCTCCCTACAGTGATCGCCCAAGGAGCGATTTGTAGACTTTTGGCAGTATCAGAAATGACTCGAACCTCACAACAGTGACCGCTCAAGGAGCGGTTTGTCGATTCTTGGCGTTTAAGGGAAGCGAAACTGCCCCGGTATACCAGCATAAGCCAGGGTCCAGGCAGGCAGTACTTCACCTTATCAAGTCAATTTCTTCCTGAACCAGGTATTCAGTCGTAGGGTTTGCCTACAACCAGAGTCTAGGATCGAGAAATGAAACAAGTCAGACAAGTAAAAAGCTCTGTTTATTCAATAAAATTGTTCATTTTTATATTTATTAATTGACGGCCTAATAGCGCCCACCCACATTGTTTTGTATGCGGGGGGTCTGCCCACACACCGCGCAATCGTGGGTGGTCGTCGATTGTAGGTACCTACATGTACCTACTGACAAATACCTATCACAGTTCAGTACTTGTCAGTCTGCAGCACGACACACAGTTATACAATTTTATATCAAATAAATAAATACAAACAATAAGACATGTGTAAAGGGCATGGTACAATATAAAACAAATGTAAATAAGTATTCTTAGATCTAATTGATAACCGAAAACGTAGACGACTTGCGATATAATTTTTAATTTAAAATATTTTCATAAATGCTCTCGCTACGGTCGTCTCCGTTTTCGGTATCATTTTTAGTATGTGTACATACATAATATTAACAAATTTTCCGAGATTATTTTAGTCTGTTTCCTACGTTCGTAACAATAAGTAAAAATACATATACCTAATAGAAGAATTAGACTATTGGAAATAGATTGTATAAAAGCTCACCCAAAGGTCTACAAAAAAGAAGAAGAAGAATATTTAGACTATTGGAAATAGTTTGTATAAATACTGACCAAAAGGTCTACATAAAAGAAAATGAATAAGACTATTGGAAATAGTTTGTATTAAAACTCTCCCAAAAGTCTACGTACTTAAATGAAGAAGAATAATAATTAGACTAAAGGAAATAATTTTTATAAAAAAATGACCCAAATGTATACATAAAAGAAGAAGAAGATGTATTAGACAATAGGAAATAGTTTGTATAAAAACTGCCCTAAAGGTCTACATAAAATTAAGAAGAAACAGAATTAGACTCCAGGACCCGCCGCTTCAGGCCCTTCAGTACCTCCCGTCCCTTTAATCCCTCATTACGTCCCTTCCCATCAGACCCTTCACTACCTTCCGTCCCTTCAGGCAGTTTTATACCTCCCGTCCCTTCAGGCCCTTTAGTGCATCCCTTCCCTTCATTACATCCCGTCCCATCAGTCGGTTAAGAAAAGTTTAAATCCAGAAACCATCCTGGAAGAACCGCGAAGAGATGAAAGAACATTCTTTTCCCAGGATGCTCTACTTAATAGGTAAAATGACTAAATACACGAAGAAGAAGAAAAAAGTTTAAACCCAGATACCTGCGAAGAGATGGAAGGACAGTTGGACCTTCTTCTCCCAGGATTCTCCAACTTCATAGGTAAAATGACCAAAAATACACGATGAAGAAGAAGAAGAAGAAATAAGTTTAAATCCAGATACCTGCGAAGAGATGGAAGGAAAATTGGACATTCTTCTCCCAGGTTAGTCCACCTTCAAAGGTAAAATGACCAAATAGACGATGAAGAAGAAGAAGAAAAAAGTTTAAATCCAGAAACCTGCGAAGAGATGGAAGGAAAATTGGACCTTCATCTCCCAGGATAGTTCATCTTCATAGGTAAGATGACCAAGTACACGTTGAAGAAAAAGAAGAAAAAAGTTTATATGCAGAACCCGTCCTGGAAGACCTGTGAAGAGATGGAGGGACAGTCGGACCTTCTTTTCCCAGGATACTCCCCCTTCATAGGTAAAACGACCAAATACACGAAGAAGAAGAAGAATAAGAAAAAAGTTTAAATCCAAAAACCATCCTGGGCATACGCTCGACAATTCACCAAAGTTTCATTATAATCGGACAAACGGTTGATAAATAAATAAATAAAATAATTTTCCTATAGGAAATCAGTATAGGTATATTATTGTTGATTTGTAAGTAAATAGTATTAGGTAGGTACCTACCTACAACAACCTTCTAAATAAATTCGATTCCTAACAAATTTTATTTGAATATCACATTCTTTCTGTAGCCATGGAAACGATTCGAACACGTAAGTAATATCGAATGGTTCGGATACATTTTTTGAATATGTAGGTACCTACATTGGTTTGTTCGATGCCATAAAAATGAAAATTGTCCGAAATATCAAATATTATATACAAATTATGCAATTTTATTATGCCCATATCTTTACTAATAATTAACAGACTTTTACAATATACGTCTTAAAACTTGCTGTAATGTCTTGTGTTTCATTTTATTATTTCATATTTATATTTATTTCAAAGGTTTATTATTTTCAAGAACATATTCATTCGGTAGGAAAATGAAATATTGTATGAAAAGATATTAAAATGGCGGCATTTATGTACAAAACGCTTACTTTAAAAATAAGTTAAACATTATAATTATACAAAATATTCACCATGTTTTTCACTTAAACGCTAAGTTATACTTGAAAGTAAATTTTTTTCGTGTAAATACGTACTTCTAACTTTTAAACTAACAGATATATGCGTGCAAAATGTACACTTTTTTGACAGATACGACTTGGAAAATTTTGTATGAAAAAAATAATTATTGAAATATTTTTAAAATTCAGCATTTTTATCGCATTATTTTTAGCGTGACACTGCATCAGGTATACAGGTACACGTTCGCACATAAATTAGATTTTTAGATGCTCTTGGTTTTTCAGAAGGCGTGAGACAAACACACACACACACACATACACACACACACACACACACACACACACACACACATACACTAACATTTTGATTGCTTTATTACTTTAGATTTATGTCATTCAATGAAAGGAATTTTGAAATAACGGACAGTACACGTGAATTATTAAGAGACAAAAGATGTTGGATATTAAGTGGAGATTGGTGAGTGATTTTAATTAATTGTTTGTATATATTTTTGAAGGCGGAATTATTTTTACAGTTAAAAAATACATGATCAATTGTCTGATCCTCATCACCACACTGGCAAAGTGGGCTATTTAGAACTCTAATTCTATACAGATGGGAGGCAATTGAACAATGGCCAATTCTCATTCTAGAAATACATGATATTAATCGTTTAGATATGTTTCTATTATAAAACCATGGTTTAGAGGAAATTTTTTGTTGGATACCTGTATGATAAGCACCCTTATATTTTTTTGTTTTGTACCAATTTTCATCCCATTTGAAAAGCATATTTGATTTAAGGCGGGGTAAAAGATCTGAGATTGGGATAATAAAGTTATCTGGAATTGTGCCCGAAGTAGTTCCCAATTTCGCAAGTTCATCAGCCTTTTCATTGCCCTCAATCCCAAGATGTCCAGGGACCCATGATAGAACTATGTCAAATTCGTCGGTTTTGAGATAATATAGAAAACTTTTAATGGAACATGTGATTCTGTCCTCTGGATGATTTAGAGGATTGGATGAAATTTTTTGAAGAGCACTACGGGAATCTGTACATATTAGGGCGCGGTTGATATTTTGCGATCGAGTAAGAGCCAAAGCTTGGTTGATCGCAAAGCTTTCAGCTGTGAAAATGGACACTTCATTTGGCAATTTGTAAGAAACATTAATGCCGAAATCAGGAATGTGAACCGAAGCACCACAGTTCTGATTTTCAGATTTGGATCCATCTGTATATATGAGGGTATATTCCGGGAATTTGGAATTAGCAATTTGTGTAAATTTTGTGTTTATATTAAGTGTATTTGAACTATTATATTTTTTATCTAGCCCGAACGCTGAAATTTCGACATTTGGAATATAGTTTAAAGATTCAAATGGGGTATTGTGTATTGGAAGTTTATTTTCTTATTGTAGGTTTTGTAGTGATAATAGTAAAGATTCATATTCATATTTTTCTTTTTGTAGGTTTTGTAGTGATAATAGTAAAGATTCATATTCTGACTGTATTCTTATTTGACATTCCACTCTCGACATCGAGAGCTCAGTCATTCGAATGAGTTTTTCTGGTATACTGAACTCTCTCATTGCCAGGTACAGTTTCCATTTATGCTATCATACGCTGCTTTAAAGTCGATAAATAGATGGTGGGTTTCGATATTATATTCTCGGGTCTTCTCTAACACCTGACGTATGGTAAATATCTGGTCCGTACATGATCTGCCTGATCTGAATCCAGTTTGATACTGGCCAACAATTCTTTCCGCGTGCGGCGAGAGACGCTGGCATAGTATTATCGAGAATATTTTATATGCAACGTTTAGCAATGTAATTCCCCTGTAATTTGAGCATGTCAGTTGATCGCCTTTCTTATGAATGGGGCATATAATTCCTTTATTCCATTCACTTGGTAGAGTCTCATCCATCCATATCTGTGTCATAATCTTGTGGATCATATTTATCAGATCTTCTCCACCGTTCTTATATAGCTCCGCCGGTATACCGTGTAATCCAGGTGCCTTGTAGTTTTTGAGGTTACGAATGGCACTTCGAACTTCGCTGAGAGAGGGTTGTCTAGCATCAGGGTGTTGTTCATCATCCTGAATGTTCGCACTTTGTGGTGTATCGATGGGATCAATGGTTTCCGCTCCTGTATTTAGGAGTTGGTCAAAATGTTGTACCCATCTGTTCAGGATGGCTTGTTTATCACTGAGTATGTTGCCTTCAGTGTCCTTACAGAGGCAAGATCGTGGTTTAAATTCCTTCCTTTGATCATTTATCTTCTTATAGAACATCCTGCTATTGTTCTCTCTGTTAAACTTTTCCGCATCCTCCATTTCCTTCTTCAGGTGTTCTCTTTTCTTCCTTCGGTGTATCCGTTTTTCATTTTGTCTACAGGTTTTATATTCAAGCTGTGATTGTCTAGTGCGGCTGCGTTTCAGCATCCTTTTATACGCTTCGTTTTTCAGGTGTGTGGCGGTCTGACATTCGTCATCAAACCACAAGGCTCTTCTACTAGTTAGTGCTTGTCCAATTACATTATCCGCTGATGACAGTATGGCGTTCTTACATACCTCCCATTTTCTTTCAAGGGATTCAGGCAAGGGCACATTCAGGTTATCTTTGATGGACTCCTTAAAGGATTGTACCTTCTCTGGGTTTTTTAGGTCATCCGTGTTGTATTTCTTTGTGCGTTTATCCATTTTTTTCTTCGCGTTACATATGCGTGCTCTCAAGGTGGCTGACACTAGATGGTGGTCAGAGTCCACATTTGCTCCTCTATAAACTCTAGCGTCTATAAGGCTCGATCTATGTCTCCCCTCTATCAAGATGTGGTCGATCTAATTTACCGTCCTTCCATCTGGAGATGACCAGGTACCCTTGTGTATATTCTTGTGTTGGAAGAAGGTTGTGCCTATGACCATACCTTGGGAGGTAGCAAAGTCTATGAGTCTAGTCCCATTATCATTATAGACATCGTGTAAACTGTGCGGTCCAATTACAGGTCTATAAATTTCTTCCTTTCCTATCTTGGCATTCATGTCCCCTTAAACAATCTTCATAACGTGAGAAGGGACTTTACTTACAGTGTTTACCAGCTTGTCATAGAACTCTTCCTTTTCTATATCGGTTGCCTCTTCTGTTGGTGCATACACATTGATTAGAGACATGTTAAAGAAACGTCCTTTTATTCGTATATAGCAGATCCTTGGGCTAATCGGTTTAAAATCCATGACGAGGTGTTTGATTCGTTTGCTGACTACAAAGGCCGTTCCTTGTTGATGAAGCCTTTCATGGCAGCTATAGAAAATTGTGTGGCTGCGCTTTTCCATTATTCCATTTCCCAGCCACCTTACCTCCTGAATAGCCGTCACGCAGGACCGGTACACATCCAGCTGGTCTAACAGCACTTTCAAGGCACCGGCTCGATACAATGATAATAATTTCACACATAGATGGCTGTAGTAAAAATTCCTTATTTTCAAGCGAAAAGAATTTCAGTATTACAATATATAGAACTTTCAAAATTGAATTGATAGGGATCTCATTAAAAAGGCATAATTGGTGAACGTTGCGCAAGCGCATAAAGTGATCACGTAAACCAGCCGATGACAGGTCGTAAGCACTGTAGGTGCCTTGATTTCCCGGTTCTCCTACAGTAAATATTCCAACTTCGTCTCTATTGAGATAATTAAAAATCTGTTAATGAATAGAACATAATAGAATATAATAGGATAGTATAGGATGGAATAGAATAGAATAGAATAAAAATAGTAAATATCTCTTAAAATCACTTAAATCATTGCATAACTGATGTCCATCGTTTATTTAATTTTTTTTTAAAAATGCAACATCGAAGGAAAAAAAATTCAAGGAATATTAGTGAGTAAAGAATTAAATTATGATATGTTTCATCATATTTTTCCAATAATTATCTTCTAGCAACCCAAGTAAAATTTCGACACTATTTGCGTAACAAATGAACACAACTTTTCCATCGACGGCCAACGCATGATTATAAATTACTGCTTATAAAAAAATCTCTTAGCATTTTTAAACAGCCATTTTGTCCATGCGAAAGATTACGTACATAAATAAGTAGAATCTAATTATTCAATTCTAAAACTAGTATAGTATACATGTCATATTGATGATCTCTTGTTAATTTAGTTGAATCTAAGTAGACTTTATTCTATGTAGGTACTTTTATATTTTTCTGAATTTGTTAAATTTAAAACATATATATAATATGAAGTCAATTGAATTTCTTATTTGGGCTGTAGGCATACTGATATAGAACGCAAAAATATACAGTATCTACTTACGCCATATGCTATAAAGTATGTACCTATTGCTTATAATCGTTTTGAAATCGTAGTGACATATTTTTTTCAATTTATTGCAAAACATTATCTTAAAAAAATGTAAAATATTTTTTTTATGTCATCTGCTTAAGGAATTTCATTCTATTTGTTTACTTTAGTTATTTGTATTTATGTATGTTTTGTGATATTTATGTAGGTACCTACATGTAATGGCGTGAAGCCGTGTATGAATCTATCTGCATATAAATAAAGTACCTAAATCTCGTAAATAATGTTCATATTCCTAGAAACATGAGTAGGTACCAAGGAATTATTTACCAAACTTCGAAAGACAACAATTTACAGACCGTGTATTAATTTCATTCTATTTGTTTACTTTAGTTATTTGTATTTATGTATGTTTTGTGATATTTATGTAGGTACCTACATGTAATGGCGTGAAGCCGTGTAAAGTACCTAAATCTCGTAAATAATGTTCATATTCCTAGAAACATGAGTAGGTACCAAGGAATTATTTACCAAACTTCGAAAGACAACAATTTACAGACCGTGTATTAATTTCATTCTATTTGTTTACTCTAGTTATTTGTATTTATGTATGTTTTGTGATATTTATGTAGGTACCTACATGTAATGGCGTGAAGCCGTGTAAAGTACCTAAATCTCGTAAATAATGTTCATATTCCTAGAAACATGAGTAGGTACCAAGGAATTATTTACCAAACTTCGAAAGACAACAATTTACAGACCGTGTATTAATTTCATTCTATTTGTTTACTTTAGTTATTTGTATTTATGTATGTTTTGTGATATTTATGTAGGTACCTACATGTAATGGCGTGAAGCCGTGTTAAGTACCTAAATCTCGTAAATAATGTTCATATTCCTAGAAACATGAGTAGGTACCAAGGAATTATTTACCAAACTTCGAAAGACAACAATTTACAGACCGTGTATTAATTTCATTCTATTTGTTTACTTTAGTTATTTGTATTTATGTATGTTTTGTGATATTTATGTAGGTACCTACATGTAATGGCGTGAAGCCGTGTTAAGTACCTAAATCTCGTAAATAATGTTCATATTCCTAGAAACATGAGTAGGTACCAAGGAATTATTTACCAAACTTCGAAAGACAACAATTTACAGACCGTGTATTAATTTCATTCTATTTGTTTACTTTAGTTATTTGTATTTATGTATGTTTTGTGATATTTATGTAGGTACCTACATGTAATGGCGTGAAGCCGTGTAAAGTACCTAAATCTCGTAAATAATGTTCATATTCCTAGAAACATGAGTAGGTACCAAGGAATTATTTACCAAACTTCGAAAGACAACAATTTACAGACCGTGTATTAATTTCATTCTATTTGTTTACTTTAGTTATTTGTATTTATGTATGTTTTGTGATATTTATGTAGGTACCTACATGTAATGGCGTGAAGCCGTGTATGAATCTATCTGCATATAAATAAAGTACCTAAATCTCGTAAATAATGTTCATATTCCTAGAAACATGAGTAGGTACCAAGGAATTATTTACCAAACTTCGAAAGACAACAATTTACAGACCGTGTAGGTATTAATTTTCATTCCACCCACCATTTTCAATGTTATTTGGTACATCGTAAAATACGAATGGACTGAATTAAAAATCGAACACACGGCAATGTAAAACATTACTTCCTAGACCGATATAAATGAAATATGAACGTTTGATAAATATATATTATATAAACTAGATGAATTAAATATGTAACAGTTTAATGTTTCAAACTATGTAACAAGTTAAATTTTCTAGTGCACATTTCGAGCGACTGGCCTTGTATTGAAATTCATTAGAGGTAATTTAAAACAAGTCGATCTTGAAAAAATATTCAATGAATCAAAATTGTTACGACATAGTTTTCTGACCCCTGATCACATATCATTATTTATTTTTTCCTCTGCCGATAAATATCTATAGGTATATCAATTAGTGAACCATTACAAATGATGGGTAATTACTTATCAAACATTTCTACTTACTATTTGTATAAGAAATATCGACATTATTCGTACATCAATATATTATTAAGTATAAAAAAATCATAAAGAATGTATATCAACATGAAAAGTGTGGTGTTTGGTTCTCTCTGCCTACCCCATGAGGTACATGGCGTGATGGTATGTATGTATGCAGTAATTTTAACTTTCGTACAATTCGTCTATTTAATAATCCGCAAATCCTTCGTAAATTGTTGAGTTTAATGGTTCCTCATGATTCCCATCATCAAGCCTCTTGGCTTAGTTCAGATGGAACCATCCCAGAAGTAATCCCTTTCTAATGATAAAGGAATCATCTAATTCAGACAACGTTGTAAAGAATTATTATTAATTGCAGACGATTTTGAAAATTGTAGAGTTTATTTTTTTTTCGTTCTCGATGAAATTCATATGTGTGTTCAACTCTGAAACACCCCCTTCCTATTAAAATATAAATCATTAAAATCGGACAATGACGTAAAGAGTTCTTGTTACTGAAGTGCAAATTGAAGATGAGATTGAGGTTGATGAATTTCTCATGGATGCCATGATCATATATTGATGAAATTGAAGTGGGACCAATCGGAAGATCTTTCTAATGAAAAAAGAATCATCGAAATCGGTTAACGTTGCAACGCGTAAAAAAAGTGGAGATGGCCCAGATGCTCGCCAACATTCGTAGAGAAGACGCCCCGCGAAGAAGAAGAATATTTATATCAACTTTTTAAGTAGGTGCTTAAGTATTTTTTTTGTGTTCTCGTAATAAATGTCACACTTTTCACTCATATTCACAACTACCAAGGCCAATAGGTATTGAGCTACATCGCACCGCGTACTTTTCAATTATATTTACTAAAATAAAGCCTAAGATACAAGCATAGAAAATTTTATTGCAATATTACCACCAGGCATGCTGGCGTGATTTAAATATTTACTTTTAAACGTCACATAAAAAATCCGTTGATTTCGAGAAAAAAGATTGCTTTCCTTGGTAAAACTACAACACTAGCTTATGGATATAATATAAACCTGGCCAAAATGGACATATTTCATAAACCTGGCCAAAATGGACATATTTCATAAACGGACGGATTTTATAGGCACACATATCATACGACTACAAATTATATTGAAATAATGTTATAATCTGTAATTTTCACCTATAAAAAGGATGCGCTCTGGTAAACGCAACCACTCCCAGGTACCAGACATACCTTTTTCATACATATATTCAATAAGAAAGAAAATATCGAAAAACCAGATATTGAAAAATGAATTGTTTTTTGACGTTGCTATATTTTAGACTGTAAGATACATTATATTATGTACCTAACGATTAATGTAGATATGTGTGTAGTGTATGGACACAGTAGGATGCGCTGCGCTTGTGTAGAGAGTGAGGAATGTGAGATTGCCTCGTGTAATGTAATCAAAAGTAGTATATAGTAGGTAGTATACAATTATGGTATTTTACATTTGTATCTACTTGTTTATTGTCCTACTGCATAGATCTCGACATAATTATAGATAGTAAATACTTCCTTGCTCTCTGCGCAAATGTCGAGTTTATTTCCATATGGCAATTTCACCCAACTCACCAGTGTTTTGTACGTGTATTTTGGTAAAGCAAATAATTATGAAAATGTTTCGTCTTGGACACACACGTAACAATACTGTTATGTCACACGATATGCAATTATTGTTCTAAATAATATGCGAGTGTATGATGAAAATTTATGTAAAGGTCAAATATTGCGACATAAATAATTCTTGTAAATCTTTTTAGTACACAAACGAGTATAATCGAGACAATGCACAATATTTTACGCAATGTCTCGCAATGTATACATCAATTCGACTCACCGTGATCTTTTCATATTTGGCCATTGATCGCATAATTTTATTTCCATTGGGCTGCATAATACGGCCATCTCTTTTTATACAAAATTATATAAATAATGGTTTAATTATACAACAAAAGCGGCAACTGTAAATCGTAATAAGAAATGCGTGAAGACAATTCAAGGTGGATACTCAACGTAAGTAATTGCAGGTTGATATTCGGTTGATTTTTTGTTGCGCTATGTACATATGCATTCAATGCACGCGTCACCGCAATAAGTCATCAAACAAAATCGTTTAGCAACGGTTCCATAATATACGTCCGTCGCTGAAGATTGCTTGCAGATTTTCTTACGACACCTGTCACTCCACAGTGAAAATATGCGTTTTCAGCTGACAAGGCCGAAAATTTATGGTTTAATATAGTTTTTATGACGTATAGTTTGAATTATAGTTTGAATAAATTGGTTGCAAGTAAAATGCTATCAACACATTTGTCATATGAGGTTAGGAATACATAAGTTTTTTTTATGTAGGTACCTATCACATTTTTCAAAAAACAAATTATCTCAACATATTATTTACATATTTGTAAGATAATTACTATGTATTTTCAAAACTACTTATTATGTTTTGTGTTGAAAATTTTCGCGTTTAATATCAACTTTGACACCTCATCTGATCTTGTAAAAATGAGCTGCGGTGTATTCTAAGGTCTAGTGATCCATTGGCTAACGCTAGCGCCACCAAAGAATGATTGGCGAGGTACATTGAAAACTTTTTTGTAAAGGTTAAATACAGATTTACTTTGATTGGCAAAAAATCTGTGATCAGGAGATTCAGCATCCAATGCCTAAAGACACGTTTGACTTTCTGCGAAATCAATTTTATATCATTAGGTAAGTAGCTTAAATACAATGATTTTTTTTTATTGGAAATTTTAAATCTTATGTAGATTAACTGCAACATTCATAATATCCTTGTACTTGCCAAGTATTGTTGTTGTCGACTGCAGGTAAAATATTTGGTAGGACCGCTGTCAGTCTGCTGTTTCATTTATACTTATCGATGTTTTGTATATAATATGTGTATGTATATTTTATATCTAAATTGTCTTCTTTATATTTTTTGTACTTGTTTCTCACCTTAGCACTTTGCTTCATTTTCTTTTTATAAATATCTAATGTTATAAACAAAATAATTTTGACTATTTTTAAATTGGTATACCCACAGACAGGCTGTGCCTTGTGGGATTTTTGTGTACACGGTTGATTTATTGTGATTGTGATATTATGTTTATGTATATTGTATGTTAACCGTGTAACAAATATTAAATAAATAAATGACTAACTAGATGACGACAGTAAATTGTTGGAATTTTCTATTTTCGTTAAAATAATCCAAGCATATTTCTAATAGTGTTTTGAATTTATCTATAGTAGGACATACAAATATAGCTTCCACGGACTACGTCTCAATAAATTATTTATTTATTTGAGTTTTTGTACATAATATAAACAAATATAATGCACACTGGTAGGCTTATTGCCATTAGGCAATTTCTTCCAACCAATCATTACGTCAATAGTTTTCTCTCTGCCTACCCCCAAATACGGAAACGGCGTAATGGTAAATTAGGTACATGAGGAAATAGTAAAATATACGTTTCGTTTAATTTTAATGTTTTGAGCACTCACCAATTTCAGAAGCTGTCTTGAGTAGTTTTTCTTTAGTTCTGCTTATCAGTACAATGCTCATACCTTGTCGTGCCAACTCTCGAGCATAATATTTACCGATGCCATCTGTCGATCCGGTCACAACTGTAATAAAAAATAAAAACAATTTTAAATTAAATATGATCCACATCCTCATATTATTGATCAACCGTCGAAATTAAGTTTACGCAAATGATAAGCATTAAATAATTGATCTATGACAATGAAGAAAGTACGAAGGAGATCGGAGGACGTAGAAGGAAGAAATATAATGACAAATACTACAGTTATCGACTCGTCAAACTTGCTAATTTTATTGTTATTCGAAAAAGCATATCTAATAATTCCTTCACAGTTTTCAATACCTACTTCAATAATAAAAAAAAATAATTTAGCCTGTTTCACAAAAAAAAATCGTTTAGAAAATTAGTTCTGAGCATTATGTCGTGTGGATGTACAATATCGCTCTGATCAAATTGTCTGATCTATCTGTTGCTGCGTCACGTGGGGCTTTTATCCAGGGGCGAACCTAGTACCTTCGGACTAGGCACACCCTGGAAGAAAATTGGAATAATATGTCGAAAATTTAATGATTTTTTAGGAAAGTTGTTCATTTCAGTGGCCATGAAATATATTTTTAAAATCACATTCCAAAATAATATTCACATTCGTGGCCTGTAAAGCATCGTATCTACAAACGGTTTAACTTTTAATCTTGCAGTATGGTTGCAATAAAACAATTTTTTTTTAATATAAATGAATATGTCCTTGTTAAACAAGTACATATACATCTTCCTACGTTCCCTAAAATAAGCAAATAAATGCTTGTGCTATAGGTGAACGAAATCGGTCGAGACAGGATTCGAACTCGCGACCACTGGATTACTAGCCCAGCGCGCTAACCGCTCTGCCATCGACACATCTAAACAAATAAATAAATATCTTGAATTTTTTAACATAATATTCATATGCAAGCCAAAATTTGGCTTCTATAAGCTATTCCACTACTGATGTTTTATTGTATAGGTCATCATCATCATCATCATCATAAGCTCGACAGCCCTGGGTGGGCCTTGGCCAGGAGTCTCCTCCATTCCCGTCTATCCGTTGCCTTCGTTTTCCAGTTTCTAATATTAATTGTGGAAGCATCGGCATCGACAGTGTCCATCCATCGAGTCCTTGGTCTTTTATCGTATAGATACCTTTGGCTATATCAAATTTCCCTAGACTTTTTGTCGTGTCGAGGATAAAATATCTAATTATTTATTAAGATTGGTTTAAATATGGTTACCTTTAAATCACGGTTAGCTTAATTAATAAAATAATAGCATCAATTTGTTTATATTAGAAGTACATGTTTAAATAAATTTGATGAAATGGATTAAGGTCATCTGATTTGACGGTCTACACATACAATCGTATTGGAGTATAAATTGTATAAAAACTCTTTAATTAATTTAACAATGACCTACAGAATAGGAACCTACTTGCATAGTGATTCGAGATACTCTTGAATCAAAATTTATTGTTTTATTTAAAAACATAGAGTAAAATAAATCTAATAAAAACCAAGTTGAGTTGGTATGAAGTAGGTACTTATGTAAGTTCATACACTACAAAATATTTATATTTGGCTAAAAATATGAATATTATATTCAATTGTGGATGAATGAAACATGACTTCAAATTAGTGATGAGTAAATCCAATATCAAGACCGAGATCTGAAAGGTTTTGGTCAAATTCTTCAGTTTACATTTTTGTTCGTGGTCTTACAAGTTTTGCAACTTTTAGAAAAAATCAATTTATTTTCTATTAAAGGGCAATAAATAGTATGATATTACCCAGTGAACAACACATTCAGCTGAAACATAATTTGCAAAAATATATTTTTCGGAATGAATATCGAATGCATTCGGAATGCATATCGAATCATTGGACAGAAATAGTTTTTTTTTTAAAAAACGAGTATATAGAAAACAAATTAACTTTAAACTAGTATACCTCTTTTTTTTATTGTTCTTTGATTTCTTGTTTTTTTTTTCTCATGTTTTTTTTATAATTCTTTTTATTGTAGTTGCCTTGATTAATTTTATTTTTATACTGTAGGTACCTTATATATTTTTAATATTTTTATGTAAAGGCCACTTCACTGGGCGTTAAATGAATAAATAAAAATAAATTTCATAATTACGTAAATATAGGTACATCAAAATTTTAGGATACGCTGGTATACATACAAATACATCAAGATAAAATTCATGTATGCTACAATGGTACCCGTTGTGGATTTCAAATAATAAATTGTTCTTGAAATTTGATCATAGCACTTAAATATTATGACCTCGATAATCGAATTATTTCGTCACAAAACGTGGCTCTGAAGTCGATATACTAAAAAACGCCTCTAAAATATCGTTGTTATCTTTTGAAGGTTAACATTTTTATCGTTGATTTTATTAGCATTAATTAAGTGTACTTATACCGATTGACCATTGCCAAATCAAAAACGTCAGTAGGTACTACATAGTATCATCAGTCAGATTAGAAAATAAGTTAGAAAATAAAATGAAACACCCTTTTCAAAGTAGTTTTCGTGTTTAAATAAAGAACAAGTATCAATTTTATCAAAATAACAAATGAATCAAGATGGAAACTGCTTTAACATTGTCATCGGTTTTACACAGATGCTGAAAGTTTTCGAGCTCTAAATGATTGTAAAATTCCAGTAAAGACAAACAAGTGAAGTTAATAAATAAGGTGTACATAAACTGTCTGAGCCTATTATTTATCCAAAGAAATAAAAGCGATTCTTTATGGTGAATTAGTAAATTCCTTGTTCCTTTAAATCATTTTCGAAATAAAAAAATAATAATTTTTATTCCCATCATCACGTCAGCCCGCCTTCGTCCAATAATGGACATATGCCTCCCCTGAGACATCCACACCTGACAGCACATGTTTATGTTGATCCGACTTCATTAAAACATTGTTCGAAAAACTTTGTCTATGTCGAAGTACGTAAACCTAACCTAACATAAACGTGTGGCGTTGAATTTTCAAATAAAAAATAAAAATATTTTTTAGAGTGTGATGAATATTTGAGCGTGATTAAAATTTATCGATAAAATTTTGTACAAAAAAAGTGTACAAGGAAAAGTTCATTCTTCGAAATCTTTTCCACCTAAACCGAGAAATGTGAAGTAAATTTGAGGCAGCAATATATTTTTTAACAACAAAACATATAAAAACACTAAATTAAAATAATAACTTTTTTGTTTGTTTACACCACTTTTGAGTATTTAATGTTAACCAGTTTCAGAGCTGACCCGACAAACTTACACTTTGTTCGGATGAGGAAGCGAATTAGCTCTGAAACCGGTTAACATTAAATACTCAAAAGTGATGTAAACAAACATAAAGTTATTATTTTAATTTATTTGTTAAAATAAGCCACAAAGTAATAGGTGCAAAGTATCAAGATATATAAAAATACTATTTTAGTAAACAAGCTGATCACTGCTATAAGCAAAGGAACGAGGACATTGAAGTAAGGAGAAGGAATATCGTTCAATAAATAACACAAAAAACAAATAGCAAATAACCACCACATAATGGATAACCTGCGTCCTATTGATGTGGACATGAAATAAACTGCCGCACTGAAATTAAGGCAAGACTGGCCGTTGGTTATAGATACTATTATGGTCTGATGCACATGAGGTCAACAATGCACAAACTGTCAACAAAGAATACAAAAATCTTTATATATAAAACTCTTCTCAGACCTATCTGAATGTTGGGTATTAACAAAAAGAGACGAAGTACGTAGACTGCAGTGGTTGGGACATGTCAGCCGGATGAATGATGATCGTATCCCCTAAAAGATTATTTATTCTTATCCAGAGAGCAGAAGCAGTAGAGGCAGGCCCAAGCTAAGATGGCTGCATGACACAGAATACGGCATAAGGGCGATCAAAATTATACACTGAAGGAGAGCGACGGAGGACAGGGACGGCTGGAGAAGGATTCTGGAGAAGGCCAGGGCTCACACAGGACTGTAGCGCCAATGATTATGATGATACACAAACATTAATGTATTTATTATAATACTTATATTTATAAATATCTCTTATCTTCCTATTTTTTATTAGTAATGTCAATAAAATGCCATAACAATAACTGTCTCAACAATAAAAACGGCAACTAAATAAATATAGCGATGTTTTCCTTGACCTAGCTTACTAAAACAAATAAATATTTTTATTTGATCGATCACATAATTATTATTACCGAGTTGTCGTACATAAAATTTCAACTAACTCGTGTCAATGGATGTTATGCAAATTACAGTTTAGAGTCTAAACTAGGCCAGGATCAACAACTTTATATTATGTGAATTTTAATAATATGTAATTATAATAATAAACCTTATATACATAACATTTTATTTACCTTTATTGGATGGATTCCAATAAAAAATGTGATATAAAATGTAGATAAATCATTACACTTTTTATGATATCTATACGCCCTGAACCTGAGTTCACTGAGTACACTAATTCAAAAACGCTCCCTTACCTAAAAACATTTACATTATTGATGGCAAATGTCAAGATGACATTTTTGGCAGTTTGGTTGGCAACAAATATAGTTTTTATATTGTCAGCGGTGGCAATATTTATAGCGTAGAGCTCCATTATAACTCATACTTTTTTTTATCAAATAAAATTGATTACAGCTCTACATATACAGGGTGTCTCAAAATAAAATTTATATTTAGTGGATCGATTAAAAAAAAGTAAGCCGTGTATCGAGAAAATGTTTGTTAATTATAAAAGTACGCAATTTGGGAATTTATTTCTTAAAAAAAATATAGTCCAAATCTAGACCCTCGCATTCGCAACACTCATTTAATGGAACAGTAAAATTACTTATGACGGCTCGGCAGGTGGACTCAGTGATGGCTACCATTTCGTGACGGATATTTTCTTTCAAATGCGCCAGGGAAGTCGGTTTACTGGCGTAAACTTTAGATTTAAGATAACCCCATAGGAAAAAGTCCATAGGAGTTAAATCAGAACTGCGTGGAGGCCAATTTATGTCACCTCTCCTGGAGATCAATTTGCCTGGGAAAATTTTACGAACTCGAGGCAGAGATGTATTGGACGTATGTGACGTTGCTTCGTCCTGCTGGAACCATGTTCTTTGGTTATAGTCAGGAAAGTTTTGCAGTTCAGGCACCAATTAGTCGTCTAACATCTATGTACGCATAACGCTCTGAATACAAATATAAACTATCTTTTGATACACCTTGTATTTGTTCGTTGTAATAAGGTGACCGTTTCAGCTGACTAGGCCCCTGTCAACTGGTAAACATAGATTTTTTTTATTTTCCTATGTAATTTGGAAGAAGAATATACCTACCGAATTTTTGTTTACCTATTGATGCGCTTAGTTTAAATGGCTGCAGTCGGCGTCGCTCCTTAACTTGAATATCCTCATATTCGTTAATTATTCAATCATATTTAGGATGCCCGATGGCAACGGGCTAGTTAGCTAAAATCGCCTACGCGATATAATTGAGAATTGGACTGTGACCGACTGTTCGACCGTTACTGCATCGTAAAAACATTCAACCTGGCAAATCAAATATCCCCATCATAATTTGACCTACCAGGACATACCTACTACAACTGCGTCGCAGGTCATCTATAAATATAGGACCGGTTCTCTAACAAATCAATAATTTCGTCAGCCAGCAATAACAAGAAACACTAGAACATCTACCAGCAAACAGGAAGGACTCGCCAGGAACCGTCTTGCTCGTCCTGACTGATGCTGAGATGTACCATGCCGTTTTATGCTATGACATGTATAATAATAATAATAATAAGTCATTTGTATAGCGCCGTTTAATGATTCGAGATCATACCAAGGGCGCAAACATGTATAACACACAAGGCTGCCTGTTGCCGTTACGTACCACGGTTCCTTAAGCCCTGCTGCACCTCCCTGCTTGTATGAAGCCGTGACATAAGACGCTGCCTGAATTCATTCGCGCACAATCATCTGCCAGCACCCCTGCACCTGCCAACCTGCACCTGACGCTGCGCCCCATGCGCCCGATCATCTGCCAGCATTCCTACATCTGTTAACCTGCACGTGGAGCTGCGCCCTTAACGCCCAATCGTCATACCATTAGTATAAAGAACTATTTTGTATTGTTTATATTTCTCGCCAGAGTCATATCGGTACTAACGGGACACTGGCTCAAAGGAAAGCATGCCAGAAGGCAGGGGCTGGAGGCATACGATTACTGCAGAGCATGCCAAGACGAAGAGGAAGAAGAGACTATGGTCCGCTTCCTCTGTCACTATCCTGCTCTCTCTAAAAATTCGCCAATCTCACCACCACCCGCTCTGCATATGGGGACTTTAAACGGCCCCTTCACAGAATGAAGGAAAAAAATGCATAGCACGAAAAGTAGCTCATGAAGCCCTCTAGATTAGCAATCTCGGCACCATAGTGCAAAAAAAACAATCGACGAAATGTGAATGGAGGATTCATACTCGTGGACTTCGGATCTTTTAAATGAGAAATATCAGGGGTATGACCAAGATCTCTGTAAAAAATTAACCTACTGGGAATCTAACAATAGTAAGGCACCATAACTATGACAAAACTTTTTAAAGGCTTTAAAATAAGAGAAGCTCCTTGGGAAGTTTCTTCTATGATGATCTGATGGACATAGCGTCAGCCGATATCGGAGACGTTGTGACATTCATTAGCCACTCAGGCTGGTTCAGGGTGGATAAGTAAGGGAGAGGACGGCCCTATTGTGGTATCACAAGAGACCAATTATTGATCTAAGTGTGATCTACTTAAGCACTGCTACCCACCTGCAAAAAAATTGTTAATATTTTTTACAATTTATTTTAATAAATGAAATCCAACCGTTGTTTTATTATAAAATTAAATTAATAAAATATATTTAAACTGACCTGCGGCGTTTCACTGTTTTACCCTCTTGGACTTAGAATTAGGCTGATAATTAGTTCAGCCTAATTTCTGGGCATATCAATATTAAAATAAAAAATAAATTCTTTCTCTACCAGTTGATAAAGACCTAGTCACCCTAAAGGTTTGTCCTGATACAGGGAACAAGGAAATATGTGAAAACATATTCAATTTTCTTTGAAAAAAAATAACAAGTATTACAACTGTCGATTCGTTCATGAGAATTCAATTCTCTGAATGAATCGACATTATTAAGCCAAGATGCGTGTACGAAGGAACATTTTGTATGGCGTAGTGGACTTTTTGCATGCTAATAACACCAACTAGAGGCCTCGCAGCATATATGTTCCCATACATGGATTTACTCAGAATTTGGAGTAGAACATTTTATGTGAGTTTTGTGTGTCTGTGTCTGTGTGTGTGTGTGTGTGTGTGTGTGTGTGTGTGTGTGTGTGTGTGTGTGTGTGTGTGTGTGTGTGTCTGTGTGTGTATGTGTGTGTGTATGTGAGGGTGTGTGTATGTGTGTGTGTGTGTGTGTGTCTGTGTCCCCCCCTTATAACTTTTGATCCGCTCAATTTACAGAGCCCAAATTTTTAGAATATATAAACAGTTATAAGCCTACAAAACTTTTATACTCAGAATTGTGAATTTTTGTTTCAGTCAGGGGTTATCAACTTTTGAAATTTTGGTTTATTTTTCCATATATCTCAGAAACCATAAAAGCTAGAACGCTGAAATTGATATAAACATAGACAAATACAAAATCTCAAATTAGTTTTTTCAAAAAAAAGCAGGGTTTCTCAAACATTTTTCACTAAGAAAAATATTTATTTATGATAAATTTATGAGTTTAAAATATCAAAAAAGCCGAAACACCCCAACTAAATAATTTAATTTACTATAAAAAATATTATCATTGTTTTAGCACATCTCAATTATTTTTTGACAATTTTTATAAAAATTGAATTTAGTGACGACATTGCTTCATACAAATTCTTTGGCAGTCGCCTACACACAATATCTATGAAGACTTAATTGTTTGATACTAATCTCCAAACATATATACATACCATCATGCTGTTTTCATTTTCTGGGTAGGATCAAAGGACTGACCTCCATACTATCCTATCTTGACAAACATACCTAGGTAGGTACATGTATTTTATAGAAAATATCTTAAAATATTAAATAATTTGTATTTATAGGTTTAAAGTTTGGTACTTATTCTTCAACTATACATACTATCGCTATCGACAGTTGGATCTCATGTGTTACATGCAACTAGTTAAAGATAACTTAGTACAGTACAATTACATTTTCAATAACTAAAATTTTTGTGTTAACAGAGTGGAAATCCATTTAATTGCCGAGTCACCTTGGGGCTAAATCGAATTTGTGGAAAAATAAATCATTGTATTAATTAAATTTTTATTTATTTATTAATTATATTTTTATGAGAATCGAACCTGGGACTCTGACACAAATACACCAGAACGAGGTGTCTATTTTTTGTAATTATTAATGTTGCATCAGTAGGTAAACATACAAATGATATAATCGTCATAATTTTTAATTGCTAGTGAATATATCATATTACAAAATTCGCCATTAATTGTATTTATCAAGCACTTCAAATGAATGAATTCCGAGATATAAATGAAGAGTGTTATGACCTTAAATCTACGACTATTTACCCTGCCAATGGCCTTCTATTGCAGCTTCTCAAATTGCCAACAAGGTTATAGATACGTCATCAAATCGATAATTTTATGAAATCTCGTTGCAATGATATAGGTACTCGTAACATCATGCGCCTCTTAACCCTGTGCGAATTGCGAAATTATTGCCACACAAAATGTTCTGCCAACTTATCATTGTTTCCAGTCCTCTTCTTCTTCTTCCTCGTCGTGTATTAGGTCAGTTAAACGATGAACTGAGATGAACCTAGGATGAACAAAGCTATTAGCTCAATAACGTTGAGTAGGTGACTGCAAAATTCCTATAAATTAGGTCAGTTGACCTGTTTGTGAGGGTGAATTATCCAGGGAGGAGGAATTCCAACTGTCATCAAAATATTGAGAGACTTAAGTTGAAGAAAAAGATGTAAATTTTATCAAGAACCATTATTGGCATCAGAAAGAAAATATGAGACTGGGTAAAAAAAATACTGAACTAATTGAAATTCAACGAGGGATTCGTCAAGGCTTTATTCTGTAGCCACTTTTATTTAACCTGTTTACTGATAGATTGTTTAAACATACTACATATAACACAGAAGCAGGAGTAAAAGTGAAATAATTAATTCTCTATGATAAGCAGACGATACATTAGTGCTAGCTGATAGTCTCATTACCTTCAAAAGCTTTTGGGAGATAATTAATATTACTGGGAAAGAGTTTGGTCGGAGCACGAATATATCAAAGACCAAGTTTATGATATTCAGCCAACAGTCTCATGATAACTTGACTTTGCAACTTAAAGGACAAGCCATAGGTAGAGATCCTGACAAAGAACTAAAGTGCCGCATGGAGACAGCTCGCACGATGTTTTTCAGAATGAAAATATTGTTTTGCGAGGATAGCTTAAACCTTAAAATAAGACAGCGTCTGGTGAAGTGCTACATATGGTCCACACTTCTATATGGAGTTAAAACCTGGATCATAATGGTCAATATGCATAACCGTCTGGAGGCCTTTAAAATGTGTCTGCATTTTGAAAATTTCCTGGGTCGATAAAATATCAAATGGTGAGGAGAGCAAATGTCAAGCGCGAGCTGGTTGACACAATTAAGCGACGAAAAATATCATATTTCAAAGGTCACGTTCTGCGAGGCAAAAAGTTCAGGCTAAAATAGAGGGACGCCGAGGAATAGGAAAACGTCAGATGTCATGGCTCCGCAGTCCGCAACATTCGTGAGTGGACCAGCATCAGAGACGTCGCGTCGGCGAATTGTTCCGGACGGCGGCGGATAGAGATGACTTATTAGCAGTGATCGGGGGGACTTGATATGGCACGAAGAAGAAGATGAATTTTTATTTCAATTAATTATATAAATAAACCAATTAAAAAATTGAGAGTTATTTCAATTATTAGAAGAGGCCTACATTCAGCAGTGAAGGGTTAGCTAATAGTCACGATTTGAAGATCTCAAATACTGAATCTAGTCTGTTACTTTTTTCTTGATAGTTGGCGACATATCAATTTCCTTTGAATTTATGCTCTAAAGTTATCCTTGTGTTAATGTAAATAAATTATCGACTCAACTTAAAGTATCGACTCAACTTCAAATGAGTACCGGTCAATATTTTACGCATATTTTTGGAATCAATCAATTCCGGAAAAAAATACTGATAAACATTATTTTCATTCGTTTCCTCATATTTTTACAAGTTTTATAAAAAGTGTTTTTTATTTACCTTTGATATAAAAAATACACAAAATTTTAATTGATTTGATGACCTCAGACTGAATTGAAATTATGACCTTCAAATAAATACATTTACAAACTTAGTATGAAGATCCCTACTATAACAGATATTTGACAAGATAATCATGACTTAGGTACCTACCTACATGTTGTTTGTTGGATGCTTTGGGTATAGGTGTGTAAGTATAATAATTATAAGCATTGATCTTAGATTCATACAGATTGGAATAATAAACTAAATATACCTAGCTAAATAATTGCAATCATTGATCCCTATAAATAGGTCGTTCGAAAAGTTGTATCTTTTTTCCTGAAAGAGAACTTGCATTTTGACGGTTGATATAGCAAAGTATGTTTGTGAGGAGGTTCATTTTTTTTAAAGAATGAATATATCCTTGTAACAAAAACATACATTCCCTAAACTAAGCAGTAATGCATGTTTAGGGAATGCTGAATTATTTTTGTTGATGCCGTATCAAATATGGAAAGGCGGGGCAACATGTTTGACACGTTTTACTTTTTTACTACAGAAAAAGTAAAAATGCTGTTAAATTAAGATAATAATAATAATGCTTAATAGCTCGATGTGTAATGTGTATAGAAAAATGCTTTGACAGATCACCAGTGCCAATACTGATTGCATTATTTCGTTCTGGCTTCTGGTAATGTTGATATTAAAAAAAGCACTGATTGATACAAACACGAATTAATATACAACTCGAGACATCGCTGAGAAATTAAATTTATCGAATATTCGACCATTCATGATCACTTTAAAAAGCCTTGGTTTAATTTTCGTCATTCATTTTCATTAAAAAAACGAATGACTTTACTAGCAACCCAATAGATAAACTTGTTTTTTTTTTTTTTAAAATAACATAAGATACATAAGAACTATGGTTCCTACCTCACACATTTTGCTTGCCCTCGCCAAATATAATAGAGTTATTTTCCAAGCAAGCGGTTTAAGTTATCACTAAACGTGAGTAAGAAATTGTTATATTCGATATTTAAACGCGTAAAGCCGATTTTCGAAAAAGGTGAATCGCGGTAATAGGTACTCATTAAAAACGATATTTATTAATTTGCGTTTAAATGTTTATAGTTTGGTAAAGTATACTGAAAGTTTACTTCTATATTATCTGTGGTTTGGTACGCATTCTTAAATATTCATACTATCGCCATTATCCGTAGGTATTATATACTCTTTGATCGCCATCGACAGTTGGATCTCATGTGTTGCATGCAACTAGTAAAACTTATTTTACAAAGTATTAAACAATGCAAAACGTATCAAAACGATATTTATTAATTTGCGTTTAAATGTTTATAGTTTGGTACGCATTCTTAAATATTCATACTATCGCCATTATCCATAGGTATTATATACTCTTTGATCGCCATCGACAGTTGGATCTCATGTGTTGCATGTAACTAGAGCGAAACGTATTGATGCTCGTAGAGAGCGAAACGTATATATACTCGTAGAGAACAAAACGTATTGATATTTCGCTTGTACAGAGCGAAACTTGTTGATGCGCGTAGAGAGCGAAATGTGTCGATGCTCGTTGAGAGGAAAACGAATCGATATAATTTTCGCCAAACATCCTGAATGAGTTTCCGGTTGCGCGGAGCGCAAATTTGTGTCTTTTCGCTTCGTTGATTTACGTGCAAATCGCCCTTCTTCTCGGCTAAAAGTTAAAGATATTTGGCGACAACTATGTATTCCCGTAGAGAACAAAACGTGTTGATTCTCGTATAATGAACAATATTAAATCGTATGAATTTTTATATGTTTATTACCAATAGTGTTTTATTTATGTTAATGTATGTATGAACGTTTAATTAATTTGATACAAATCATAAAAAAATGTCTAATTTCAACAAAAAGTTACGGACCTTCACTCGTTTTATAAACAACAATGTATTGAAATAATGTCCGTATTTGAAAACATTTTGACGAATGCGGAAAAGATTTGCTTGAAAACAATACTACAAAAATATATTTAAACAATAAATTTTAAAAATTTGGGACAGTAGGTATTTGTTGTAAAGCTATTACCAACATTATTTGGAGCCTAAGAATAATTTAGTAGGTATTATAAGCTAATTGCCAGTTAGTGTATGTACATCGGCCTTGAAGTGATTTCATGGTAACCGAAAGTATAAATGCCAAAAAGCATTAGTAGGCAAAGAGTACCTTATAATATTATTTACCGAAATGTTGGTATATAAATTCATTTCCTTGATGATAATGATAACGCAGATGTGCGTTAATAGCATTATGAACCTACCTTTAGTTAATTGACAGATAATCTGTAATAAATGTAACTGACCTTTGCTGAATAACAAGTCCGTTAGGTCAAATTTTAATTATTTCCTGAGTAAACTATTATATAACATAAACATTAACGAAACGCGTTTATATGTAATAAGTCATTTGACATATTTTTCCATTATCGATAGAAATATTATTTATACATATGTACATTCTGCAATGCCCCACTAGGGAAAATACATCAGTGCTGCGGCCAATACATCTCGAAACAGTCAATATCCAACATCAATCGAACATTAATCGTGCATCCACATAATATTACAAAAATAAGTATAAAAAAATAATACAAAAAATATCTATAAATATACTTAAAGCAAAAGATAAGTATGGGGTCGAAATGTATGGGTGAGAAATCTTCTCTGCATAGTGTCTGACTGATACTAATAGCCATTCCTTTATTTTCCGTTTTTTTTTAAATTACAGTTTCAAACATTCAAAAAGGACAACTTTATTGACAAATGATCGTTGGCATTGGAGTGGCAGCTGATTATTGCCTTCCGATATGTAATACGGATACATACAATATTGAAATGCAGGTAAAGTGGGAAACTTGACTCGATGTCGAAGGAAATGGCCGCTACTCATAAAGTATAAATTATGCAATGTCTCCTCCGCTTTAATAGGTACATACACCGTACCGTACCGGTCTAAGCACAAATTAATACATCGTCTCAAATTATTAGGTCAAAAGAAGGGAAAGCAAAATTGACGTAGTCACCTACACCAAGAACACAATGTATAATACATATACTAATAAAATAAACGTAACATCTTCATCGGCGCGATACTATTCAATATTACATGTTTATAGTACCTATCTATCATTTTTCACCAAAGTATCTTGTAGTAAACGTTTGTCGTCTTTTCTTAAAAATCTACTATTCTAATATTTACAATATTTTAACGATCAATCTTGTCCTCATAGAAAATACATGAAATTTTATTGCATAGACTACACTAAGTATTTTATCTCAAAATTTGTCAAAAATATGGAGTTTTGTTTTTGATCGGAGTATGATCATTAGGTCGAGGATTTTCTACTCCCGCCCCCAACGGTCCCGAATCGCGTTTTTCTTAGTTTTAAAGAAAACTGTACATGATACATAAAAAGTGTGTAGGAATAAAATGATTTTTGAAAAATTTGTTATTAACATCATATACTTTCAAAAGTAAATGTGGCAACACTTCCAACATTTTCCTCTCCCAAAAGTATTGCTACCTACATCAGTAGTCATATAATCGTCTACAACTCGTCGTGACGTGTATGTCTGACAGTGACAATAAATTGAAAAAGTTCAATAGTTTCGATACAAGATGAAATAAATACACATATTTCACGTTATTATATCGATCAATTTAAACTATGCGCCGTGCGCAGATAATACCCAAGCCGTGTTTGGAAGTGGTGTGTTATACCAACGTTGTAGTGCTGTGATATAGAGGTTTGAGTGGTTGCCTTCCCTGAAGACCTACCGATACGAAGGAAGAAGTTTGCAACCGGTTCGGTGCAATATTCCCTTCTTCCTATATCCTACAACATCAATTATGGTTGGCGCAATCAGCCTCTGAATATGAACATTTTTTATAAGGTAATAATAATAATAATAATGAACACTTCCTTGCACCCTGTGCAAGTGGCGAGTTTATTGCCGTATAGCAATTTCTTCCAACTAACCAGTGTTTCCAGCCCAGAGAAGCAAAATTTGCGTGAGAAATGAATTTAAATAAATTTCTCCTCTGCTAGGAATCGAACCCAGGACGCCCGCACAGAAACACAATTGTTCACGCGGTGATTTCTCCCCATGTTCAATTTTCCGCACGGTAAGTTGTCCATTCGGTAAAAAGGGAGTACGGTCAATTGTCAGTGAATCTTCTAAGAGATGCTCATAATTTATTTATGACATAGGTAAAAGCATAGACTGTGCAGAAGCACACAGCAGAGCAGAAGTGTATCTTATCCTATGTAAGTACATATTTTTCTATCTACCATATCCACTTAAAAGCTATGGTGGTCAATAAGCAAATTTGTTTTCCAATATTTTCCAATACCGGATGCTGTCTTTATCTTAATGTATAAAAATCTCATGTCACGTTGTTCGTATACGCTAATCTCCGAAACCGCCCAACCGATTTCAATGAAATTCTGCAGTTATGTATGATTGGTTCCGGATTGAAATATTGGATAGTTTTGGGTCCGATAGGTGGCGCTGTTATTGAGATATAAAAAAAATAATATAAAAATTTTAATTTTACATTTTTTTAAATTTAAGATTTCTTATCCAAAAATACATATAACAATAATTTTTGACTTCCCTGCACCCCCAAGAATTTTTATAGGTAAAGAGGGTCATAATTCATTTTAAGTTGAGTAAGATTTCAATAGATGTCGGTGTGAACAAATCTATTGAGATCTTTATTACGCATCTAGAGAACATATCACAATCAAATTTACGAATTAAATTAGGTAAAATAATAGTAAAATGAGGTCTATGTATATAAATTGGGGTCTACATAGAAGGCGATCTGTGGCAGGACAGCGTCTGCCCGGACCCACTAGTAAGTTGTTTATAAAAATTTATTAATTTAATGCATTTAAAAAAAATCGTGAATTCGGTTCTGATCTCATTACAATAATAAAATTAATTTTATTTATCTCGGTTTATAATTATCGTAATGTTATATTAATATGAAGATATTAATAAATGTTCTATTTTCTGTAATAAAATGCAGATTTCCTACGAACATCGAGTAGGAAGGAACCCAACGCTTCGGTTAAAAATAAATTGACCGATGATCTGGAATAAATTTTAAGTTTCAAATATTTTATTTTCTTGGCAACATTTTACATAATATCTTTCTAAGAGTTCCTTTGAATATAATTATGCAATATTTTATATAGCATTGCTGTTTGTTCGGTGCGAATTGCCAATGATATGCCAGGAGTAAAACTCGTCATGCAAACACATTTATAGGTACATTATAATGTTATACGATCCAAGTCATTAGATAGAATATCGCCTACAAAATTATCCAACATACCTACCTATCGACTGAAATTTCTTGTATTGTATTAAATTATATAATTGTACCTACACACTCTAAAATATTTTTAAAAATTCGGCACAATCTCAAACACTTAAGTTTTATAGATCAAAACTACATATGTATGTTCAATCTCTTTTAAATGTGACGCTAGGTTTGAGGTATCTTTAAACCTGACGCTAACTTCTATGCATCTTTAAATGTTCGAGATATATTGAGTGTGACGCTAAGTTCGAGTTACCTTTTTTTAAACGTTAACACTCGAAATGCCTTTTTCTAATAACTTATCCTTTTAACTCGTATCATATGTTTTTGAATATTTTCATTTGATAATTTTAATTAATGTGTCGGGAAAAAGATCCAGAGGGAGACCAAAGTACATATAGAAAGAAGAGGTGAGATAGGATGCTACGTAATAAAGAATGCGCAGAAAGCAGACCCCACCCTCATGTGGGAAAATTGCTGGGGAAAAAAGAAATAAATAATAAAATGTATCCCTTATTCTTTTGGCGAATTTTTTCTCTATTAAATAACAATGATATATAGATTGCTAAAAAAAATTTGTATTAGCGAAGACGATGTGTGGCAAGGTGAGAAATGAGGGTACTAGTAAAGAATGAAAGATAAAGAAAGAGGTCGTTGATAGAATAAAAGTAAACGCATGGTTAAGTCACTTAGTGAGAATGAATAAAGCAAAACTGACAGAAACAAAATTATGAAAGAGTGAAATATTACAACAGATGAATATGTATGAGACAATGCTTGAATAAATGAATATTTATTAAGACAAAAGCTGTTCATATATGTACATACATAACACACAAAAAACTAGTTAGTTTATGTGTACGGCTGTTTTAAACCCTACAACTCAAATATGCAACGACTATCAGCCTTGTCATTTGCCATATCACGTCCTCAGGGGCGCATCCTTACCCCATCAGTGGGCATATCAGAAGGTGACTCTCATCCTGGGTTGCGCCGCAGTCACATTGGATGTCATCTTCAGATAGGTGCCCCCATTTTACGAGGTTCACTCTACATCGCGTGACACCCACTCTTAATATGTTGAGAGTGGTACACGCACAATAAGGTATAATTTTCGCCAAACATCTTGAACGAGCTTCCGGTTGCGCAGAGCGCAAATTTGTGTATTTTTGCTTCATTGGTTCACGTGCAAATCGCCCCCCTTCTCGGCTAAAAGTTCAAGATTTTTCGCTACACCAGCTCTAGATCGTCTATCGGGATACCCCCACGTGGTAACAAAACAAATTATATTCACAAACAACTTTATATCTCATAGAACCATGCTCAACTACTTGTACTTACTGAGGAAGGACAATACCTACCCCAGCAGCAGCTGATTTTCAGCATGAATATATATTGGTAAGTGAAAACAAAATCACTTATTTATCCAATCATGGACTTCCACTCTTATCTACTGAACGTACAACACTATCCATCCCTAAGTACGGATATAACGACGATTCACTTTGTAGTTTCAAAAAAAAAACTAAAGAAGGAATATTTATACCTTAACACCTGATCCCTGATTCCTCTTCTAATCCGTTCACAATTTTTTTTTGTTATGAAGTGTTTTTTTCTTACTTGTTTTGTAATTTGTATCTTGGTGTATTTTCTGATTTTAGCTATCATTTTTTTGTTGATGTACATACAGGTATATTTTGTAATACTTATTTGTCACACTATATTTGTTTATTTGATGTACAAAAGGAAAAATAAATCAAATCAATTAGGCGATGGAAGCGTGCCAAGATATGGCTGACAGTTCTCTCTGCCTACCCCGCGAGGGAGTTGCCATGTTTACACTAACACTATTTTCTTTATTGTCTATACGTTTTTGTCTTTGTTTATTCATGTGGATATAAAGTGCGTTCAATTAACTACGTACACCACAAAATACCTTAAACAATTCAATATCACGCGTTTAATTGAAAACTGTAAGTTCAGTTAGTAGACCACAAAATTTTAGTTTATTAACAAGAATTATTCTTGTATGGAATAAAAATCTAAGAACCGGCTTTGATATCGGCACGCAATTCGATGAACTTGCAGTTTTATTATTGACAATGGAAACATGTCCAATCAACAACACAATTCATAATTATCCAATAATAATATTACCTATGCGTAATGATAAAAAAATACGACATATGGGTTAAGTTTCCTGAGCTTGGGGTCACTTTGAAATATTTTTCAGTTTAAAACATTGATAATGGGGTCTAAGTGAGTAGGTATTAGGTACCTATAAAAATTTACAAAATTTGAAAATAATCGAATGAGTACTTTAGTCTATAAACGATAAAATAGAATAAACACGACGTACACAGTACCTATGTACATATAGCACATAGTATAACGCAAACACAAAAACATTGTGATGAAACTTTCAGAATACAATTATTTGCATAATACTAGTTGAGAATCTGCAATAAAAAATAACCTTAAAAATTGCGAATTCATAACTCCCTACTATGTATATCCCCTTGGGTTAGTGAGGAGTAAAAAGATGTGTAGGTACTAAATACTCAAATATACCGACTTCTAGGCAGTGGAATATTTTTAATTGGTATAATTTTATTTTTCTTTATTTTTTGTACTTATTGTCTATGTAAACTGTTAATATTCCCAAATAAAGTAAAATATTATAAAATATTTATCGGCAAATATCTTCTCAATTTTCTGCGGAATGAGAAACGATTTGTCGGAATATCTATAACCAAGCAAAAAGCCATAATATCGTTCTGCGCACGTGATCTTTCAAGATTAGATGGGCCGATGGCAGAGCGGTTAGCGCATTCGGTTAGTAATCCAGTGGTCGCGAGTTCGAATCCTGCCACGACCGATTTCGTTCACCTATAGCACAAGCATTTATATTTATTTTAGGGAACGTAGGAATACATACATATATATGTACTTGTTTAACAATGACATATTCATTTTTTACAAAAAAAATGTTTGCCGATAAATATTGAAAAATATTGAAAAATCTAATTTTATCACAAAATTCTACAGTTAGGAGGTCATTTTAAATCAATTTTACAAGAGTTTAGGGAACATACCTACAGGTTTATTTTTTGTAATAGATAAAAACTTCATAGTTTTAGTTACCCAGATATAGGTAGGTATATCGATTTTTTAAACCTCATATACCCATGACGCGCCTAAAACGACTAAAAAAGTATATGAATTGAACAATATGAATAGAAATGTTAATACCGATATGCTTTTTGAATCTAGTAACACTGCATTAATTTGCAATCATTATTTTGTAATTACATATCTTATTTTTCATCACATTATGTTTGGCTTTTATAGCGTCATCTACGGTCATAATATAAACTTATCACAACTACAACCAACAATATTACATCAAAATGTCAGACGGAACAAACTACATTAACTACAGCATCTCATAATAATGATATTTCATTAAGATGTTGATGAACTAGAACTTAAGTAATGAAAGTAAAACGTTAACAGAGAAGACGTCACTACATAACAGGTTTCTGTACGACACTTAATTCATATTTTAGTGTCTTTTATATTAACAACGGCAGTTCTTTTTAGACCGTTATAGAGATTTTCGAGTACTTACCACATCTGTGTTATATAAATCACTATGTTATCACACACATGACCTGAGTATCTATTAATAAATATTAAAATCGTTATGTCCGTATGTATATATGTAAGTATGCATATATCCACCTAAAGGATTTAAAATTACAATGTAACAAACTGGTGAAATAAAATTTATGAACGCCCAACTTTCAATTTTTAATTTCAAACTTGTACAAGTTTTGCACATTTAACAATATAATGAACGAATGAAATATGTAACTTGAATAGGGGTGGTATCAAAAAATTATTTTTATTTTAATAAATGTGTATACATGTCCAGAACGAGTGGACTATAAGGTATGCCTGATGGTGTTTAAAGCTCTGAATGTAGTGTGGCACTTGGCTCCACACTACATTCAGGAACTGTGTCAAAGGAATGTTCCATCGGGGAGGCAGCTTACGCTGAGATCGTCTGAATCACATAGTACCAACTATTTAAAAGAATTGGACAGAGTCAATAAGGCGGCTTACTATGATCGGGCCTTTAAAATGGAATAAATTGCCTCTTGACATACGTGGATCTCAGAGCATTGTCACCTTCGGTAAACTTCTTAAGACTGCCTTGTTTCGTAGAGCCAACAAATAAGCTACAACGCCCTTGGAGTGATCTTGTATCACTAAACGACGCTTTATAAATTTTTATTATTATTATTATTACATAGTTGAAAAGGTAAATAAATAGTATTTATATAGGTAATATTGTTTTTGAACGAAATTAATAATAAATACCTAATAGAGTATGAATTAAAATACAAATTAACAGTTGAACATGGCCTTATAAGGCAAAACGTTCGGAAGAATAAAAAATAATACTTGTAGAATGCTAAATTGTAGAAATTTTATGAGTTCATATTGACTATGATCATAAATGAATGTTTTTTTTTGATAATTCCTGGACTAGATAAATTAAAAATAATAAATAAACATAATAAGCAAGTCGTATAAACATATTTTATAAAACTAATAAATAAATTAAAAATGAAACAAGAGCTAACAAAATACCTCTTTTACAATGTTTATTTACCTTAATCATAAATTATTATTATTAATTTGGTATAAGTAGGTAATAGTATGGATTTTCCATACCATTTGAAGAAAAAAATAGTCAGCTTAATAAATTCCGATGGAAGAATAATGTACCTACGGATGGTGACAGCTGTAAAAAAGTATAGAAACGTCACAAAATTCTTGTCGTATTATTATATTTCATGCCACGTGTCGCATAATATTCTATAAACAACATGTCAGCCAAATTGTTTTCCATTATTTATTTCCAAAAACATGTTTTGCTATTCAATGAGTTATTTGAGAAAAATATAAGAAAAAGTTGAGGTTTTGTTATCAGTATTCTCGCTATACGGGACCTTACCTTTTTCTTACATTTTTTATAAAAAAAACTCCCGTAATACGACCCTTAGTTGAAGGGTCTGATTTTAGAACTGTAACCTTTACTCATGAACCATCAGAATGATCTTTTTTTCGATTTTGTTATTAAATGAAAAAAAAGGTGCTGGAAGTCTATACTCCAAATTTCGTGGAGCTTAAAGTTTCACAAAGACAGTTGCGACGCTCTGGAAGAGAAAAAACTCAATTATTTTGGGTAGGGTTTTTAGGGAAAATGAAAACTGGTGTAACTGGTAAGTCGCGCGTATTAAGTAGATCAAATTAAAAATATAACTCCAGCACATAGCACCTCTTCAAACACCTCGACCGATTTGACGCATTATCGAGAGAAACGTAGATTGTCAAAAAAACCGCAACGCTCCTTGTGAGATTTTAATCATATCGTTTAGTTGTGAGCAAAACAGCCTCCTTTACTCTAATATAGCCAAATACCTATGGATGGTAAAATATTGAAAAAAATAATACTATGTAGATAGGTACTATGTAAATTCACGATACACAAGAAAATTCTTCATTATACAATATAATATAATACAATAATAAGATAAACATGTTTTCAAGAACCAAAAAAATCTTAACTACATACATAAATGACTTTTTCTTCCTCTTTTATGTAGACCTTTCGATTTGTTTTAAGAGGTCTGATCCTCCCCCTTAGTGGACTGCGTAGTATATTCATTCACTGGTTTTCTTCAACAAGTTTATAACTAAATGTTTAGGGAGTGTATGAGGATGTATATGTACTTGTTTCAAGGACATATTAATTCTTTATTAAAAAAAATTACATTGAAATTGATACCATTCAAAATATACCTAATATACTGGTTTACAAATGATATTAAAATACTGGCTGATACAAAGCGGAAAATTTACCTACAATATAAAAATAATCCAACCAATGAAGAACGAACTAAATATATAGAAACAGGGTTAACAGTGAAATCAGAAAAATAAAAAGAGATTACTGGACAAAGTTTACGAAGGATATGGAGTTTGATCTTTATGGATTACAGAAGAAGGTCTGGAAAATGCTGAGGAAAGAAAGAAAGCCAATTGATGAATTCATACAAACAAAAAAGATACCAACGGAGCAATGGCAAAAGTATTTTGAACAATTATATAAAGATGATAAGCAAGAAACTGTCCCATATGTTGAAGGCCCGTATCAAAATGAAATCAGTATACATGAAATACGTATTGCGATTGCCAAATTAAAAAATAGGAAAACGCCGGGTATAGACGACATAAGCAATGAACTAATTAAATATGCTGGTGACAGCCTAACACAACAACTGCATCAATTTTTCAATAGAATCATACACTCGACAAAAATCCCAGAGGAGTGGAGGACTAG
Source organism: Molanna angustata (assembly GCA_963576475.1). Lineage (NCBI taxonomy): Eukaryota > Metazoa > Arthropoda > Insecta > Trichoptera > Molannidae > Molanna > Molanna angustata. Next base: position 36,445,040 of record OY754968.1, on the reverse strand, counting down.
CATTACAGTACCAATATTTAAAAAAGGCCAAAAGACAAAACCAGAGAACTATAGAGGTATATCCCTATTGTGCTCAACACTAAAACTGTTCACACAAATCATTAAGACAAGACTAGAAACACATATTACCCTAAGAGAAGAACAACAAGGTTTTAGAAGGAACCGATCCACTACAGATGCCATATTTATCGTAAGACAGATAAAAGAGAAGGCAATTGAATACCAAACTCCTGCCTTTGTCTGCTTTGTGGATTTAATGAAGGCCTTCGATAGAGTACAACTCAAGGATATTATTAATATGTTGGTAGCTAAGGATGTACCTCCAGAATTAATAAACATCATAAGAGATATAAATTTGGGAAGCAGTACAAAGATAAGAAACGACAATGAATTAAGCAATTCAATCCCTATAATGACAGGTGTCCGACAAGGAGATAGTCTAAGCCCATTCCTGTTTAATCTAATAATGGATGAACTAATCAAGGAAATTAAATCGCCCCAGCTTGGGTACAGAATGGGGAAGGAAATTGTTAATGTAATTTGCTATGCCGACGACGCTATTATAGTAGCCGAAACTAACAATGACCTACAGACAATGCTGAACAGGTTACATAGCACCTGCAAACAATACAACATGGCAATTTCAATTAATAAGACTAAATGTATGACATTCTCAAAAACACACATAGCATGCAATCTGACTATAGACAACAACCCAATTGAACAGGTTAATACCTTTAGATACCTAGGAATTGACATAACAGAAGATGCTGACCTCTGTGAAGAAATTCAGAGCCAAGTCAATAAGGCAGCTGCAGTCTCGGGCGCCCTAAAATCCATTATTTGGAAAAATGAGGATATGGCCATTAAAAGCAAAGTGAAAATCTACAAAGCATGCGTAAGACCAGTGATGACATACGGAATAGAGGCACGAGCAGACACAGTCAGAAGCAAACAAATGTTGAGGACTTCAGAAATGAGGACATTGAGAGCAATTGCAGGCAAAACCCTGAGAGACCGAGTGAGGAACTCCAGAATAAGGGAACTATGTGAGGTTGACGATATCATCAGATGGAGCAGGCAGCGGAGGAGGGACTGGTATGGTCATGTCCAAAGGATGGACAGCACCAGACTTCCTCATATCGTGCTTCACAATCAGCCTCACGGAACCCGCCCTCGCGGTAGCCCGCCAAAAAGATGGAGGGATAGCTGGGGGTCCACTTCGCAGGAAGAGCAGGCCTCTTAAAAATCAGACCTGAAGGTCTATTCAAAAGAAGAAGAAGAAGAAGACATAACATATTATAACACCATCCTTTAACACTGCTGTTTAAATAATAATTATTGTGCAAAGTTGTTTCCATACTGATAATCTTTTGTTATAGATTTTTAATGTTATTGACAAACCTTAAGATTATCATTTGGTCTTTGTCGTATTCATTTTAAGACCTATTTTCAGAGATGCTTTGCATACGTCGTTCATCATATCTTCTAATTCTTTGTCATCATTGGCAAATAAGACTATGTCGTCTGCGAACCTCAAATTACTCATTAATTCGCCATTGTCAAAAGACCAAACTAATGAGCAATGCAGAACCGTCGAAGAACATCATGGTAGATGGAAAGGTCATCGAAAAGGTTGATAGTTACGTTTATCTCGGACACACAATGAAACTCGGTAAAGAAAATCAAGAGGCAGAAATTGAAAGAAGAAGGGTTCTAGCGTGGGCCGCCTTTGGTAAACTCTCCTATATCCTCAAGTCTCCGAAATACGCCAATCGTCTTAAAAAGAAAGTATTCGACGATGCGTTCTCCCGGTACTGACGTATGGCTGTGAAACTCTTGTGTTTACAAGTAGAATGCTGCATAGTCTCGCAGTAACACAGAGAGCCATGGAAAGGAGAATGCTGAGTATTTCGTTAAGGGACAAAAAAACTAACTTGTGGATAAGAGAGAAAACCAAAGTAACCGACGTTGTCCAAAAGGTTACAAACCAGAAGTGGAGCTGGGCAGAGCATATCGGGCGAACCACGGACTCCAGATGGACTAAAAAAGTGCTGGAATGGCGACCTAGAACGGGCAAGAGAAGTGTTGGAAGGCCTCTAACCAGGTGGTCTGACGATATCAGAAGAGTAGCTGAAGGCGGATGGATGCGTCTGCCCAGGATAGGGAGCTGTGGAGGTCTCAGGGGGAGGCCTATGTCCATTACTGGACGAAAGAGGGCTGACGAAGAAGAAGAAGATTATCATAAATTGCTACGTACCTATATCTATTAAGAGGAATAAGATTTTTAGGGATGTTCAAAAGTATCACGTGTATAAGCATTTTTTATGAGTCTTTGGATTCTTACCTCGCTTTCGATACGTTTACGATTACGTTAACCTATAGCTTTACTTAGGAATTTCAAGGACATTTAAAAAATAGGAGTACTAACAACACAAACACAAACACACACACACATTTCCATGTACAATTTCAGATAAAGGATTATACTTTACAATGAACAAAAGATCAATAAAATTGTTTAATTTCCAAAAAATCTTGTTAATTTGACATTTTATAAATGCGCTGTAGCTTCCCGCCCACCGAAATGTCATAATAAAAATGACATTGACAATGGGTACTTTGGTAAACCCGTTTGATCTAAACTTCTAAACTATATATGTATTATATTAATCACTAGTGGGTCCGGGCAGACGTTGTTCTACCACAGACCGCCTTCTATGCAGGCCGCATTTTATTCAGACATCATTTCTCATGTAGGTATTTTACCAATTTTTATTCGTACATTAGAGTGAGTATATTCTTTAGAACATTTAAATACATAATACAGATGTCAATTTTAACTTTAATTACGACTCTTTTTTCCTATTTAAAAATCTTGGTGAGTGTAGGAGAGTCATAATTTTGTTTATATGACATGTATTTATAGATGATAATCTAAAAAATCGTTTAGAAAGAAAAATTATATCTCGCCCACCTATCGGGTCCAAAACTATTGTTTCTTTCAATCCGGAACCAAACATACAAATTTAGAAAACTTCATTGAAATTGGTTGCGAGGGGTTTCGGAGATGAGCGTGTACGAATATCGTGATGCAATATTTTTATATACTAGTTGCATGTAACACATGAGATCCAATTGTCGATGGCGATAGTATGCATTATTAAAGAATACGTACCAAACTATAAACACTTATACACAAATTAATAAGTATTTTAAGATATTTTGTTTTCTATATATATCATGTAGGTACCTATATGTCAGGATATGATAGTATGGAGGTCAGCCTGCTTTTCCTACCCAGAATATGAAAACAGCATGATGTATGTTTGCAAATTAAGTAGGTGTCAAACTATTGAGTGAGGTATTATTGTGTAGTGTTTACCGACTTACAAATTGTATGAAGCGATGTCGTCACTAAATTCAATTTTTATAAAAATTGTGAAAAAAATGAGATGTGACGCTACAATTTTCATATATTTTATAGAAAATTAAATCATCTAGTTGGGGTGTTTCGAGTTTTTTCGATATTTTTCGATATTTTTAATAACTTTCGAAATATAGGCAGTCAAACACAGAAATTTATCATAAAAAAAATTCTTAATAAAAAATTTCTCTTTAATAAAATTTAATAAAAAAAAATTCTCTTTGTGAATCTATATAAAGATGGTCTTCATCATTATTGTTCACCATTCTGACGATGCTCAGCATAGAGCGATACCGGTGAATGGGAGTCGCGTTTGCGAAAAATTTAAGTAGAACGTAAAATTAAATATATTTTTTTCATAATTTTAGTTGATTATGGAGTTCTATCATGAAGTGACAGTTTCAAATATTGAAAAAATTAATAAAAAATGTTTGAGAAGCTTTGAATTTTCTTTGAAAAAAATAAATTCGTAATTTTTTATTTGTCTACATTTATACCAATTTATAACGTTCTAGCTTTTATGGTTTTTGAAATATATGGAAAAATAAAGTAAAAATTCAGAAGTTGATAACCCCTGACTGAAACAAAAATTCTGAGTATGAAAGTGTTGTAGGCCTATAACTATCTATATATTCTGAAATTTTGGGCTCTGTAAATTGAGCAGATCAAAAGTTATAAGGGGGGGGGGACACAGACTCACTAAATGTTCTACTCAGAATTATTCTGAGTATAGTTCCGTAGGTATATAGAACGTAGGTATATGCTGCGAAGCCTCTAAATTGGTGTTCTTTAACTTCAAAGTTGGAAAAACCGTGAAAAATATAGACCCTGCAAACAAATCTCGCGTATCTTGGCTTGATACTTTGTGGATATGTTAAGAGAATAGAATTCTCTTGAACAGATCGACAAATGACAACTTTACTTACAATCGAATATTTTTCTTTAAATGAATTAATATGTCCTTGTGACAAGAACATATAGGTACATTCCCTAAATTAGGCATAAATAATAATGCTATACGTGAAAGAAATCGGTCGCGGCAGTTTTCGAATATCCTGCTAAAAAAATATGTTATGTACTTATATGAAATGGTTATCATTTATGCATAAATTTTAATTCACCTAGTAAGTAAAAAAGGGCTACTTTAGCGCCGATACAATTAATTTAGAAGACGAATAAATTGGTCACATTAGTGTCATAATATGTTTACAGTAGATAAGTGTTGAACTTCTGAATCAAAATGATATAATAAATTAAGGTTATTTTGATAAATTAATAATACATAATATCTTTATCACAAATAATATGAGAATCCAATGTATGGCGTACACGTGTTTCGTTGATAATATTCAACAAATCAACTGCGATATAGTATATTATATATGCATATATCGTAGAGAAAAAGCAACAAAAAAATGTTTCGATTATTTTTAGCTCATCACGATATTAAAATAAAGTACCTAGCGAATTATTTTGATATCTCTTTACATTCCGCTGTCTGATATAAAGTATAAATTTAATAGTTGGCGTCAATTCCAGTGCAGATAGGTACCTATGTATGTAAATGACACACATGACAACCGTATTTTTATATTTTATTAACAAAATTAATACAGAGATTGATGCTTGCAAAATAAAACACATTAATATATGACGATTAAAAACTTGTCATGCAATATGAAGGATACAAAAAATACTAATTTTTGTATCAATAAAACGTAATGAAAGTCTATTTTATACGCGGCATTTTCAGTTATTAGGTAACTCTTACAAATAAATTACACGATTAGAATTGCTATTAAATACATAATTTAAACGATGAACCTACCTACATAGGTATTTTTTTCCCTAATCGAAAAATATACTTTGTAAAAACCTATTTTTTTTTCAAAACCAACTGATATTTAATATGAGGGGGCAAGTCCGTTCAAACGGTGAAATCAAAACTATTATGATTACCCATATCATGGATATAATATCCATGGTTCCTATTATGATTATAATCATATCATAGTACCCAAGTTCGGAAACATCCATATGTATTTTAAAACAAGGAGCACTTATGATTAAAAAACACATAAATCAATTTACTTTTAAGCAAAAACCGAATGTTTAAAGATAAAATATAAATATTATATTATGAGCATGTTAAACCAGTAGATAATTACTGAAAAAAACAATAATTTTTAATAAATATTATAAATAATTATATAAATATTAAATACATATTTCGTAATTTCATCGTGGGTTAGTAATCCAGTGGTCGCGAGTTCGAATCCAGCCACGACCGATTTCGATCATCCATAGCACAAGAGCAGCAGCGGCACTGGGAGCATTCCTGTCTCCAAAGACCATATTGCGAAGAGTTAAACTCCAAGTCTATAATAGCCTAATTAAACCAGTAATTCTGTATGGTGCTGAGTCCTGGTGCATGACACTCAAGGACCAACAAAGACTGCTAACATTTGAAAACAGGATATTACGTAAAATATTAGGACCAAGACCAGGAATTGCGGCAGGAGACCACGAAGCAATGAGGAAATTCGTGCATTGACAGAACAACCTTTAATCACCAGCGCAATCAGGTCCAGAAGAATAGCTTGGATTGGACATGTTGTCAGATCAGGGGAAGAAAGAGCCACAAAACGTATCCTGCAAAATAACCCTGTGCGCAAGAGACCCCTGGGAAGACCAAGGCAGAGATTGATGGACAATATTACCAGAGATCTGAACGTGCTGAATGCTTGTGATGACTGGGAGTCCACTGCAGCTGACAGGAAGGCTTGGAAAGCTATTATTCAGGAGGCTAAAGCTCTACCGGAGTTGTATGGCCATCGGAAGTAAGTAAGTATAGCACAAGCATTTATGCTCAATTTAGGGAATGTATGAGAATATATTATGTAATTGCTACAAAGACATACCTATTCATTCTTTTTAAAATAAAAAATCTTCCTTGTGATCCTAATCGCGAAAAGTGTACAGGTAATAAAATATAAAACATACCGGCCCATGTTCCAAACTTTGTAGTCAAACTTTGATCAGGTGCTGGCTGGAAAAAGGGCGCTACCACGGATGTTACAACCTGAACCACAGACCACAGGGACTCTGTCAGCTTCCACAGAATGGCAATAAAGCCGACTAGGGCCAACAGCACCGTGGATATTCCAAACATCACTCAGAATGAAACAATCAATTCACTATCAATTTTTTAAACTTCACTCGGAGTATTATTTTATTTTTGTCATTATACAATCAGGCGAAATGCCCGATTTTGTTTGGCACAAACGCCGATTTTCGTTTTGTTTATAATAATTATAATTTCATGTTTGGCGGTTGTTTTATAATATCCGCGACAGCTCACCGCACGAACGCAAAACACATACTATTGATGGTATTAAAACTCTTGCATGCCATAAGCAGTCCGATACAAGGAAACACACTTTCACTATCGACCATCGACCGCTAAATACTACCATTACCAGCACTGCCAACTTGCATTAAATATAATATTATCAACAATAATTTAATGAGGTAGGTAATACTTAGTGTTATCATTCACTTGTTGAACGATGACTTAACTACAAATAACTCAATGTATCTCACATACATTGAATCCAACTGTCAATTTGTTCAGGAGAATCTACATCTCTTAACAGATCGACAAAGTATCAAGCCAAAATGTTCATGGTTTTTCAACTTTGAAGTAAAATAAACACCAACTTGAGGCTTAGAGGCTTCAAAGTAAAATAAACACCAACTTAGAGGCTTCGCAGCATATATGTTATGTTTATGGACTAACTCAGAATTCGGAGTAGAACATTTAGTATGTCTGCGTGTGTGTGTCCGTCCCCCTTTTATATATTTAGATCCGCTTGATGCACAGAACCCAAAATTTTAGAAAATATATATTTAGGCCTATAAAACTTTAATATGTAGGTAGGTACTCAAGTCTTTTGAATTTTTGTTCAATCAGAGATTATCAACATTTGAATTTTTATTTATTTTTTCCTTATATCTCAAAACCCATAAAACAAAACGCTGAAAAATTGTATTAATATAGACAAATACAATAACTCAAGTTTTTTTTTTAAAAAAAGGTCCAGGGTTTCTCAACTTTTTTGATCAAGAAAACCATGTATTTATGACAAATTTATTTGTTTTTCTGTCTATATTTCATTAACATGTATTAATGAACAACCCAAACCAGATAATTTAATTTTCTATAAAAAAAATACGCACCTAAATTATAGTAGTAGGTACCAACCCGACATCTCAAACTTTCTTTTTACAATTTTTGTAATATATGAATTTAGTGACGACATCGTTTTATACAATTTGTATGACAGTATATAAAACATCTACGGGGACTCTCAGTAGTTTGATACTCTCAGTATCTCCATATACATATATACCATCGAAGGTGTTTACATATTCGGGGTAGGAAAAATGGACTTATTTCCACACAATCCTTTGCTGACACACATGTTCTGTGTATAGAAAAAAATTTCATACAATATTCAATATTTTGGATTTAATGGTTACATATCGCCATCGACAGTTGGATCTCATGTGTTACATGCAACTAGTAATTAAAAAATATAATTCATCCCAGATTTGTATTATATACCCCAGATAAAAATATAGCTTATACCAAATCGATATTGTCAATCAACCATAAAAAACACATTTAAAATATATTGTGAACATTTAAATCCTATTCATTTAATCCTGAGTTTCTTTTTAATTGAATAATTAGTTTATCTTTATAAATTTAACAAACTGATCGATGAGACGATGCATGAATGTTGATGTGTCAAGATAGAATAATGTGACGTTCGGTTCTCTCTACCTACCCCGTGAGGGACATGGCTTGATATGTTCAAAATTACTTTTAAGTTTAAATTGTGGCACGTTTTTAAATAAATCATCAGCATGTTATGAAGTTCTGTGAAAAAAAAACTGTAGGTAATATTCTGGAGAAAGGATCGCTTCGAAATCATTCGTGGTTAAATCAAATAACTCAGTCGTGATTAAATCAAATAACTCAGTCGTGTTAAATCAAATAACTCAGTCGTGGTTAAATCAAATAACTCAGTCGTGGTTAAATCAGATAACTCAGTCGTGATTAAATCAAATAACTCAGTCGTGGTTAAATCAAATAACTCAGTCGTGGTTAAATCAAATAACTCAGTCGTGGTTAAAACAAAGTTATTTGTAATAAATTGAATTTTCTTCATCCTTTCTTTTTAGACCTGCTGGTCTGTTTGTTTCCTGCGTCAGCTTCCCTCCTGTGACGTGGACTGCCAGCTATCCTTCCATCTCTTGGGAGGACGTCCTGGAAGTCTGCTTTCTTGGGGAACGGTATACATTCACAACCTTCGGATCTCTGTGGTTCATATTCTATCACAAAGGGTTTTGCCAGCGATGCTTCTGAGTACCTTCATTTCGCTGTTTCGAAGGAGGTTTTTGGTACGGACATTGTCTAAAATCAAATGATTCCAAAAATTACTGATTTTATCCGCAGAATGTCATAAAACACTGATTATTATAAGTTTATTGCAAAGTTGATTACAAAAACATTGCAATAAAATAAATGTGACTTACATAAAAATAAAATATACCTAGACTTTATAAAAACACATAAATTATTTCAGGTAACTAAAAAATATCGTCATAGAGGAAGAACCAGCGACTGCCAGACTTACATCATAGTACATACAAAGGCTGATTTTTTCTCTATACCCTGGATCCTGGTGGCTTTCGGAGATAACACCCTTCAAAGTGTTGAAATTGCAATTTCAACGCCTCAATGTATGAAGCAACCGACACAAACCACCACTACTCAGGGTTCATATTATCAAATCATTGTTACCTGCTGTAGAATCCTTTCACAGAAAATAAAAATCTGTCTTTATAATATGACGTAAATTTGACTGTCGCTGGCTCTTGGTCTAATAGGTAAGTATTGCAATGATATTATTCATTTTAAAGCCTTTTAATAATCTTCTTCTTGTGTCATGTCAGGTATATCCGACGTTGACGACCACCATAGAGAAAGCCTCCCTGTCCTGTGCAGTGCCAAAAAGCTCCTCCACAGTTCTCATACTGGTCCGTTCCCGGATGTTTCGCAGCTAGGAAAGCTGCCTTCTTCCTCTATTAACATGATTATCGATTCGTCATGATTTTTATGTTCGTATATTCAGCGATTATTCTTTACCACGTTAAAGGACTTAAGGAAAGGACATACTTCATCTTCTTCCTTGGCATCGTGACTAAGGGTGGTGACTACATTCAATCACCCGTCGAATAATCCACTTCCATGTACAGGACGGTCCTGAACATATATTTTAATCCAATTGTCGATTTGTCCAAGGAACAGAACTATATAGTTCTAAAACCTTTCCTTATGGAGTGGGGAAAGAGAATGCAGAACTCTCAATGTCGATTTATCCAAGAGAATTTATTTTTCTTGACATATCGACAGTTTTAAGCCAAAACGCGGGTACTAAATAATTTTAGACCTACAAAACTGTCATACTCAAAATTTTCACATATTTCAAAAACTATAAAAGTTAATAAAATTATGAGCAATATATTGTCTGTTATAAATACTTACAGGGTATCTCAAACTTTTATTGTTGAGAAACTTATTTATCTTGTGATACATTTGTGTGTTTTACCGTCAATAATATTTCCGTTTTTTTCCGCCGAAACACCCCAGCTAGATTTTAAATATTATTTACATTATGTTCATCTCAGACTTTTCACATTTTTTTATTGATTTTAGTGACGACATCGTTTCATTTAATTTGTATGGCAAAATACACAATATCTACTGGGCCTCTTGTAGATTGATACGTAAGTTTCAAAAATACATATAGGTATGCCGTTTATCTATTTGGGGTAAGAAAATAGGACTGAACTATCTTATTCTGACATGCATGTTTTATATATGAAAACAAATATTATCTCAAAATATCCAATTAGTTATTTATTAATCGTATGGTACTAGTGAATCAAATGTTTAAAGTAAAAATTTACAAAACACAGCAATGACAGCAATCAAACACAAAACAGCACGATTTGTCAATCACACATTCACGTCGAGGGCTCCGAGCCAATCCACAAATGCACAAATTATAAAACCAACTAATATGTCAAATAAATTTGACATATTAGTTGGTTTTATAATTTGGTACGTACTTATTCTTCAACTATACAAAGGTACTATTTATGTTAGTTGGAAGAAATCGACATTTGGCAATAAACTTGCCACTTGCGCTTGATGCAAAGAAGCGTTCATTATTATTATTATTACTATCGTACATGTAAATAGTCGTTATGATGATTTACCGTGTTTTCGATGTATTAGTAGCAGATTTGAAGTTATAGTTGTCTAATAAGGAGCGTCATAGATTTATTCTCGTAAAATTTCACACTCGCGAAAGCTAAAGCTCTGTTCTGTAATATTTATTGAAAATCATCCAAATCACCTTAGTAGGTACCACTGTCAAATATATTAGAAATTTGAATACAAATGAGTCAGAAATAAATCAATCACGTAACACAGAGTATAACCCTGTCATACCCAGGGGAGCTCAGTCAGCTCAGACTCCTATAACTCACTTTTGCACAAAAAGTATATAGATTGCAATATTCAGGCGTATCTGAAATACGCTGAAAACTCATGCAGTCCATTACACTGTGCCCTCATAGAGCAAACAGAAAGAGCTGTCACCTCACAATCCTGCCTTAATGTTTATTCATTTCTTCTATTATATTCATGCAGGCTCGTTTTGTAATACTTTCATTTTTTTCTAATTTATTTAGTTAATACAATTTACGGCCTAGTATACATATACAAATACAGTAATGTTCAATTAGGTATGTTCAATTTAAAATTAACATCCGTTCAATTGAAGAACTTGAAAAGAAAAAAATATAAATTCTGCACATCTTATAAAAGTAAACCGTACTTCAAATGGTATCAAAATGATTAAAATTATCTTCAAACCCCCTGATATATTGATATCATTTGACATACTATGAAAATTTTAAATATTGGAGATATATTTTTAGTCCTTTATAGAGTTTGATAACTTATTACTATCAATGTTTTATAAATCTCCCGCTGAAAGATCAAAGAATAAATGAGCAATATTGTACCAATTATTTTATTTTTAATGCTTATCAGATGATTTTTACATCGGCTTTTTACTCCTCACTAACCAAAGAAGATAATATATAGTTATTATTTCGCAATTTTTAAGGCTATTTTTTTATTGCAGATTATCAACTAGTATCATGCTGAAATTGTATTCTGAAAGTTTCATCACAATGTATCTGTGTGTGTGTGTGCTATTTATGGTGTGTTCATTTTACTTTATCAATTATAGACTAAAGTATTCCTTCGATTCTTTTCAAATTTTGCAAATATATATATCTAATACTCGCTTAGACCCCATTAGATTTTGAAGGATATCTGAATAATGCTTCTCAATTTTTTAACTATCAAATATTTTAAAGTGACCCAGAGCTCAGGAAACTTAATATTTGAAAATTTTATTTTCAAAATGGTAAAAAGGCTCATCACATTCATACAATGGCATTGAAGAATTGTCAAGTTTTCATAATAAAATATTTCAATAAAAAATAATTGAACAAACTCATTTCATGAAAATGCTGAATATTTTCCATACATAATTTGAATACTTTATGGAGTGACTCGTTAGTGAAGAGTTTAGCGCTGGCCACAACCCACTCGTTTATTAATGTAACTGCATTTACCTATATAGATGTAGGCAATAAACATGTTATTTTCTAGTTAATGTATAAGAAAAGAAAATTTAAAAAATAAAGTTTTATATTATTTATAAAAACAATTGGATGTACATAAAAATTAAAACATAAATGAATATCATAGACATATAAAATTTAACATTATTTTTCTTCGACAAAACACAATAGATTAAACTTATTATTAACATCTGTTATTTCTTCTTCCTCTTCTTCAATATGCTCTTCCGCATCAATAACTTCATATTTTGTGTTATTTTCCTTTTTATGTTTAGCCTTTTTTTTGGATGAATTAGAAGGCATTACTGAAATAGGAATGCCCTTTATTTCAATTCCTAAAAACTTAACAATTGCTAGAAAATAATTGAGTATGGTTGGACAATGTTGAAAGAATTGGATTATATAAGAACCTGGGTTACATCTTCTCTTCAAGTTAGCAAATATATTATAAAGAAAAGTTCCATTATATGAACTGCTTACAAAACATGTAGCAAACGGTTCTGATGTGAGAGCATTTAAATATGAAAGTTGCTGGAGACAACATTGGTATTGTGCAAAAAAGTGTAAATTCTGATTTTTGTATGTCTTTGGTGAAGTCAATATTTTACTATCCACTAGAAAATATTTCTGTAATTTATCAGCGGCTGTTTTGCATTCTGCATATTGAAGATGACATTCATCCAAATCTTTAAATTTGTCATTTCCCAACTCAGAAATTTCTTTTGTAATTTTGAGGATTCTTCGGCAATCGCCATTTTTATTTTTAATAATCGACATTGATACAAAACACAAAATCAATGAAAATATAAGACTATCAGAAGTAGTTAAATTATCTGACTTCATCATCCAAACAACTGTTAATACAAAAAGTTGCATTTCTTTAGGAAGTCTGACAATGTCTTCAATTACACTTCTTTGTATGGTTCTCTCGAGGAAATAGAAAAACATTTCTTGACCAGGTGATTCGTTCTTGTTTTCCCAAATATCAATATTATCTACTTCTGTACACTCTATCAACATTCTTTTGCTTGATGTATTTTTCCGTCCTTCGTAAAAAAATTGATTTATTTTGAACCCCATCACAATATTAAATGAAAACTTTAAAATAGGCAATGATGCCAAATGGGAATCTTTCAGTGAAAAATCTTCAACTTGGGATGAAGCAATATAAAATTGTTTATGAATTAAATCATAAAACCTCGGTGACACTTTACCTTGTTTGAGAATATCGAAAACCCATTCATAGGAAGAATTATCTTGAGTTTTCATATACTCAATGGGAAAATCCTTGGAAGAATTTTTACTGGAATCACTAGACTCATACGAATTATCATCAATCAAATCATCTTCAGTGATGTTAGTATGAGATGGAGACATTTCCTTATTCAATTTAACTTTATCTTCAATAGAGCATTCAGTTTTCTGAATAATGCCTAAATCTTTTAGTGCACTACAGTAATTCCTAGTATATGTATCACAAGAATTCTGTATACAATTCCTGATACGATTTCGCTGAGATATTTTAAAACGATTCAAAACTTTATCCATGGCACTAGTATATGTTTCGTTTCTTAACCATTCAATCAGTGCACTAATCCGACACTGTCCTATAGATTTTTTTTTTGACTTTGTCCACGTCAAATTGTGATAGAATTTAGAAAACACATATCTGTGTACATAATCATTTCCTAATAATGTCGCAAATAATGGTAATACATCTATTTGAAGGCCACTAAAGTGCTTCAAAAAGTTTTCAACTTTATATATCTTGCAGATTAGTACATGACAATCAACGTTATCTTTTTTTTCTATAATCGGCTTCATGTTAAGAGATGGAAATGGAATATAAGATACATTATATATAAAAAAATCAGAATCAAAACTAAGAACAGGACAATCCATAAATCGTGCGACTGAAGCAATTTCATTGTCTGCCTCATATTCGCAAAAAATAAACTTAACAGATAATGATCTTATAACTTCTATAAATACATCTTTCAGCAGGAGAGGAAAAACGAGATATTGATCTTCATTAAACGGAGTTAAACGTGACGCATCCACAATTCGACATCTGAGCCTTTTAAGAACAGTTTTCATTTTTTTATCTTCATAACCTCCATCAAATATGACGTATGGCAAAATTTTACATTGTGCTAATGTAAGAAAGAACTTTCTTACTGATTTAGCATATTTATCATAGTCCCCACCAAAAGCAGAATTACACTGGGAAACTTTCTGATACAACTGAACAGCCAAACTATTTCCATCAATTATAAGGTATGTATTATGTAAATAGTATTTATCGAAAAAAATATTTGAATTTTGTGTAATGAAAGTTGTTAATCCAAGAATACCCATTTTGAAGAATAAATATATCTACATTTCGTGGTTTCTTGTTCACTGACTGAAACGTTGCAAATGTTATAATTTTAAATATTTCCTATCACAACTTAAATACAACAGAATTGTTCAGTATTTTTCCTTCAAAATCACCCTTTACTTATACAGAACAAAGAGAATATAACCTGATACAGAAATCAGACCACAATCGGACGTTCACGTTTCGAGTGTTTCGACAACCGATGACACGTCCATAGAAAAAGATAATATTAAGTCTGTCAGAGTGACGTTTATAACAAATAAATATCTTTTCTATGTTTAAAACTCCAACAAAAACTTCGATGTGGCTATTTATACGTTTTTGTTTTGTACCTAGATACGAACAAAATGTACGTTCATATTATTAACCTTTTTTGTCAAATAATTAAGGAAATCACGCGGGCTGCGCAGAGTGAAAATTTGGGTTTATTATTCTTATTATTTTATTAATTAGGATTTTATCACCGTTATCAGTGTTATAGCGAAAAATTTAATGCTTGATTGGTATATGCGCAAACCTTCCCACTCCATGATAAATAGTGCAGGCTAGTCGAAACTCATCTGATATGAAACGATACCCCAGACAAAACGGAAAACATTTCATAGCACATCAGCGAGCGTCCGCCGTTCCCTCATAAATGGTGGCCCTAAATCTAAACCTGCCGTGACACCCTCTGTCTTCCGATAACGTCACCATGTTTGCATGATTAAATGACGACTTTGGAGACGCCAAGAGTCCACAGATCTTCCACGTCTTCGGAATTATGGCCGCCAACATCAACCGATGACTGGCATCGAATTAAAAATAGCATGTTCGCTTAGCAAACATGTGTGCTGACGAATTCTCTCTCCCCGTTAGTGCTTCCCATCCTTCTCCCAAACATCTTCCATCAAAGATGCTGATACCCTCCTCCCAAGAGGCTTTGAGGTAGAGCTCACTTTTCTTTCAACGTCTGTTATGAAATTAGATATTCCACACATTACCTCGCTGGACGAGATGCATAAAAAAAGTAAACGATAATTGAAGCCGTGGTCTGACGATACACAAATGTCAAGTGTCAGCGCACAAACGTCAGACGGCACGGTCATGTCACAAGATAAAATTTGAAATAAAATAAATAATTAAAATTGGTAATAAATTAGGACGTCACAAATCAAAATTAAATAGAGTCAATATTGGACGTCACATGTTAAAATGGATTCAATAAAATAAATAACTTAAAATCACACAGCCGAAATATTGTCACATAAAATAAAAGAATGTCACAAGTATTGTTTTGGGGCACACATAATTTTCTCTTCTCGGCCATGGGCGTGCTGATGCACCACCAATGCCGGAATGGATCGTCGTCGATGGGCGAAGGGGCATGGCTATCGGCGACAGCAACCTCGGGTCCCAGACACCGGCAGATGCCGGTTGGGTGACTGGCGGGAGCGACAGCGGCGGCGCGAGTCTCAAGGAGACGCAGGCCGTCACTCCAGGGTCCAGCGCGACCCAACAGCGTTTGGAACACTTTCCAAACTCAGCACCCGCTTCGGTCCAGGAAAGCGGCTCTCTCGCCGAATGGTGGTGCGCCGATCCATCTCGACACCCCAGGTGTCACATCCATGGCCGCCGGTGTGGAGCGAGCCTAACCGACACCCTCTGGTGCGGTTTGCAGCTGCTCCGGCCACAGTGAGCGCGGTCCGTGCAGACACGACGCGTGTCTAATTTCGACTGTCACTGTCACTTCTAATGTCACATTTTTTTGGAGGTTATGTTATTGTCAAAATCTATTTCTTTTTTTTATTCACACACTATTTTATCATAAATGTTGGTTTGTGGTCAGCTGATTTGGCGCCGAATTTAAATAAAAATAACGCGAACAGGAGAGGTCGCGTCAATGCCATGACCAGAATATACGTATTTAAAAAAATGTTTTTCGCAAAGTTTTCGGGCAAAACAAATTTTAATATGTCTAGAAAATGTTATAGTGTATTTTACTGCAAATTTTGATATTTACATGTGTATTGTGATCGAAACATTGCCATGGAATATGATAGCAAAGAAACTATAAATCTATTGTTTTATTTCGAATTAATGTAAATCTTGTTAAAAACGTTAACAATTATTGCCAAAATTATCAAAACCTAATGTTTTAAGGCCTCTCGGTGGATAGCGCCAATTTGTTAAACGTTAATACCAAGCGCCAAAATTGGAAGTAAACTAAAGAACCAATCTGTATCGCTGGGTATTTTAGATACAAAGGGCTGGATATATATGAACAAAGCCTGAGGACCCGTTATAAGCCGTTTCTGGTGTTAATAAAAAGTAAGAATGGGTTTTTTGGTTTCTTTGCTATCTCAATGTATGACAATATAATATCGATCACAATACTTAAATGATGAAAATGCCATAATACAGAAACTCACAATACTAAAAGTTCTTCTATCCTTATCTGCGACTTTCGTGACGCATTTAAATTTATTTCGGTGTCACTATTTTTACGACCGGAATTGGCGGGAAAAGCGTTTTCCCGCCAAAAAGTGTCTTTACACGACAAATTTTCTGACGTCGTCTATGTTTTTAGGTCATTTATAACCATAGAAAGCGCAGATAAATCAAAATACAAAAATATTTACCTTTGTCATTTTTTCAATGGTCATAAAAATGCATCATGGAAACCAACTTGAAGAAAAAATAAATAATATTGGCATCTTATTACATTTACTTAATTTTATAAATCATTTTTCATCGAGATTGTTATAGCCGAAAAACAGTGTTGTCGAAAAACAATAATTTTTAATTTTTTTCGCGGCAACATTTTGGCGGAAGACTATGATGAGACCTCTCGTCTACCACGAGGAAACATCAAGCCAAGGTGTGGGGAAGAAAAGGTGACAAATGATGGTGACACTATGAAATTGTAGTAGTACGGCGCATTTATTCAAAATATCAGCATTGTTCGTCCATGGCAATTAAATAATAAAAACAAAACAAACACAACAACATCAGAGTACAAATAACAAAACAAAACGATAACGATCCAACTCTCAAACCCAACCGAGCACGAAGAGACGCCGACCAGAAGGTCCAGCCCCAGGGTACAGCGACATCCTTTTTCCAGGCATGTCACTGTCTTCCACGTGGTGGCTGAAAGTCCGGCGGGGCCCAGCCTTTGCGTCAGGCTGGCAGGTCCTTCTCGTACTCGGCATAGTTTCCTCTTCTCTGCAAGGCAGTCACCCATGGCTGGCTCCGTGCCACACGGCAACGCTATGAAGGCGCATCTCCACAGAGGTGGCAGGCCAGCTGGGAGCCTCACCGGAGGCGAACCGATGCTCCAGACTACACGGAAAGCCCCTCGTGGTCCAATCTGTGAGCCGCTGCATTCCCTGCTGCGGTGGCCCAACACTGCGCCCTGCCTCCACGCCTCTGCCCTGTTGATGCCCTCATCTTGGCTCCGTAGCACCGGCAGCGTCCATGCGCGTGACGTGTCCTGTCAAGCAGACCTCCTGCGCCGTCGAAAATATGGCCGCCATCGGGAGCACGTGTTGACCGATGACGGCGTCACACCAAACCGTCCGTCGCCCACCAGAGTTGAACGCCAAAGAGAACGCGTGCCATAGCGCGTGCTATAAGCTTCCTTGTCGTTCTCTCACGCCGTCAGGGGCGCTAGTAGTCTTCCGCCAAAATGTTGCCGAGGAAAAAATTAAAAATTATTGTTTTTCGACAACACTGTTATCGGCTATAACAACTACTAGCGCCGCTGACGGCGTGAGAGAACGACAAGGAAGCTTATAGCCAACGCGTCAGTGACGCGCTCTCTTGACAACCAACGCTCGCAGTGTGAACATCTATCTTGGCATCTGACTTTTCGTAGTGTAAACATCCTTTTTATTGAACGGCTGCGGTAAACGAACGGAAAGACGCCGTCATCGGTCAACACGCGCGTCCCGATGGCGGCCATATTTTCAAGAGCACGAGGAGGTCTGTGTGACAGGACCCGTCACGCGCATGGACGCTGATGGTGCCCCAGAACCAAGATGAGGGCATCAACAGGACAGGAGGTTGGAGGCAGAGCGCAGTGTGGGGCCACCGCGTAGGGAACGCGGCGGCTCGCAGATTGGACCACGAGGGGCAACCCGTGTCGTCTGGGGCGTCGGTTCGCCTCCGGTGAGGCCCTAGCTGGTATGCCACCTCTTTCGAGATGCGCCGTCATAGCGTGCCGTGGGGCACAGAGCCAGCCATGGGTGACGGTCTGGAGGAGGAGATCAGGAGGAGAAGAAGAAACCACGCCGGACACGAGGAAGACCTGCTAGCCTGACGCAGAGGCTGGGCCCCACCGAACTACAGTCACCACGTGGAAGAAAGTGACATGCCTGGAGGAAGGATGTCGCTGTACCCTGGGGCGGTATATTCTGGTCGGCGTCTTTTCGTGTGTTCGCGTGTGTTTGACAGTTCGTTTCGGTAGATGCCACGTGTTTCTGTTTTATTTGTTGTCTGTTGTTTTTATTTAATTATTTTTTTTGCCATGAACCATTTGTGAACATTATAAATAAAAAAAGCGCCGTACTAAAACAATTTTCATAGTGTCACCATCATTTGTCTCTCATTTTCTTCCCCACACTCTGGCTTGATGTTTCCTCGTGGTAGACGAGAGATCTCATCAAGATCTACAATTATAACAAAGTATAAACAAAGGTAAATATTTTCATAACTTGATTTAAGGTAGGCGCGCATGGAAGCTAATTTCATCGGCCGATTAATTATCGGTGAGCTACAACATACGAATTACATGTAAGAGCGCGCATGAAAGCTAACAGAATCGGCCGATTTTAAAATCTGTGACAAGACACAAAAAAAGATCGGCCGATTTTTTGTAACCAATACTGTTGTATGAGAGGGCGCGCATGACCCATGCTCACCGATAATTTAATAGTTCGAGCGCAGTAGATCGAGAAGTACGTTGTCAGTGCTGCCAAACAAAATGTCAGAATACATGGATGAAATAAATATTGATTCCGAACAATTAATTATATATGTTGAAGCACGTCCTTCATTGTATGATAAAAAATTAAGCGAAATATTAATAAATGGTTGGGAACAGCTAAATCATAATAAAAGAACTGAATTGGGTAAGTTATTACTTAATTGATTAATAGTTACATAGGTAATTAAATAAATATTCCACTTAATGAATAAAAAAATCCATAATTTCTAATCATATGTAGGTAAGTATATTAAAACTTGTGAATATACATATTGTATTTTAAATATATGAATGTTGACCGCCGTGTTATTTCCAATCGTACGATTCTATAAGCTTCCATGCGCGTTAGAACCAGTCGGCCGATTATTATCGGCCGATAAATTAATCGGCCGATAAATTTTAGCTTCCATGCGCGCCTTACCTTATCTGCGTTTTCTGTGGTTATTTTTGGTTTTCGTCTATGGTTGAGTCGTGTAAATAGTCGTAGCCAATTTATTTATCAAATACCTATATCTATTTTCTTATTTTCTATTTCTATGTATTTATCCATGGATTTAGTTGCACGTGTTTGTCGTGTTTAAATTTTGAACCGCAGTAAATATCAAGAATATATATATTTCCTCAAAGGTAAATTCAAGTTGTGAACGTGTAGTTTATATGTTATAATTGTATTGTGAACAAAAATCGGAAACTAGTTAAATACTTCAATATTGTCTTGTTTGATTAATTTAGATTATGAACATTCATGAATATATAACCTCAATAAATTGTTTTCATTTTGTCAAAACAGTTGCAAATACATACATCTATTTAAACGACATCTGAATTAGAAGTTTAATATGTAATAATTTCTGCAACCGCGAGGGCAGAGTTGCTTATATTCTATTGAGCAATGTCTTGGGGCGTTATACTACAGCAGTATTGGATTGAGTGGGGCGTTTTTGGTCTTCAGCTGAGAGCTCTTTTTTAAACATTTACTAGTTTCAATATAATTATTCATTAATAAATATGAACATCTTAATAATAAATCTAGAACTTCTCCACATCGTCACAGATGCTCTTTGTCTGCGATCAAATGGCGTCGGAACTTTTTATTTACAACATTTAACTATAGAACTCTTGGTTTTTTAGCAGTTTGGCATGCTCATTTGCAGACAAAATTCTACTACAAATGTTTATTTTTTTTATTATCTTCATTTTTTTATTAAGTTATTTCTTGCAATACTGATGCAACCATTTAATATTTATTTTTTTGTGTATTAATTATTTCATTTCTTATGACCGACAAGATGACGGCAGAACAAGGAAAAGAAGAAGCAGCAATGGATGCTAAAGTTGAAAAAACAACTGAAGTCATTGACTCGAAAGAAAAATCTTCGGAAGAAGTCGCACTCGTTTCTAATGGAAAGGACATACCAGAAACTAAAGCCAGCGATGACAATAATGTTTCAGACTTGGACGAAAGCATTATTCGACAGATTGAATATTACTTTGGTAATTGATGTATTTTATTTTACTTAAGTACCAACCATAATTGCTGCAGCCTTATTTCTATTGAGAGCAATCTAGAATATCTAGAGTTAATCATAGAAATGCATTAGAACTACAATTTTTAGACAATTTTTTTTTTATAAATGAATATGTCCTTGTAGTAACAAGTACATATACATCCTCATACATTCCCTAAACTATGCGAATGTGCTTGTACTATAGGCGAACAAAATCGGTCCTGGTAGGATTCGAACTCACGACCACTGGATTACTAACCCAGCACACTATCCGATCTGCCAACACCCATCTAATTAATATTATTAAAAATTAATATCTCGATGTAGACGAAGTGGGAATGTTATAGGAGAACTCGGAAATCAAGGCACCTACAGGATTTACAAGCAGTCATCGCCTGGTTTACATGATCACTTTAAGCGCTTGTGCATCACTCACCAATTATGTCTTTTTATAGAATTCCATTATCAATCCAATTTTTGAAAGTTAATCATTAAAATCTGTTTGTTTGAAAATAATTCGAAAACATCAGCGCCATCTATGAAAGTGACGCAGAAACATTTCTCTTATGCCATCCATTGAGAAATTGGTTCATTAAACAATGAAAGAAAACGATCCTTCTGAGGTGACAATTGTTTATTTGTCAAAAAATATTGACTACCTTCACGGTTATAAATCCAATATATGCATATTATTTTTTTTATAGCTTTTTTATGTTAGATATAGCTGACATGAAATGTTTTACTTTGTTGGGAAACTTTTTTATTGTTTTACGCAGTGCGGTTCATTTTTAATGTTCAACATGACATTAACCAAAGATAAGATGGCGTTTAACATCATCATAGATAAAGTATACATAAAAATAACAATAAGAACACTTCAAAATGTTTCATGAATAGATTATATAAAAAAACACCAACAAACTTAACATCGGTTAAGAGGGCCTATAAACATAAACATCGCATTTTGAAAACAAATTTCTCAAGTATGTTAAACAGTGTGTTTCTATTAAAAGGCCATAGGTATTTTCAAAATTTATATATGAATGTTCGTCACACAATTTTAAATAAAATTGTACAAAAAATAATAGAAAATATGGTAAATTTATTATTTTTTTATTTACTCTATAAAGCTAAAACTGTTCATTTGGGTCACACAGTAAAACTTTTCATTTGGGTCGTGAAATGAGTGACGCCACACATCATAGTGGATGTATTTTTCAAACGTTTTGTAGATTATTGCACTCATTGAAATTGTATTTAGGGTGCTAAAAATGTATATTTCAAATATTTTTCAGATTCGAGGTGTATTAATATGACTTATAAACCTTGGATTATAAATTTTAATTCTATGTTTTCACCAAATAAAAACACATTGAAAATGATTCGCAGTCAGCGGAGAGATTTTTCAAAGACAAAATTCCAACAAATTTAAAAATATGAATGTTTTTTTTTTTTAACTAATCTCATGTTTGAAACATCCTAGTTTCTATATACAAAATAAAAATGATAGGAAATCAATTTGTTTGCACCAAAAATTAGTTTAAATCGATATCACATATAAAAAATATGCAAAATTCACACAGAACGGAGAATCTAGTCGCAAATTGACTGGCCGTCAGAAAAAGATGGACTAAATATGTGTAAAAAGAATATATTCTGTTCAGGTTGGTTGCGAGAACGAAATTTTGACTCAGCGCGTTAAAAATATTATTTCATTTCATCCAAATTTCTTGTACTAAGTGATGTACTTATACCGACGTACTCACAATAAGGAAAAGATATAAACGAACAACATCGCGTCGCATCGTCAGAAAGACATGCACTTAAGTTTACTTCTATCTTATCTGTGCGTTTGACAAGGATAGATAGATTCTGTTAGTAGGGTTTAGTCAACTTGTATCTCTCGGCTAGTTTCTAATAATATTATTTTATAATATCCAAACTTTCGCAATTTATATTATTAAGAATGATGTAAAAATGTGTAGTTATTTAAAGCAAATTTCTTTTCTATGTACTTAATTTTTAGTCATAATTCAATCAATATCCCGATAGCAAATATCTTCTATTAATAAATTATATTTTAAAACATTGACCTGTCTATTTAGACACCGCAAAGTGCAAAAGTCCAGATTATCCGTAAAAAAAGCATCAACATTTGTTCATTCAGTTTAGGGACATTGTCTGACTGTCCATTAATAAATCCCATGATGCTTTTATTAATAATTGAAATGGAAATAATTATAATATATGAAAACACTCAGTGAAACGCTTCACGCTAGACAATACGTCAAAATTAATTATCCATTGTGATGTGTGGCGTCATAAAGTGATCAACCAATGACAGACCGTTAATAATTTTGATGAAAAATTATATTTTTATAGTTCAATTTCTAATTAAACTGTAATAATTCAAAGTTGTCAGTATTTTCGTGATCGCCGTTCCTTTTTTTTTACCTATAAATCAATCTTTTATTCATATCTCTCATGTATGCTCCCCCAAAAAAATTAAATCTATCCTTTTTATACCATTTTTTTAACTTACTCCATAACTATATGTAGAGAAAAAATCTTATATGTACTTAAAGAGTACATAATAATGGAAGTGAATGACAATAAAAAAAAATTCATTTCAACTCAAGTTTGTTCTTAAAATGCAAAAAATCTGATTTTTTTTAAATTATATGTCCTGTTTTATTTTGTTCCAAATTTAACATCAATGATTCAAACCTAAAACTTATCCAATTTTCAGTAAGTTGTGAGTAATATTAAGTACCTAAATCACCTTAATGCCTCTTGTGACCTAAATAAAAATTATTTAAAATATCCATAGGTGATGTGAATATGCCGAGAGACAAGTTTTTGCAGGACCAGATACAATTGGATGATGGATGGGTCCCCTTTACTATTATGTTCAATTTCAAAAGACTTTCCAATCTCACAAAAGACCCTGAAGTTGTTATTGCTGCCCTTGCCAAGTCAGAGAGTCAACTGATGGAGGTACATTTAACAATCAGTATTACATATTGTTTAAAGAAAATGTCAATTTAAATAGATTCTCTTAAATTCAATGAATAACTGTGAACGTCACCCCTTGCATTAACAATAGTTTAAATTAATATTCTTGACTAAATTATATTTCTGTATATTGCTTCTGAACCAACTAACAGAGACTTTTTCAAATGTTAATTTAAATGTCACATTTTGATTACTTATAGTGATGCTAATCTAGACTGAAACTTTGTCTTCACTGAGAATTGAGCCTGTGACTTTTGGCTCAGAAATCATATACTTAGCTAATTTAATGAGCCATGAAGATGAAAAGTAAAACAAATTTATATCTAAAAAAAATTTCTTTGTTTTTTTTTTAGGTGAGCGAAGATAAGACAAAAATCAGAAGGTCCCCAAACTATCCTCTTCCAGAATTAAATGAAGAAAGGCGAAAAGAGTTAATGTCCAGGACTGTATATGTCAAAGGTTTTCCAAAAGACACCACTACGCTTGACATCTGTTTAAACTTTTTCAAAAAGTACAGTTACCCAGATAATATTATTTTAAGGCGTTATAGCGATAAAACAACCAAGCAATGGATATTCAAAGGTTCAGTTTTTGTTACTTTTAAAACTGTCCAAGAAGCGGAAAATTTCTTAAATGAATCATCAGTAAAATTCGAAGGCCAGGAATTGATAAAGAAATGGCAGAAAAAATATTTGGAGGAAAAAAGACTTGAATTTGAAGAAAGAACTAAATCGAAAGAAGCAAATAAAAGGAAACAAGCAAAAAAAGAGGTAATAAACAAATAGTGTCTGGGCGAATGTCAATAGCCATAACTTTCTTAGTGAAGGTTTGTTTTTACTAAAAAAATTTATAATTATTGGCCTTTGTGGCTCAGTTGGTTAGGTATCTGACTGCTGTTCCAAAGGTCCCGGTTTCGATTCTCGGTGGAGACACAGTTTTTAATTGTGTTTTCAGTCTGGATCTGTGAAACGATTAACATCGTAAGTCTCCTGAATGTGGCGACTTGTTATTGGGTGTGTGTTAAATAGATATTTAACATAGTACCTGTTAGTTGTCCGAGAAGTAATATAAAAAAATAATAATTCTAATTAATAACCATAAAAATATTTATGCAAATTGTGAAATGAAAGAAGATAATTGTAATGCCCAACACATGACTGGGTTTCACTGTTTAAACAATGCAATTTAGCCAAAATTGTGCATGTTTAAGTTATTTACTTTTTAATAGCTGAATTACAATGAAACAACATTACTTCTATGATTTGTGGTAACAAGACCCACTAAATATTTGGAAGGCTCTTTAACATAATTTGATCAAAACTCTGTATGACTTAGCATACAAGTACTGTGTCAAATATATTTTTCATTGTGACTGCAGTGTGACTATTCTTCAAGGAATAAAATAAGAGTCAACAAAGTAACCTTTTTGCGTTTTAGCATAAATTAATCCTTAAATTATTGAATAAACTACTCTACATCTGAAGGCTATTTACATACTTGTTTCATTGAGCCAACAACCAACTTGTAATAAATAAATTGTACTACCTATATCAATTCATGTCAATGTATAGTTTGATACCTCTGATCTGATCATTAAAATTTTTTCAACTAGCATAATAGTGATTTTATCTCTAGAGAAAAATTTCATTTAACATCCAAACATTGTTTTCTTTCTGTATTGACGTAACTAATATTGGCTATCATTTTAGGAACAACAAAAACCCAATTTCACCTTACCGTCTGGAACGGTGTTAATATTGAGCGATGTGCCAGAAAAAATAACACGAAATGAAATTAAAGATGCTGTAACTGCATTGGGTAAGCAAAAAATAGATTTGTAATTATGCTGTCTTACAAAACAAAATTAAGAGTTTCCCTTTCTATTTGACCTAAGAGTCATGTACATATCAAAAACGTTCAATATTTAATTCAAAATAAAGAAGTAATTGTATTGAAATTATAAATATTGCGTATTTTACTTATCAATTCATTAATTTTATTAAAAAGCATTATTCATTCTTCATTTTTAAAGTAACAGATATCCTTTGGGAATGTTATAATGTTATCAATTTTGATGATATTTAAATGCTGTGAATGAATATTTAAAACAAAAGTGAGATACATACTTCAGTTTTAAATTAGAAAAGGGAAGCCTGCTACTGTTATGATAATTTTATTTATTTACAAAATCAACGTTCATTTATGAGCATTTACCAAAATTAGTTTGACAAAAAAAAACAATTATTCACTTTGTCTAACCTTATTTAAAATAAAAACTTAGCTAAAGCACTTGATGGAACTTCTTGCCTTTCACGAGGCTATTATAATTATTTTAGAGATAGAGAAATGTACAATAATGATAAATTCAACGAGAAAAATGTTATCCTATTATCAACAACGACATGACATAGAATGAAATTATCAATTGTTATGTTGGTATTTACACTTCTATACAAATCACAGAAAAAATCTTTTTATGTACCTTCAAACATATTGGCACCAAATGTATAAAACAGAGATGATGCCCAAAAATCTTTCTTAAAAATAGACACCTTTTGGCGGGAAATAGCATTCGCGGCCAATTCCGTTCATAGAAACAGTAGTGGCTTATCTATAAATGTAGGCAAAACAAAGTGGATGACATTTGGTCGATGTGAATATCCTGGTTCTTCCTTGCAATTAATGGGCAAGGTTATAGATAAAGTGGATAAATTTAAGTACCTTGGCAGTATTCTTACGGAGTCCCTTGACCCGGATATGGAGATCAAGTGCAGAATTGAGGTAGCAAGAGCAACCTTTAATAAAATGAGATCTTTCTTCTGCAACAAAAAGCTAAATATGGACCTGAGACAGCGGATGATGAGATGTTATGTGTGGTCTGTGTTGCTATATGGCTGTGAGACTTGGACATTGAAGGTTAACACCATGAACAGGCTGGAAGCTTTTGAGATGTGGTTGCATCGCAGAATGCTCAAAATCCCTTGGACAGATCTGGTTACGAACTCAGAAGTCTTAAGCCGAGCCAGAACAACCAGGAAACTCTTGTCCACAATAAAGGTCCGCAAGATCACATATCTGGGTCACATAATGAGGGGAGAGAAGTATCACCTGCTCCAACTAATACTGAAGGGCAAGATAGAAGGTCGCCGAGGGACTGGAAGGAGACAGATGTCCTGGCTGCGCAACATTATGGAATGGACCGGCTTCAGGACCGTGGAACAGATATTCCGAGCAGCACAGGACAGAGAGGGATTTGCCAGAGTGATAGCCGACGTCGGGGGTTCCTGACATGGCACCGGAAGAAGAAGAAGAAACAGTAGTACTGTAAATTAAAAGAACAAACAAGTTGAAGTATGGTAATAAAATAAAACACAAAAAAATACTAAAAAAGTTCCATATTTTTAAAATAGGTTCTGTGCTTCTCCCTTTTACAAAAGCCAACATTAAAAAGTGTTTACTTATTTTTATTTGTTTAAATTACTTTAATTTCTATATTATATTATTTTTCAGGTGCTAATGTAGGTTTTGTAAAAATTGAAGAAGGTAAAGCATGGGTAAGACTTCAAACAGAAAATTCGGCGAAAGAGTTGTTTGAAAAATGTACAGATTCAAAAATGAAAATCGAAGACGTTGAATTGGTATGTTCTCTCTTGGAAGGAGACGAAGAAAGAAAATTTCTCGATGAAATGGCGAGCGAGATGGTACAGAAAAGACATAAGCAGTGTAAAAACAAAGGTGGCGGTGGAAAACAATACAACAGAAAACGGAAAGGTGGTTCTGACAGTGGACCACACAAAAAAAGAAATAAGTAAGCGATGTAGCATTTCCAAGACAAATGTGATTCTTTTAGATGAGAATGTTATAAGCCTAATGGCCATATATTTTTTATTTTTTGATGAGTCGTGAATGAGTTTCATTGTAAATTTGAAATGTCTTGATTATCATGTTAAATATTGTACTAAAATTATGTTAATATTATATGATAACTTGGAATCCATTACATATTTTCATTTAACACCTTGTTTAACCCAGATACTATTTTTCTTTGGTAATTTTTAATTTTCAAATATATGGTAATTTGTTATAAAAATGAGATTGCGAATGAAGAAATTCAAATATACACGGTGTATCATGAGGAGTGGATCAACTGAAGCAGGGAGGTAGGGGACCTCAATACCTATCAATTTAACCCCCATGTATGTATGTTCGGCGATATTGGGTGGTTCAAGTTAGTACACTTTTGTGAAATTTTAATAAAAATTGGATTAGATTACAGACTAAATTACGTCACTCTAGCTAAACTATTAGGTCTACGATCATGATTTTTTTTCTGGAAATAGTTCAATAGTGATGCTTATGGAAAACAATACCATTGTGAGTCAGTACCCAATAACTTTAAAAAAAAAAAATTTGCAAGCCTCAATTTTCTACTAACTTTTCAAGGGCTCTTAGAACAATAAGTTCACATAACTTTTTTCCACAAGTTATCTAAAAAAAACCACTACCATTCATAGAGAGCTAGCCCTGCCAAATTTCATTCGTCTTGTATTTAGAGGCTCATGTTGAATGATTCAATGTGTTCAAATGAAGTTTGAAGTTTTTTAAAAAAGGTATGTTTTCTGATTTTTGGCACATTGCTCACGGGCCGCACTGAAACACTCTACAAGACAGTATGCCCGGAGCTGGTATATACTATTTTGGCACATTGCTCACGGGCCGCACTGAAACACTCTACAAGACAGTATGCCCGGAGCTGATATATACTATTTTGGCACATTGCTCACGGGCCGCACTGAAACACTCTACAAGACAGTATGCCCGGAGCTGGTATATACTATTTTGGCACATTGCTCACGGGCCGCACTGAAACACTCTACAAGACAGTATGCCCGGAGCTGGTATATACTATTTTGGCACATTGCTCACGGGCCGCACTGAAACACTCTACAAGACAGTATGCCCGGAGCTGGTATATACTATTTTTCCTGTTTTACTTTAATCAAGCACTTTTAGAAGCAATCTATTTTGCAAGTGATAATTAAATTATGCAGTTATATTAACTAAACATAAAATAAAAAATAGTATCACCCCAGAACAGACCTAGGTCTAGTGAGGTGATATATTCCGTGTAACTTTCAAGTGTTTATAATGTAATACCAATTTGTTATCCAACTGTCGATTTGTTCAGGAGAACTTTGTTCTCTTAACATATCGACAATGTTTCAAGCCAGGATACGCGAGAATTGTATGCAGAGGTCTACTTTTTTCACGGCTTTTCCAACTTTGAAGTCAAAAAACACCAACTTAGAGGCTTCGCAGCATATATGTTCCATACACGGATTTACTCAGAATTCGGAGTAGAAAATTTCGTGTGTGTGTGTGTATGTCTGTGTGTGTCCGTCCCCCCCTTATAACTTTTGATCCGCTCAATTTACAGAGCCCAAAATTTCAGAATATATAAACAGTTATAGGCTTACAAAACTTTAATACTCAGAATTTCGAATTTTTCTTTTAGTCAAGGGTTATCAACTTTTGAATTTTTACTTTATTTTTCCATATATCTCAGAAACCATAAAAGCTAGAACGCTGAAAATTGGTACAAATATTGACAAATACAAAATCTCAAATTAACTTATTCAAAAAAATTCCAGGGTTTCTCAAACATTTTTTATTAAGAAAAATATTTTGTTTATGATAAATTTATGAGTTAAACTGCCTATATTTTCATTTTTTTTTAAATATCGAAAAAAGCCGAAACACCCCAACTAGACTATTTAATTTTCTATAAAAAATATTAACATGGTATTAGCACATCTCAAACTTTTTTTAACAATTTTTATGAAAATTGAATGTAGTGACGACATTGCTTCATACAATTTGTAGGGCAGTCGCCTATACACAATATGTAAGAAGACTTAATAGTTTGATAGGTACTTAATCTCCAAACATACATACAGAACCATCATGCTGTTTTCATATTCCGGGTAGGAAAACAGGACTGACCACCTCCATACTGTCCTATCTTGACATACATACCAACATGTGTTAAAATTTTCAATAATTTGGATTTATGGGTTTACAGTTTGATTCTTATTCTTCAACTATACATACTATCGCTATCGACAGTTGGATCTCATGTGTTACATGCAACTAGTATATATAATGTTAAAATTTACATATATGTGATAATTTGTATTTTTTCTGGAAAATAATAAAAAAAAAATACCTACAAAATAAAAATTAAGTTTATAATTATAACAATTTTAAAAACATTATGTTTTATGAACTGAAGGTGGGAACAATATCTTTGTAAAATAAGTAGCAATAAAACAAACTAAAACAGTTGCAAAATATTTTAAATGATAAAGTATTATAAATACACCAGCTAAATCACTAATTAAATAATAATCCAGGTTAAAGAATATTAACTTTGAATTTGAAAACATTAAATTATTTTTTTAGCTAAACATCATCATTTCCTGCCCCTCTATCCCACTTCATCCAGGGTCGGGCCTCCTAATCATCAGTCGCCATGATCTGCGACTCTGGGTAGTCTCCTGTGGGACACCTTGTGCCGCCAGCTCCCTCTCGATACTCGTCCACCATGTCGCCGGCGGACTGCCTCTTCCTCGTGGTTTTGAGGGGATATCGAGCACAGTTTTGACGGAGTAGGTGTCCTCCCTTCACATGACATGGCCATACAATCGCTGTCTGCCGTCTTTCAATTTCTCCTCTATTGGGGCTACCTTGAAGGATCCTCTGATGTACTCGTTGCGAACTCTATCAAGGCGTGTCACACCACCTGCACAGCGCAACGTCTTCATTCTTTTTTTTTAGTTAAACAATTTTTCTTCACTAGATAATGCTACCTGCGCACTAGGCAGCCAATCCGACTATGGTGGCACTCTTGGCCACATAAAAATCAACACTTCCTTGCACCCTGCGCAAGTCGCGAGTTTATTGCCGTATGGCAATTTCTTCCAACTAACCAGTGTTTCCAGCCCAGAGAAGCAACATTTGCGTGAGAAATGAATTTAAATAAATTTCTCCTCTGCTGGGAATCGAACCCAGGACACCCGCACAAAAACCGAATGGTTTACCAACTGTGCCACGGCAGTCGGTAAGCCGCCCTGTATAAGAAACCAAATTATTTAATTCAGTACAACAATTTTTAAATATAATATTATACCCAATAACAAATTATACTTTGATTTTCAGTTCTGGCTACTTGACAAGTACATATTACAAGAATATTTGAAAGTAGGATAAAAATAAATAAAAATCGCAATAAACATGTATACTTTTTTATACTGATGAATAATACAACACACATTATAATAATTACATTGAAATATTTTGCATTAAAATTGGTCAAAAAATATTTTAAAAAGAACACTCCAATAGGTCCCCCACTTGAGCCGCAAATTTTATTTAACAATCACATACATATATAATATATAAATACATTCATCAAATTACATTATAAACATTTATGTAAACTTACAGGTACTTTTCAATGCGCAATAGAATTTAAAATATGTATTTTTCATAACAATGGAAGGTGCAAGGTCTTAAGCATGAGTAATCGTGTATCACTAAACGGCTCTATTAAATATTATTATTAATATATTATTTCAAAATACTTTGATAATACAAATATACACAAAATGGTGAAGCAAAGGCAAAACAGAGCATCTCATTATTTAATTACATGAAATTAAATTGGATAAACATGATTATTAACAAATGTATTCAGTTTAGTTCATTGATATAATAAACCAGTCATCTATATAGAATTTTGCAATAAATGACCCAATTCATGAAATCCTACGCGTGAATTTAAAAAAAATATTTTTTCGATTTCCATCAATGTTGCTCTCTCGAATATAATATATTGATCGAATTTACTCAGATTACGTTGCTAAGTGCGCTTCGGTTGCAGACCAAAACCTACACCGAAGCTAAACTATGTGAGCTAGAAATATGTTGTTTTGTGCAGTCTGTATTACTTTACATAGACGGATGGACGTGCTGCTAGGCGGTTAAGAAAATGATCGGAGACAAAAGTTCTATGACGTATCCATTCAATTTAGAAAAAGAATGTTAATACTACTTGCTTTTATGTAAAGAAGGGACTCAATTCCAGATATTGGATTAGCACACATTCAATTGAGATTAAAGCAGAAGTGTTTTGCCGTGCATATTTTCATCTCTCTCAGCACATGGTGACACGGTGTAAATATATTTTATTTGTATACTTATATATATGAATCATTCTTATATATATTAGAATCGTATTTGCACATAGGTCTATTAGTGAGATTTTATTTTCATTAATTCGTAGACAACAAATCACTAAGCTATTCCAAGTTAACGGGAGGTGATACAGTCGAGAGTCTTTAGTGAGAACATGCGTACAACATATAAATACACATTGGTGGTCCTAACTCGATTTTGCAAAAAATGTCAGACACGACAGTCAGCAGAGGGACGATATAAAGATATTATAAACTCCATATAATAATTATATCCATGATATGGGTAATCATTTGGATTTTGATGTCACCAGTTGGACCAGATGTGCCCCCCTGAGCTATGCAAGAGAAGCTACCTAGCTTGGCTTTTGGTCTGCAACCTGCATTAAAATGTGATAATATTCATCAAGTATATTGTGAAATTGAGACATTCAATAATGTGTTAATTTTTAAGATGCCAGTATCTGTAAATTAAATAGTCTCAATGAAAGCAGTGAGAATTAGTGAAATACCTATTATATCTTATAAATATGTTTAATATATTTATTTTATAAAAAAATGTCCTTGTAACATGTACATATACAATATACATCCTTATAAGTTCCCTAATATTAAGCATAAATGCTTGTGCTATAGGTGAACAAAATTGGTTGTGGCAGGATTCAAACTCGTGGCCATTGGATAACTAACCCAGCGCGCTAACCGCTCTGGCATCACCCATCTAAATATTACAAATGTGTAAGCTTAATTAGATCCCTATATAACTACAATCTCAATATTAAATTCTTAAAAAAAAACAATAATGTAGCAAAGAAAATAATATAGACATTGGTTCTAGAAGCTATCAAATTTTAGCAACAAAAAATAATACAAATATTGGTTTATACTAGTATCATACCGTCATTGTTTTGTTTATATGCTTGATATACATATGTATTTTGAACAAAGGCCATCCATATATCTGAGATTTCAATGTGATTTATGTTTGATATATGTAAGTTGAAAATGATATTTTATAAAGGCAATGTAGGTACATATTGACTAAATTTAGTACATTAAATAAATTTATAAATATTCTACAAAATCTAAAACTTCAAATAAGGTACAACTTGAAAATAAGGTACAAAAATTCTCATCATCAGAGTAAAAAATGGAATTATTTAGTAAGTACTGAAGATTTATAGACAGATATGGAAAAAATCGCAGCAAATTGTTGTATGGAAAGTTCTCTAACCACAGCTAATTTTATTTAGTTAGACAATTTTCTTTTATGATAGATAATTTATCACATTATGTGGCCTAGTACAATCCAAGTGAACATGAAACATTACAGAAGGAAATTGGTGACAAATTTCACAATATCAACGCCGAGGAAAAATACAAAGCTGACAGGAACAGAGTGAAAGGTCGGGGACTATCCAAAAAAAGGATAACATGACCATGAAAATAATATTCTGGAAGATGGAAATGCAAGAAACGTGAACAACAGACAATGTAAGAATTGTTGACGAAGCAATGAATGTGCTGCAAGGTAGAAAAATGTGAAGTTCAGTTCTCTCTGCGTACCCTGTGAGAGACATGGCGTGATGGTGTGTACATATATTTTAGTGATATAAACTTATACTGAATGCATGAAAAAAATAGTTTTGATTCAATATAGAATTTTTCATTATTATATTATGTCATATGATAAAATGTGCCTGAAAATACATCATATCATGAACATACTTTTATAAAACAACCTCAAATAATAATTAGCTGTCTTTAAATCATAATTCAATTTTGAGATAATTAATAACTATCATTCTTTATATCACCACAAACATTTTTAAAACATAACAATATCTAGATAACTCAAAATAATAAAAAAAATGTTTTAACATTTAACTACTGACACTGACAATTTTCAAACATTCTATTAAGTATTACAGTACATTAATTAGATAGAATCAATCTATATAATATGTAAAACATCACATTGATACACATTAAATAATTTTCCACGGTAAAATATTCACCAAATAATTAAATTATATTAAGACATTTTAATACCATAAAAATAAAAATGTATGTATCATGAAGGTATGATACTAGTATATATTATGAAATAATAAAACTCGCATCACATTCAAACTGACCACTACAAGCAAGTGATCACTGAAAGTACTCATTAGTTATTGTATGAAATGGAACTCGTTATTCAGCAAACATGTGGTTCACACAATTTTCTTTTGAATGGGTTAAGCAAATTTTACAATACATACATTTCTAATTTTACATGCCATATAAAATATATTGAAGATATAATATGTGTACATAATATTCGCATTCTTAACAAAATACATACAGATTTATACTTGTAACTCAGTCTTTGGCATTATTCAACAATATAACAATGTGGCTCATATCAAATTTAAGTTATATACACCAATGGTAACATATTTATTTGATATAGCATTGAAAATTATAAACGAAACAAATATATAAGTACGGCATATGAAGAATTCATAAGTACTTATATTTTAAAGTAACATCAAAATTAAATAATTAT
This sequence comes from Molanna angustata, assembly GCA_963576475.1. Lineage (NCBI taxonomy): Eukaryota > Metazoa > Arthropoda > Insecta > Trichoptera > Molannidae > Molanna > Molanna angustata. Next base: position 36,410,139 of record OY754968.1, on the reverse strand, counting down.
CCCAATCAAATAGTACTATAGACACCAAACAATTTACTTGAAGACAATTATATATTATAAAATATGCAATTTGTGAGTTTTTTCCTAAAGAGAAAAAACTATCAAAGGTTGTGGTAAATGTATCAAACATAGGCCCGGTATTACAGTCAGCCCTCAACTCATTGACTTTGTTAAACTCAAGATTAATGTTATGGGGAGATTGAATTCATTTCCGTATTACAGTGCAATATGACATGTCAGTTACTAAATCTTCAATTATAGACATATTTTACTTTTTCTGTGGTTATTATCTGTCAAATTTTAAATAACCTCAAATAATATGAACTACAAAACGGGACGCTACAACTTGAAATACTATTGTTTTACTATCCAACATGGTAAATTTAATTTTTTTCACCAAAATAATGCTTTTAAATGCCCATGTTCGTTTCAATATGGCTGTCAGTTTGTTTTGTTGTGTGGCGCCACCGTCGATACAACTAACGCCTCTAGTGATAGAACACTGAAACTACACTCGTTGCCCAACGCCTCTAGTGATAGAAACTGAAACTACACGCGTTGCCTAGCAAATGACAGTTGACTCACCGTTAAGTACTTAATCCGCCAGAAACGTTGGGTTAAATATTTGTCATTTTAGTGATGTATTTGAGGGAAGATTAGGCCTAAACGGACACTGTAATACGCTATATTTTTGTAAAACTTGAGTTTAGCTCTTAAACTGAGACTGTAATACCGGCCCCCAGTCTATTAAATTTCAAAAAAGGCGGAAAACTTTGTAAAAATAACAAAGCGTATAAAGTGAATGATAAAAACCTGTATGTGTTTGAGATCCTTACTATCTATATACTTTTCAAGAAAAGACAATGGTAAATACAGAATAAAACATTACAGAATACAACATTAAATAAAATATATATTTAAAGGTGAATGTTAGAATAAATATTTAAACATGGATAGGATAAATAGATATATTTGAGAGATTCTGTATTAGCATCTATGAATATGTGTATGTATGCTTATAGCTTCTATTAAACTCTGTAATTGTTAAAATACCAATAAAACAAACAATACACACTGCATTATAGAAGTAGGTACTATGAGGTAAATGGAGTTTAATAAATATATTTATATTAATTTAACAGCTCTTTACTTCTAGGACACCATCGAATGGATAACTCAAACAGATATCTCTTATGCTGCATTTTGCAAAAGTGCATATTGAATTCATGCACTTTTTCAGGGTATTTAAAAAGATATTATTTTCAGGTATAATGAAGAATAAATCAGCAATATAAAATTTTTAACAGCATCCTAAGATATCATGTAAATTGATATGTTGTTTTAATTTTTAATATAGTTTTCTTGATTTTTAATACAGTATGCTTAAAATGAAAATTAAGAAAAATTAAGAATAAAGTCTAATATGATACTGAGGTAAAAGAAAAAACATTTTATAAAGAATATTGTGAGAAGAAGATATTGATAAATACAAAGGTTATGAAAACAAATAATTAATACTTGACGATTTAACAATAGTGAAAAATATTCTATCAAGACAGTTAAATGAGTGAAAAGTAAGTAACATAAAATTTAATGTAAATAATTTATAAACAAAATATGAAAGAATGTTACTTATCATAAGTGGATGTGACATGATGCATAATATGTATAAGCTCGGTCAATACGAGATTCGTGAAATATTTGAATATATTTTGTATGAAGGTTATAAATATTATAAAAAATATTAAACTTTCAAATAAGTAATATTGGCTACAGGGATATATCAAATTTATAAGAACATTTTTTTGGTCGTGTCAACTAAATGTATTCTTATTTCATACTTTTGAGAACAATAGAAAAATATTGTTGATATCATGAAGCTATAATACTAGTTGATATGGTTTAATATTAATGTAGATAATGATATTAATTTATATTACAAAAATAGATTTATTGTTTTAGAGTAATTAAAATTTCAATGGTGTTAAAACTTATCTAATACAAGTTAAAAAAATATTACAAAGACTCTAAAATATGCATGATAAGTGACACAAAAAAGCTTTTTACCAAAATAAACTCTAAAACATATTTTATGACAACTTCATAAAATACAGTACAACTGCTTGTGATATAAAATTCTTATATTTCAGTGTAAACAGTTAATAAAACTAAATATCAAACATCCTATTCTTTATTGTGTTGATGATGAGTTTATTTAGATTTTAACAAAATAATACAATATGCTTTTAATACACGTCACAAACAGATTTGCATTGAAAAAGAAACACAGGTAGTACATAGACATTGTATTTTTATGGAGTATAACCATGACCCAGGAGTAAATTTTCACAAGATACCTTTTTTAAGGTTTTTGCAGATAAAAATGCTCTTTTATCTATATTATTATAACATAACACTTGAGTACTCAAAATAAAATTACTAACAATAATATGTAGATACTCAACAGGCATATTAAGAATATATAGGTATATTAGAGTATGATAAACTTTAATGTAACTCTGTAACATGTCATTGAAACATACATAAATAATAGATACATACTAATGTCAAACAAGTTTTGTATGAATAAAAATTATACACATAAACACAGTATATTGGTCAGGTACAGCTATATAGTCATACTAATAGAAAATAATATGAAGAAGTACTATTATTATGATTATATTCTTTTTAATGCATTTTTTCCAATAACTAATATTTATTTAATATTCATCACTAAACATTTATTTTATAGATAATACATGAATTTATACACAAGAAGCATTTATACAAAAAAAAAGCATAATACATAATTTTCCATGAGGAAGAAAGCATAGCTCTCAAAAAGATTAAACAACATCTAATAACTGGTCAAATAAAATAAAATTTTTCGTGTTTTAGATTGAAAAAGATAAGATATATTAAGGTAAGTATGTATGTTATAATGAATCAAAACAAAAAATGTTAAGTATTTTTAATTTAGTTATTGTTTCAACAAATTCAAACAGCACTAAGCATATTTTAGGTGTGCATCACTCGTAAGACATAACCTTAAAAACTAATAAAAGGTACCTGGTAAAACGGTTAAAAAATATGTAGGGTATTTGCTTTCACATATACAAATTAATAATGGCATAAACAATTGCAAAAATGTACATAGTTATTACATTATGAAATTCAAATAAGTACTCAAATATTTATTTAAAATTTAATTCATTCAATTTATTTAATATGTTTTCTTTACTTGAATCATGACAACATTTATAGAAATATGCTCACACATATTTTTATTAAAGATGTGTTAATGTGCCTTTATAGAGCTCTTTTTATTACATGGATGTATTAAGATAAATTTTTAAATGCTGTGTTATTATATATTCTTAAAAATGAGAAAAATAATTATCATTATTCCCAGAAAAAAACACATGAGAAAAGAGGAGTAGGATTAAATAGACTTAACAAAAAAAATTAATAAGCCTGAGATTCAACAGGGCTAGTAGTTTCCTTACTGACGACCTTAACACCTTGCTCAAATCTACCAGCACGGACTGCCTGGAACTTCATGAAGGCATCATAACCATAAGCAATCATTGCGCAGAAACCAAAGAACTGTAAAAGCAACACAAACTTATTTATAAAAAAATATACAATTATAAAGTCAAATGGCATGCCATGATGGTGTACGGTGCATTATATTCAGTGAAAAGTTGATATAAAAAAAAATACATGAGGCATGTATCCTTTCAAAAAGCTCAAAAAGTCTGGATACAAAATAAATCTTTCTTCTTCGATGGCTCTACAGCCCATATCGAGTCTTGGTCTCCAGCACCTCTCCTGTCCCTTGCTGCGACCCTCCAGGTTGGTTGGACACATCCATCACACATCACATCTCTTTGGTAACCGATAAATCATCTTTATTATTATAATCATATTATATTTGGAGTGTCACAAGGATCAATTTTTGGGCCCATCTATTTCATTTTGTATATATAAAAACTTAAATATATACTTTTTTCATTTTTTAGACTGTAATTTTTATCTTTATACTCTTGATTGACTTATCTTAATCCTATGATTGAAACAAAGAAAAAGTTGCCGCATGTATATTGCTCTATGAGATGAAAGTGAACCAAAACGAAAAAACCATCGCAGCAGTAGTATCTTACATTAAAATTAATGAAAAAACATTTGCATCCTCAAATAATAATCATTAATTCTTAGGGGTTCATTTGTATGATAATAAACTAAACCTAGCCATACAAATTTCAAAAATCACTAGCTCGTATTACATTGATCGAAACACCTGAAAGTTATCCAATAATTATTGTATTAGGAATAAGTCAAACATTCTTCTTTTTTGCCTCGTCCCAGTTATTCTGGGGTCAGCCCTTTAGGTACGCAAATGTTCAAATAATCTCTTTCCTGCATCCTTTTTGTTTGCCCACCATGAAGCTTGTGAATGTCCTCCAGGTTTTGCTTGTGTGGTGATATGTAAGGTCAGCTTGACTATATGAATAAGTCAATCATTCTGTGAGTGAATTATTTATAAATAGAATACTCACAGCAGCAGCCGAAAATGCCTCAACTCCAAAGGACGCCGCAAGCGAAGCTGCCAAGAGATAAAAAAATGTCCAGACTGCGCAGAATCCAAGTTCAATTTTGAGCCATGGGATTTTGTAGAATTTTTCTATGACATGAAACAAGTACAGCACAAGCATTATTCCCGTGAACCAGAAGCCACCCATCGCGACGGTATTGAACCACGATCCCCGAGAATGATAGCTGAATGCTGATACCTCAATACATATAAATCCCAGGAGATTTAACACCTGAAACAAAACAAATTTGAGATGTGCTAATACAATTTAAATATTTTTTATAGAAAATTAAATTTTCTAGTTGGGGTGTTTCGGCTTTTTTCGATATTTTTAAAAAATTTGGAAATATAGGCAGTTAAACTCATAAATTTATCATAAAAAAAATATTTTTATTAATAAGAAATGTTTGAGAAACCCTGGAATTAAAAAAAAACATTGAGATTTTGTATTTGTCTATGTTTATACCAATTTTCAGCGTTCTAGCTTTTATGGTTTCTGAGATACATGGTAAATAAACCAAAAATTCAAAAGTTGATAACCCCTGACTGAAACAAAAATTCACCATTCTGAGTTCTATAACTGTTTATATATTTTGAAATTTTGGGATCTGTAAATTGAGCGGATCAAAAGTTATAAGGGGGGGACAGACAGACACACAGACACACAAAACTCACATAAAATGTTCTACTCCGAATTCTGAGTAAATCCATGTATGGGAACATATATGCTGCGAGGCCTCTAGTTGGTGTTATTAGCATGCAAAAAGTCCACTACGCCATACAAAATGTTCCTTCGTACACGCATCTTGGCTTAATAATGTTGATTCATTCAGAGAATTGAATTCTCATGAACGAATCGACAGTTGGAATACCTATCTAAAAATTTAATAAATATTTTTTTCCTGATACAATCTCTAATAATACATAATTTTTACCTTGATACTGTTAATAAATAATTGACAATGATATAAGTACTTGAACCAGTGGCTCTTAGTCAGAAAATGTCAAAAAAAATATTAATGACCAAAATTATGCAAAATAGAATGGAATAAATTCTTTTGCATATCACGAAAGATCGATCTACTTCTAGTGGTCCACAATTCTTTTTATGATCAAAATTTCACCATGATGTTGAAAGGGATGTTGATGTTGAAACCAGACTAACAATGCAATTTAACTAAACATAGCACAAAAATATGATTCACAGAAATTTACAGATAAGATATTATTCATTGATAAAACAAGTAAAAGTTTTTTTAATAAAATAAGAAACATACAATTTGCACTATTTTTACAATTCCAGGTATAGTCCTGACATAGCTTGGATCAAACCGAATCAGTGTTACAACAGAAGCACTTGTAGAAGTAGTCGTTGTGTGTTGTGCAGGAAACCCTTGTTCAGTCATCTACAAAACAAATATGGTATAAATAGTATATTATGAAAACAAATTGTAACAATACAAATAAAGTCTGCGGGTTGTTACATAGTAAAAGACATTCACATTTGTACAAATTTTCAATTGAATTAATATGGATTTTGTAAAATTAATTTCAAATGCATTGTCAAAAAATATTCACAGAAAACATGTTTTGGGTTATAATCTATTGGATTTTTTTATACTCAATTACATCACAGGATTTAGCATACATTCAAAACGAATAACAATTAAACAATGAATATGTAGTTGTAATATTTAAACGAGCTTGTTGTTTTCTAAAACAGTCATCTGAGGTAGCCTCCCACGAAGATCTATTTAAAAAAAGGGTGTTCTACAATGTATATTTGAGATAATTACAACTTTTTTAAACACAGATGTGTAAAGAATGCATAAAATAAAAACGAAAAGAAAATTAGACAACCAATAATCTCAGATTTTATTCACATCCTTGATAACCGTTACTAAAATGTTTGAATGCAACATAGAATAAGAATGCAATCATCGACTAAAATAGTTAAAAATGTTATATTGCACGAGGGGAGTGGTCTATCGATTAAGATCTACATTAGATTAACAATTAATCAATAAAACATAAAATACATACGGTCGGTATCTAAATTTTCGTCGGATAAAATATACGTAAAAGAATGCGATTCACCCTCAACAAGTAAATTCCGCCCTACTATATACAACTCAATACAACTATATAGCGATAATGACAACAAATCTGTGCAAGAAATGACAGATGCGTTGCGTCAGTTCCGTGTTTTGTGTATATGTGTTCTGTGATATATATCTTTATTCTATGGGTATACTTTGATATATACATAGGTATTATGATCAAAATATTACCATGGGTTATGGTAGCATAGAAGCCAGACATCTATTATTTTGTTTCAACAAAATACCTTGATTCTTGGAAAACTTTCTCTTATAATGGTTTTATCATATTAACGGGTCTTTGGGTCCTTAATGTGTTTAAACAATGCTTATATTTTGTAAATATGTCATTTCTAATAATTTTATATTCAATGCATATTCCTGGAACTTTATACTTTCTAACTTGGTAGGTGAAATGGAGGCTTCCTATTGGTAGATGGTAGAACGCGCCCCGCCGCGCGGTGGGGTAGCTCCTCCCCCCCCCCCCCCCGTCTCCAGCGGTGGACGCAATAGCTGGTTTGAATCAGTATTTGAGTGGACGCTTGGTCGGGATATACGAATTTTAACTCACGCGTACGAAAGATAACTTATGTATATTTTTTAAAACAAACGTAGACCGCGAACGTTGAAAGAGAAAATCTTGTCTCTGCGAGGCGTCTGCTTGAAGCTCAGCATTAAATTTCATATTTGCATGGTAGTGCATAAGTGTGTTTCAGGTCCATACATAACCAACGAGGGGTGAATTTAAGATAGTTTAAGTTACTATTAAAAATAACTTTTAAGAATAAACATAACTTAAATAATCGTATAATAGTGAATAAGTGTGTTTCAGGTCCATATATCCAACGAGGGGTGAATTTAAGATAGTTTTAAGTTATTTTCAATTAATAAAAAGTGATATTATGTAGTGTAAGTGTTTCATCTATAGACCCGGAACGAGAGCAGCGGTTGGTAAGATCTTTCTGATTTATTATTATTTGTTTTCTTTGCTCTGAACGTTTCGTTTCGTAATTCATTTTAGCAAAATTGTCATCAATATTACACGTGCATTTCATGTATTTGATTATTCTTTTCAGCACTATTATTCTCTGTTCCACGTGTATTTCCTGTATTTAATAATTCTTTTCAGCGGCCGTCATCACTGGTTTTTCTAATTTATTTTCTTTTTAATTTTACAGCAATTTTTATTAACCGATAATTACTATTACGCGTGTATTTCTGTCAATTTAAGCATTGTTTTATTTTATACGCTCAACACGTTCTTTCGTCTCCACCATATTTAATTATTGTATTGACTAGCCGGCATGTAAACACCTTTATCAACGCTCTTCTTTGTTATATGCGATAACAATTTGGCGCTATCCAACGTGTAGCCATTTTTAAAAACAGTAGTTTTTATCGAACCACCCTGAGGTTTTGAGCGTTTACTTTTCGTTTGTTTTTTTCTCGTATTAACAAAAAAAAATGTTATTTCAACTTATTTTTCGTTTATTCAAATATCTTATTTTCGGAGTAGTAGAGCGCGAAAACGATGGCGGCGGAGGAGATAGTAGACGGGTTACTAGGGCAAGAACATATGATAATGTTAGCCGCGATTTTCCAGAACCCCCAAGAAACGATAGCCCGGGAATTGAACATTTATTCCCATATTTACAACGTCGCGAACTGGAAGATACGTTCAGCGGTCTTCCAGAAGAAGACCCTGTTTTATTTATCACGGCATGCGAAGCGTTTTTCGGCCACATGTTTTGTTCTCCTGCGTCAATGGTCGGCCGTGCGTCTCAGAGGTTGCGAGGAGAAGCCAAGCGTTGGTGGTCTTCTCATGCGCAGGGTAAATGGACATGGGATGAATTCAAAGGTTTTTTAATTGGTAGATACGGAATAGACGTTGCCCGGTCTTCGCTTATGGCTAATTATTATGGTGACCGTCAGCGTGCGGATGAGGGTGGAATCGCATTCCTTAAGCGGAAGGAAGCGGTTCATATGCGGCTCTTTGGAACGGCTCCGTCGGATGCTACATGTGCTGACTTAATATATCTGATGAGAGACACGTATCGCAGTATTTTAGACGTTGGAGTGATTTTCGGAAATTTTACGTTCACGTCGCTTAAAGAAAAAGTTATGATGATTGATTTCCCCCGACAAACGTTGTTTCAGCCAGTTGCCGAACGTAATCATGAAAATAGGAATACCCAACGTGACAATTCGTGCGAAAGCGGTAATAACTATAATACCTCAACGTACCGACAGGATAATTATAATATACGTCCAAACAACCGTAATGCGAATTCGCGCCCTAATAATAATAGCCCAGTAAATAACAGAAAACAGTTACCAAAATGTCAATTTTGCCCTGGTCGTCATTTTAATAAAGATTGCGTGGAAAGAAACGAGTTTATCGCATCGGCATCGGGAAACGCTCGCCGCCCCGACAGGAACACAAATTACGGACCTCGACCTGTCGCGGGCTCCCAAAAAAATTAAACCTGCGTTCCACCAGGTTAACAAACGTGGAACTGGCGCCCTGTACTGATAATGAGAATGCTATTAATATGATTGAGTCTGTTGATGAAGTAATTGTAGAAAGAGACGATCAAAAATCTGTAGGTTTTACTGTGATGGTGGTAGAAGCTGATGTGCATAGAGAGGATGATGACGAGGATAGCCTTGAGACCGTGGAGGCTAATAATGAGAAGATTGAATCTGTTGATGAAGTAATGGTAGAAATAGGCGATCAAAACTCTGTAGGTTTTACTGAGATGGTGGTAGAGGCTGATGTGCATAGAGAAGATGATGAGGATAGCATTGAAACCGCGGAGGCTAATAATGAGAAGGCAGGTTACATACGAGATAGTTCGAAATTCGCGTCGGAGGTAGAGTTGGTAGATGTGTTGAACGATAGGGATTTGATAGTTGCGTCAGGTACATCGGATGTTGAGAAGCTGGTAGTTGCGTCAGAGAAGTTCGAAGAGAGGAAACCGGTTGTCGCGCCGGATCACGAATTAGGTACGACAGTAGTTGCGCTGGGTAGTAATGAGATGGCGAAAATGATGAGTAGGTACGAAGAGGAGTACAGTGACGGAATTTGCGAACTAGAACATAAAGTAGACGGTGTATGTGCGATTGGTAAAGTTAGCCTCCCACGGATAAGCGTGACGATCGAGGATCGTCTCTATGTAGCGTTAGTAGACTCTGCCGCCTCTCACAGTTTAATTCGTGCAGATTTAGTACACGAGTATAGAAGAAAATTTTGTGATGTAAAGAGTTTAAATCTTGCACATGCTTCGGCCAAAATGACGGTAGTAGCGAAAGCGGAAATAGACTGCTCGATAGCAGACGTTAGGATGAAAAATGAATTTTTAGTAGTCGACGGCCTACGAGATGACGTAATATTAGGTATAGATTGGCTAATAGCGGAACACGGCGTGATTGATTTTATTCGTGGAGCATTGTATTTCGGCAAGAAGGAAAGGATTACGGCATATTTTCATTCGACGAAGCGTCAACCAAATTTAACTAACGTACAGTTACCAAATATTACGAACGACTTATCTAATGCGAAAAAAAATGAATTACATAAAATATTGCGAGAATTTAATGCTTTATTTACCCCATATGCAGGCCCTGCTCGCTTGCAGCCGCACGTTATCCGGCTGAAAGATGAGACACCCATTCGTATCCCACCGTACCGTTTATCAGACGCTAAGAAACGTAATTTACATAAACAAATCGAAGAAATGTTAACTGATGACGTAATCGAAGCGAGTAGATCTCCGTATTGTTTTCCTATCGTGATGGCTCCGAAAAAGGGAGATAATGATTATCGTATCTGTGTAGACTTCCGTCGGTTAAATGACGTCACTGAGGGCGAGGTCTCCACTTTACCGGTCATCCACGAAACATTAAAGGATCTCGGAAACGCAAAGATATTTTCCACGTTAGATTTAACAAAGGGGTATTGGCAAGTGCCTCTCGATCCTGCTTCTAAACCATATACGGCATTTTCTACTCCTGACGGTGCGTTATATCAATTTAAGGTTATGCCCTTCGGACTTAAGGGAGCCCCGAGCTGCTTTCAGAAAGCGATGTGTCAGCAGGTTCTTGCCGGTTATTTAAGAGAATTTTGCATTGTATATATAGACGATATTGTAATCTATTCTTCTGACTGGGAGAGTCATCTTCATCACTTAAGACTGGTTTTTGAAAGGTTAGATCAGTTCGGGTTGAGATGCTCGCCTGATAAATGTAAATTAGCCACGTCAGAAATAGAGTATTTGGGACATGTTGTTACTGCGGAAGGAAATTATCCTCAAATGTCTCATTGCAAGGAGATTTTCTCTGCACCAGCTCCGCGAACTCGTAAAGAACTACGTGGCTTCTTAGGACTGTGTAATTGGTTACGAGAGTATGTACCGCGATTCTCTGAGATTGCTGCTCCGTTAACCGATTTATTAAAAGTTAATCGGCCGTATCGGTGGAATAGCCAAGCCGATACCGCTATGCGTAATATTAAGTTGGCTATGTCACAACCGTTAAAATTGTCACGACCCGATTTTAATCGCGAATTCTTTTTACAAACAGACGCGAGTAAGTTAGGTATTGCGGCCGTATTATATCATCCACGCTCTGACGGAGAACGGGATGTTATATCATATGCGAGTATGCGTTTTTCACCGGCCGAACAAAAATGGCATTCGAATGAGCAGGAAGCGTTTGCGGCCGTATGGGCCATTAAAAGATATCGTCCGTATTTAGAAGGACGATCGTTTAAGCTACGCACGGATAATAAAGCATTAACGTGGTTGAATACGGCGAAAAATGATAGGGCAAAGCTCATCAGATGGGCACTCCTCTTACAGGAATTTGATTTTACAGTTGAACATTGTCCCGGTCGTAAAAATGAACTCCCTGATGCGTTATCCCGAAATCCCGAATCGTCCCCAATAGTAACGGAGGCAGACACAAAAGATTTAAGTCGCATGATGTACCCATCAACGGAAACGAATGAGATAACGCCACAAGTACATCAAACGGAAGATGAAACGGAGGTGACGGAGGACCAGCCGGACGCGGTTGAGTCATCCGACGATGTTGAGGTAGTAGATGTAAGTCTTGCGGAAGAAATACGGTTACGACAGAAAAGAGATACCGACGTACAACGACGTATAAATAGGTTGCGTATATTATTATCTCGACCAAATACATCGACGGCACGTCACGAACAACAATATTTACGTGATTATGCGTTATTAGGTGATTATCTTTGGAGAAAATTTGCGGATGATGATATGCGTTTATTTGTACCCCGATCGATGGTTTTGAAGGTTATATCTACGTATCATGATAATCGTGTGGCAGGTCATCCCGGAGCTAAAGAAACGACTCGGGCTGCGGCACGCCATTTCTTTTGGTCGAACATGCGTACTGACGTTGAGCAATATGTGAGAGCGTGTATGACGTGTGCTCTATCGAGAGCCGTACCGACTCGTCCTGCGGCCCCATTAGGTAATACTCACGTACATAAACCATTTGACGTATGCGCAGTCGATTTGATGGGACCCTATCCTATATCCACACACGGCAAGCGTTTTATTGTAGTAGTTACGGATTTATATACACGATGGGTGGAAGCGTTTGCGGTACGATCGAGTAGAGCTCCGATTATAATTAAAATATTAGAAGATGACGTATTCTCTCGTTACGGATATCCAAAAGCGATCTTGTCGGATAATGCCACTAATTTTAAGAATCGTTTGTGGACCAGCGCACTAGATAGATGGCAATGTTTGCACTGGACAACGGCAGTGTACCATCCACGAGCGAATATTACGAAACGTAGAAACCAAGAAATTAAGAAAGCGTTGCGTATTTATTTACAAGGTCAACCTCATAATCGTTGGGATGAACATTTACCGACTATTTTATATGCGTTACGTGGTCGTCGTAATGAGTCAACAGGCGTATCTCCTAGCACGGCATTATTAGGTTACGACATTCCCCGTCCAGGTGAATGGATGATTCATTCTCCCGATGGAGATATCTTCCCAACAGCGGGAGCACGTGAGCGTACCCAGTTAGATAACGAAATACGAGCGTCTCAGGAGGAATATCGACAACGTTACGCACCTGATAATGATACGGTTTCGAAATACGATATAGGACAGGCTGTTTTAATTAGAGAACACCCTCAGTCTGATATGAATACCGGTTTTCACGCTGGATTTGCTCCTAAATGGAGTGGTCCGCATCGGATCTTATTGCCCATCGGAAGAGGACACGTTTACTGGGTAGAACGTCGCGGGAAGCCTGTTAAAGTTCATGCCGATGAGATTCGTTCAGCTCCGGCATAATAGTTTTTGTCTACTTACATTATGTTTGGTTTCTTTGTTCTTCACATGGTATATCTTGATCAAAAAAGAGGGCCGATTGATATATACATAGGTATTATGATCAAAATATTACCATGGGTTATGGTAGCATAGAAGCCAGACATCTATTATTTTGTTTCAACAAAATACCTTGATTCTTGGAAAACTTTCTCTTATAATGGTTTTATCATATTAACGGGTCTTTGGGTCCTTAATGTGTTTAAACAATGCTTATATTTTGTAAATATGTCATTTCTAATAATTTTATATTCAATGCATATTCCTGGAACTTTATACTTTCTAACTTGGTAGGTGAAATGGAGGCTTCCTATTGGTAGATGGTAGAACGCGCCCCGCCGCGCGGTGGGGTAGCTCCTCCCCCCCCCCCCGTCTCCAGCGGTGGACGCGATAGCTGGTTTGAATCAGTATTTGAGTGGACGCTTGGTCGGGATATACGAATTTTAACTCACGCGTACGAAAGATAACTTATGTATATTTTTTAAAACAAACGTAGACCGCGAACGTTGAAAGAGAAAATCTTGTCTCTGCGAGGCGTCTGCTTGAAGCTCAGCATTAAATTTCATATTTGCATGGTAGTGCATAAGTGTGTTTCAGGTCCATACATAACCAACGAGGGGTGAATTTAAGATAGTTTAAGTTACTATTAAAAATAACTTTTAAGAATAAACATAACTTAAATAATCGTATAATAGTGAATAAGTGTGTTTCAGGTCCATATATCCAACGAGGGGTGAATTTAAGATAGTTTTAAGTTATTTTCAATTAATAAAAAGTGATATTATGTAGTGTAAGTGTTTCATCTATAGACCCGGAACGAGAGCAGCGGTTGGTAAGATCTTTCTGATTTATTATTATTTGTTTTCTTTGCTCTGAACGTTTCGTTTCGTAATTCATTTTAGCAAAATTGTCATCAATATTACACGTGCATTTCATGTATTTGATTATTCTTTTCAGCACTATTATTCTCTGTTCCACGTGTATTTCCTGTATTTAATAATTCTTTTCAGCGGCCGTCATCACTGGTTTTTCTAATTTATTTTCTTTTTAATTTTACAGCAATTTTTATTAACCGATAATTACTATTACGCGTGTATTTCTGTCAATTTAAGCATTGTTTTATTTTATACGCTCAACACGTTCTTTCGTCTCCACCATATTTAATTATTGTATTGACTAGCCGGCATGTAAACACCTTTATCAACGCTCTTCTTTGTTATATGCGATAACAACTTTACGTAGGTATTATTCATCTATGGATTCAAATTTCGTAAAAGTTATTTCTCAATACAGATATTTTTTTATATGGCAACCCACCTATTTCTAAGCACGGAAATAAGGATTATTATGGTAACACTCAAAATGTTGACAAAAGTGTCTATCAGCACGAACTCTCGTTTTGACAGCTGTCAGCTGGTTTTCGTATTGGTTCTTGACTGGTCGATCGGGATTTTATTTTATAAAAGGTAATTATTTGTTGATATTTTGTCTATAGGTAGATAAAAATATACATATTACGGGAAAAATATTCATTTTCCTGGAAAACGTCTAGAAAAATAAAACTGACCTGATAAAGTGGATCAGTCAATCGATCTAATAATAAAATTTTTGAATAAAATTAACGGAAATTGATAAAATAATAATAGATGAATATGAACCATTTTTTTAAATAATAATATTTCAATATATTATATAATAAAACAATATAAATAGACCTATAATATCTATAACAACATAGCATATATAGAATATAATTACATACATTTGATACTAGTAAAATTATAAAATCATTTGATGGTAAACAGGGAAACAAACCATTTCAAAAATGCAAAAAGTACCCAAAAAAAAACAGTTACATAAACAAACAGATAAATTGTATAGCATTTAAATTATAGTATAAATATCAGAAACATGTCATTATATAAAAAAACTTAACAACATCAAATTCAAACCAGAAAAAAACATGTATAACTATGGAGAACATTAACTAGGTACTAGTTTTTAACTATGTACAAAACTCATTTATGTATTATAACTTAACTTAATATGAATATCTGACACAAAATATGACAGTAAACAAAAAACTGAACAATAGCGAATTCAATCCATAAATATAAACACAAGATATAATAATAAAACAAAACATTTACACAAATATATAAACTTATTTTAATATGAATATCTTACACAAAATATCTCTTTAAACAAAAAACTGAAAAATAACGAATTCAATTAATTAATAAAAACACAAGGTGTAATAATAACACAAAACAAAAAAATTATACAAAACGAACACACAAATATATAACTAATTTTAATATGAATGTCTGACACAAAATATCTCTTTAAACAAAATTTTCCGCTGTCACATAATAATCCAAAATTCAAATTTGGCAAAAAATATATATTAGGCCTCGATCACATTGGATGCGTTTTCGTACGAATTTCGCTCGTGCGTAAACGTACGTAAATGCACGAACGATCCCGATACTTGATGTACTATGAGAGTGCTCACACTGGATGCGAGTTGGTCGTACGTGATCGTACGTAGTCGTACTGTGGTCGTACGTATACGCACGAATTGTTACGACGTCTGAGTTCGCTCATGGACATGCTCACATTGGATACGTTTACGTACGAAATTCAGTCGTCCGAATACGTACGAAAACGTCGAAAACGCACGAATAATCCCGTTCCTTTGAGCACTATGAGAGTGCTCACACTGGGTGCAGGGTTGCCAACTTGGGGCTTTTAGCCCTAAATTTAGGGCTAAATTATCTGGGATGGGCTTTTTTAGGGCCCTAATATTTTAGAGATATTTTTAGGGCTATTTTTAGGGGTATTATAAGATATGAGAAAACTTTAAAAATTTTGAACGTTAGTACTGGCAAAAACTTTTGTACTTGTAAAGAAACCATAATATGAAGGTGATATGAATATTAATAGAGTAATTTTGATATGCACATATAGATTCTTATTACGTATATTATAATAAAAATCTATGGGCGCACAATACACCTGGCGACGAATCTCAAAACTTAAAATTCCTAAATACGCCAATACGCGGTAAAACATAAATTTTGTATAGGAATTGTTCGTATTGCGCTATATTTTTGTATTTTAACTTAATTATTTGTTAATTTTCATTGAATAATCTTCTTATCACGTTTACTAAAACTCAAGTGGTACGTTTTATATATTTTTCTTTTTCATTCGGCATACACGGTGTCCGGAATACACAAAAATAATTTGCGTGATTGTGACAGTGTAATTGTTGATATTCCGGGTGCTCGATTATTAAATAAAGTGGTTAGAATATATTGTATAATATATATAAGGTCATTCTAAAATATTGAAGATCCTTAAGTTTTCATGCAACCCTTTTTTCTAACTATAATATTTTGGATTAACTCGAATCCCGTCGAATGACAGAACATATCTATGTAACTACATAATATATAATTTTTTTTTTTTATTAATTAGGCAACCCACCCAAATTGAGGGTGATTTGTGCCATTCTAGTGTCTATGAGACACACAAATTATTATTTATACTTATTTGAAGAATTAATTTAATTACAAGTTGAAGATTTATAGGTTAATTTGATTAGAGAAAAGAAATTTAGAAACTTGGCAATAAATGCGTTTTTTGTTGAGTGATAATAGGTGGGCGATATTAAAGGGACGAGGAACATTAACAATAGAATCATAAAGATCAAATGCAGATCTATTTGGGCAACAAAAGAACACATGGTCGGGCGACTCAACATCCAATCCACATTGGCAGAATGGACTATCCACAACACAAATCTTATATAAGTGAGAAGCCAATATACAATGACCGATTCGGAGTCGGCAAATATTGGAAATTTCTCTTTTTGATATCTTCATCGCTTGAAACCAGGGATGTTTTGGAATGGTGTTTTGAATCGATTTATAGTAAGATCCTTTTCCCTTACTCGTATATTCCCATTCGTCAGACCAACGCTTCCACGAATCACGCCTCAAACAAGCTATAAGATCGGTCAATGGCAGAGAAAAATTTGGAACAGGAGAACCATCGCAAACTGCTGATTTGGCTAGCTGGTCCACAGTTTCATTTCCTTTGATACCCAAATGAGCTGGGATCCAAGCAAATTCAATTTTTATATTTTGATGGCTGCATATCAATAGATTAGATCTCACTGTGCAAATTAAATCATTGTCTGGGGTTTTATATAAATTGTTTGTAAGCAGTTTGATAGCGCTTAGAGAATCAGTAAAAATAATGTATTTAGAGTGGTTGAGGTTTTTTATATAGCTAATTGCTTCGTTAATTGCTATGCATTCTGCAGTGAAAACGGAAGAATTAGGAGGGAGTTTGAATTTCATCTGAACGTTCAAAGAGGGAATATAGAAAGCAGCACCACAACTACTGTCAGCACTGAGTTTTGAGCCATCGGTATATATATAGGTATAGTCTGGCCATTTATCAGATGTAGCATTGTTAAATACAATATTAATTTGATTTTCGGACAAGGTGAGAGATTTATTAAGACCAATATTTTCAAAAACAGAAGGTTCAAGTGTCGTAGCATCATAAGGAATGCGATAATATGGAAGTATTAGTTGTGAAGATATAGGGTACTGAGCTGAAATGGTTGACAGACTGCAACAAAGATATGGCATTGGTTTATTTGACAAGGGTTCTTTAGAAGACCAGACAGATGATAAGGTTCTTAAACGATTTAAAAGAGGGTGCGTATAAATCATTAATCTTTTGGATAAAAATTTATCGGATAGGTATTGTCTTCTAAGTTGAAGGGGCATTTCAGTACATTCGACTTGTAGAGCATTTATCGGAGAGGACTTCATCGCACCAAGAATAAGTCTAAGACATTTTGATTGTATTCTATCAATTTTGATTTGTAAGTATTTGGGAAGAGGAGCCCACAAGAAACAACCGTAATCTAAGTGACTTCGAACTAAGGAGTTGTAAAGCAGTTTCATGGTTGCAGGATGAGCTCCCCACCATACTCGTGAAACTGCTCGAAGTGGGTTGATACTATGTTCGCATTTAGCTACAACATGCTCGATGTGCTGTTTCCAAGATAGTTTACGATGTAGTAGTATGCCTAAGAATTTAACTGACTCAACTTTAGGTATTTCGACAGTATCAATTTTAACAGAAATATGAGGCACATGATGTTTTCTTGAGAATACCATGATTTGACTTTTCTGAGGGGCCAACATAAGACCATTTGAGTGTAGCCATTTATTTAAAAGATTTAGAGCTTTACTTATTGATTTCACTGCAGAATGTATATATTTATTAGCTAAGTACAAAACTATGTCATCTGCATATATGAGAGTAGAGCATATACCTTGAAGAGATATATCCAGGTCGTAGCAATAAATATTAAAGAGCAGGGGACTTAACACCGATCCCTGGGGTAAACCTTTCCAGATGGTTCGAGAAAAGGTTTTGTCACAACCAAGTATCTCGATGCATCTTTGTGCAAATATATTGTGTATAAGATTACAGAGTTTAACTGGGACTTCTAATGACATCAGTTTATTTTTAAGTATTGGAAGATTGACATTATCAAATGCACCAGTTACATCAAGAAAAGCTGTTATCATGTCTTGCTGCTGTGATATGGCAATTTGGGCATCGGTTGTTAGTATACTTAAGTTGTCCATAACTGATTTCGATTTTCTGAATCCGAATTGTATAGAGGAAAGAATTTGGTGGTGTTCCACGAACCAATCCACTCGATTTTTTACCATGTGCTCAAACAATTTGAGAAAGCAAGAGGATAAGGTGATAGGTCGGTATGATGATCCAATATTAGGGTCTTTGCCAGGTTTAGGAATGGGAATAATAAGCTGAGTTTTCCAGCTTCTTGGAACATAACCAGAGTCCAGAATGAAGTTGAACATTTTTAAAATATAAAGTAGAAGATCTGTTGGGAGTTTCTGTATAATTATATAAGGGATACCATCATTTCCTGGAGCGGAGTGGCGTAAAGATTTGAGAGGGTTCATTAATTCTTGAATATGGAAAGGGGAGGTTAGCCAATTATTATTTGGAGGAGAGGTTTCGAGGATAGGGCTATGTTGTTCTAATTCCGAGAGATGCGGAACATACGATGGAGCTATTTTATCTAGGAAGCCTTCCTTCCATTGGTTACCGGGAGCGTATTGTTTTGGGGGATTATAAACAGAACGAAATTGTCGGATTTTTTCCCACACATATGTAATAGGAGAGTTTGGAGAAAGAGATGAACAAAAATTCACCCAACCTTGTCGTTTCTTCTTTCGCAAGGTTTTTTTGGCTTTTGCCTGAGCTCTTTTAGCGTTAAAGAAATTGTCACTTGTCATATTATTTCTGTAAATTCTCATGGCCAATTTCCTTGATTTTACTATTTCAGAACAATCTTCATCCCACCATGGAGCATGTGGGGAAGGTTTTGTGTGAGTGCGTTGTGTTTTGACGTGCATTGATCTTTCTGCTGCTGAGTGAATAATTGAAAGAATATCAGAAAATGTGTTATCTATTTGTGTATTATAGGAAATTGACGACAAAGTGTTTATTTTGGACTCAATAATTTCTCGGAATTTATGCCAGTCGGCATTTTTTGTATTATATTTATGAGAACTATATTTTTCATGTGAAGACGTATGATAATTATTATTGTATCTGTGATTAATATTTATTAGACTGGGAAAGTGGTCGCTAGATTGAGCGTCAGGAGTGACACTCCAGGTTGAGCCCGAGGCAAGGTTAAGAGAACAAATGGAAATATCTACTGCACTAGGGTTTTGATTTGGGTGGTGCAGTCGAGTTTCACTGCCATCATTCAGTATGCACAGATTGTTGTCGTCAATGAATGTTAGTAAAGAATTACCAGCATTGTCGTTGATTCCGCAGCCCCAAGAAGTGGAGTGTGCATTAAAATCACCGAGAATGAGGAAGGAAGGGCTTAAAAGTGGTAAAACTGAATTCCAATAACTAGTATCAAAAGTAGTTTTGGGAGGGGCATAAACTGAAACAAAAGATATAGAGTTGATAGTGGCTGCCACAACTTGAATGACAGGATGGGGAGGGAGATCGATTTTTGTGAAGGAAAAGTGGGTTTTGACGAGAAGAGCTGTACCGCCTCCGAGTCCGTCGGGGCGATCTGAACGTAAAATGGAATATCCTGGGATGGAATAATTTATTCCTGGACGCAACCAGGTTTCCGATATTGCGGCAACGCAAATAGAATGTTTATGGAGAGTAGTAATTATTTCTTGTTTATTGGATACTGCGCTTCTGCAGTTCCATTGAAGAATACATAATGGATTGTTAATCAGACGTCGATTGTCCATTATAAGAATTTAGAATAGATTTAAGAAGAGGCAGGGCATTGGCAACGATGGACGGTAAATTATCTGTGTTACTTAAAATTGATAGTAAGATCTGAGCAATTATTGGAATAATGTTAGAAATAGATGTATTTACAGTATTTTCTTCATTATTTGATTCAGGCATGTTGGATAAATTTGTAGACCTTGAAGAGGAGACACAGCCCGTTGATGGATTAGTGGCTTCTCCATTTAAATAGGACAACAAAGATTCATGTGATTTTCTATCAAAGTTCTGTGGTTTCTTTGGATTATCAACATTATTGACTGGTTTGTATTTAAATATTGTTTTAGTAATATTGGAACTAGTATTGTTTGATGACGTTATTTCGGAAAAGCTTTTGGTCGAAGAAGGGAATAATTTAGAGGCTTGAACGTAAGAAATATTTTTTTCGGCCATTGTTTGTTTTATATATTTTTGTCGGGACAATTCGGGGCACATCATACTTGCGGCAGAGTGCTTCCCTGTACAATTTAGACACTTTGAATCGTTCATTTTCGTACAACTTTCACCCAAATGTGCTTCACCACATTTGTAGCATCTGGGAGGGGAACGACATTGTACTTTTGTGTGGCCATAGCGGCAACACCGATAACATAGAATAGTTGGAAACGCATAGAGTTCTACCGGCAAAGAGTTGTGAAATAAGTAAATATGATTTGGGAGATTTTGTCCCTCAAAAGTTAAAACGACAGTCTGTGAAGGCTTCCATGATATAGAGTCTCCAGTTTTGTCTTTATAATTCAGTCTTCTTGCTTTTAATACCTTTCCAAATTGGGAAGGTACCGAAGCATGCTCTATTATTTCCTCTATGGATACGTCTGTCGAAATGCCTCGAACAAGGCCCATCTTTGACACCTTGAACCTAGGAATATAAGCTTTGAGTTCATTGTTTCGTACTAATGACGATTCAATGAACGTATTTGCGGCTGAGGGATTTGTAAATGTAAGTGATATTTTATTACGCCCTTCAGATTTTACTCCTCCGGGTGAAATATTGGTGATTTTATTTTTGAAAAGAAGGTTGCCGAATCTCATCGGGTGAAGAGACTTGGAAGCATCCCTATCTTGTACGTACACGAGAAAGGGACCAGATGAGAATAAAGAGTATTTTAATATTTCTTGCGAAGCATTTGTAGGTGTTAATGATGGAGAAGGGAGAGCCGATTCAACTGGAGATGGAAGATCAGTATTTTCGCGGCGTCTTTTGTGCTGATTAATGTCTGGCGGATCTGGAGGTTTATCCTCTGATTCCATGTTGATTATTTCTTATAGAATGTAGTAGGTATAAAATGAAATATTAAAAATAAAAAAGAGCTAGAGAAAAAAATATGTAACTACTTACATATATTAAAAGAAAGAAAATAATAGTTTGTATACTCCGATATTAACTTGAATTAGAAAGAAATAAACTATATTAGAAAACAAGAGAAAATAATAAATATTCGTATACACCGATACGAACTTAAGTCAAAGAAAATAACATATAAATATATTGTAAATCGAAACAAAGAGAAAAGAAAAAAATAATAACGAAAAGTTTAACGATACTGATTGTGGTGGCAATAATCGTAATGACGCTTCAACAAGGTGGGTGGTCGCAGGTCTCACTCAACACAACACCAACAATCTCACACAAGCGAGCGAGCGTCCGTACTCATCAACGTCGCAACGTAAACATAATATATAATAGTTGCATCAAAAAAGTTACCGAAAGTTTATAATCAAAGTAACAAAAAAGTAACTTTTTTGTTAGTTTAAAGTTTTAAACTAGTTTAATTTTTTTTGTACAAATGGGCCCTAGTCATTCATTTATATTTACTGTTTTTATTGTAATGAATTAGTGGTACGTCAACAATTTGTTGAAATAAAAACAGTTTTAATTTTACAACCTCTTTCTTACAATTTTAATTTAAGAATAAATTGCTTTATGATCAAATATAATTATAAAAATCATTTTAATATGAAATAGTCTTGAAGCAAAATGGGTTATTAACAAAATGGGTATTGATTGCATACTTAAATTAAACAAAGCTAAATTGAAACTCAAATTGTGTAAGTGTATAAAACAAGTTTCTTAACAATAACCTATCTATGTAACTTGTTTTTATATTAATGATAAAATTTTCAGTCAAGTAGTTTTGTGTCGACGAAAAATCGTGAGAATTTTCAATATGCCGAAAGATCAAGATTTGAAAAAAAAAAATACTTTCAAAAATACACAAAGACTTGGGAAACAGATCCAGAGTTAAAAGGTACCTAAGTATTTGGTTCTTTTCCTTTTATGTACTTTCCTTTTATTATAAATTTAGTTTTTCATTGATATGGACAGACATTTTTCAATTATTGGCAACCATTTTCCATACAGGGACACCACAAAATCATTGTTGACGATGAATGACAAGACAAGTTCATAAATAAAATTCAAAACAAATATTCTACATATCTACATTACCTAAAATCAAAGGTAGATGTTTTTTTTCATTTATGGAATTAGTGGTGGAAGTTAATTAGATTGGTGTTTTTCTTAATTTGGTGATGGTAAATTATGGGCTTTGGATTCAGTGTTCAGTTTTCACCTATCGAAAGATCGAAATTGTTTGTAATTGACTATTATTCAAATGGCGTCACTATCATATAAATATAATCTAAGGGCGTCACAAAAGATTTGTTATCAATTAAAAAATAATTGCCTTAGTACGTTTACGACAATTTATTTAGTACTTCTAGCATTGATTTATATGTACGTACGTAGTATGTACATACAATGACTTCTAGTACTTTTTTTTCTTATTTAGCATATTTTAATATTCAAAAATAAAAGTGATTGTGATTATGTACCCTGACGGCGTAATATTTTTAAACAAAATTGAAGATCATTCCTTTTTCACCAGATAAAATATTGAGGTCAAAGAATATACATATCATGTAATCAGTATTGATTTATATTCTGTAGTAAATTAGGCTTTGGAATATTAATTTTGCATGTATTTTACATGGAATCAAAAATAAAACAATACTTGAAAAAATATCGCAATAAATGGTTCACTAGGTAGGAGCGACCCGTGACACTTTTCAAATGAATAATATTCTTGGCGGAAGCTATACGCTATACTAATCGGTATTGCCATAATTTAAATTCACCCTATTTGTTGCGTAGTTTGTCATTAATTCGAACAATACCAATCATAATGATTATATTATACATTGTTTATGTTTCAATTTCAGATTGGCTTGCACCTCATGTTACCAATGACACATTGGCAACCTGTAAATATTGTTACACTGTTTTAAAAGCTCATAAAAAAGATTTAGTGAGACACGCCAAAACTGAAAAACATAAGAATGCGATAGCCTTGTCAAAATCAGCGAAGTCGTGCAAACCTTTACCTGCATTCTTTAAAACAGCCTTGTCAGAAAATACGAAAATCGCAGAGTTAAAAATTGCTGCATACATCGCAGAGCATAATGCTATTCTAGCAGTAGACCATTTGATTGAAGTACTGCCTCAATTGGATCCATCGTCAGATGCTCTTAAAAATCTAAAACTCGATGTTAATAAAAAATGTGCTCAGTCCATCTATGCTTGATGAATTAATTGAAGAGATAGGAGATTCTCCTTATTCACTCATTATCGATGAAAGTACCGATATATCAACACAGAAAGTACTATGCGTCATTGTACGATTTTTTTCTTTTAAAACAAGACAAATAGTTACAACTTTTTATAGATTATTAAAGTTAATAGAATGTGACGCAAAAAGTGTGCATGATGTTATTACAAATCAACTCAAAACGGATGGCTTAAAAGTTGAAAATATGGTTGGAATCGGCGTTGACGGAGCAAACGTCATGGTCGGTAGACATAATTCAGTGACTGCTATATTAAAAAGAGAACTGCCTGATTTAATAGTTGTGAAATGTGTTAGCCATTCTCTGCATTTGTGCGCTGAAAATGCGACTGAAGTATTACCACGACAACTAGAATTTCTTGTACGAGAAGCTCATAATTGGTTTTCATACAGTCCAAAACGTTTAGAGAAATATAGAGATTTATTTGAAACTATGAATGCTAGTAGGAATCCAAAAAAAAATTCAAGGTCTTAGCGGAACCCGCTGGCTCGCCCGCTATGAAGCAATCAATACAATATTAGAGCAATGGGACGAACTAAAGTTACTTTTTTCAATAGCCAAATCAGAAGACAAGTGCCATATGTCAGAATAGCTTTACGACATTATGAATCGACTACCATTAAAAGCTTTTTTGATTTTTTTGAAAAATGAATTGAAAAATGTGATCCAAGTAAATTTACTTTTTCAAAGTGATAATGCTGAACCCACTAAATTGTTCGAAGACTTATTTTTATTATACAAAAACTTGCTTAAAAAACTCGTTGTTCCTTCACAATTGGAGAAAGTTTTGGAATGCGAACTAGTGGAATTCAATTTTCAGAATCATTTAATGCATACAGCATCAATGTATTTTGGTTACGATTTTTTAAACATATCGCAAGAGCTTGAAGAAAATGACTTATTAGATGTTAGAGAGAGATGTAGAAACTTTCTTTGTCGTCTAGCATAGCAAATTCAGAAACGGCTACCGGACAACTTAGCAACGTTAAAAATGATTGCTGATTTGCACCCAAAGGTAGCAACATCTCAAGTCAAACCTGACATTAAAGATATTTTAAATTTCATTCAGCAGAATCAAATTTATGGAAAGAAAAATGACATTGACTCAGAGTGGAGTCAATTAAACAATAAAACTTGGACCAACACGTCCAATACGACTCAATTTTACTCCTAAGTTTACGATGATTGTGATGCTGCTGGAATTAAACGTTTCGAAAATGTATCATAATTTGCCCTGGCATTGCTTACGATACCGATTTCAAACGCAAGTGTGGAACGCGCATTTTCGATATATAATATCGTAAAAAATAAATTGCGAAATGATCTATCGATTGAAATGCTGCAAAGTATAATGATGATCAGATTTTTCTTGAAACGCAACGGCGGATCATGCGTAGCTTTTCAACCATCAAAAAAATGTTAAATTCATTCAACGTAAACATGTATGATTTTAAATGCTCAAAAACTTTAGAAGAAACGGAAATCCTCTTCGAAATTTTGGACATAATGTAAAAACTAAATATTTCAGCTGTGTTTTTTTAAGTTTTTTTTTTATTTTCAATTTCAATCTGTGATGTCCATAATTATTATTATTTTACATTGACTGTTGTGTCGTCCTTATTCATTTGACAATTATTTATTTTTATTCTGTGAAACTCATATTAATTCCTCCAAGTGTGAAACAATCATAATCGTGCCGTCTGACTTTTATATATTGACAATTGACATTTTTATTCGTTTTTAGACCACGATTTCATCTATAGACAGGTTATTTTTATTTCAATTTGTGTATATCTTATGTGCGGAAATCATTTACAAACTATTGTGACGAACCTCTAAGCTGTCCACCTACTGTGTTGTGTGCCATCGCCAAGGTAATTTTTTGTATTCATCTTTCAAATCAAATCAATTTCCATGAAAAATAATTCTAGTCCATTTAGGGCTTTTTAGGGGTTTTTTGACCTGAGTTTGGGGGTTTTTTTATTTTGGAGTTGGCAACCCTGACTGGGTGCAAGTTTGATATTTCCATAGGTATTGTGATCGATATATTTCCATGCATTATGATATCAAAGAAACCCAATAACCATTATTTTACTTCGGCCTAATGTATTTCTTATATTAATTCTAGGAACGGATTATAGCGGCCTCCCAGGCCTTGTTTATATATTTAAGCATTGTCTTTTCTATTGAAAATAAATTTGAAATGTAAAATGCATTTGGCAGATTCCTGGAATCTTGGTTGGCACCCGGCGGTACGGATTGATTCTTCAGTTTAACCACCCCCCCCCCCCCTACTCCATGTTTCACGGGCGCTGGGTCGCCCTGCTGTGGCCAGTCAGTTGTTATTCGGTAGTAGTCAGTGGTTGGCCAGTAGAGACCCGCGTGCGAGGGTGCGAGTTTGCTAGGCTATCGGACGGCCTTAGCATTTTTTTTTTAATTGTATAAAGTAGTGATTAAGTTCTTTTCAGGTCCATATAACCAACGAGGGGTGAATTTAAGCTAGTTTTAAGTTATTTTTTTTTAATTCCTAAAAAGTTATATGTAGTGTAAGTGTTTCCTCTACAGCCTCGTTACGAGAGCAGCAGTTTGGTAAGATCTTTCCAGTTATGTATATATTATTTTACCATGCCTGTATTTCTCTTTTCAGACACATCGCAGCCGATTATGTTTTATTTTCAGGGGCAGAGTTTAATGTTTATTTTTACTATGTTTTTCAGCTTCTGTAGTTATCATTTTCGCGTCCCAACATGGGACCAATATATTTCTTCCCAGCCTCCTTATATCAATCTCGCGTCCCAGCGTGAGACGAATATTTTTCTCCGCCATCTCTAGATATCAATTTCGCGTCCCAACGTGGGACTAGTATATTCTCCTCCTTTCTCTAGATATCAAATTGGCGCCCAACGTGGGGCGAGTATATTCTCCGTCTTTCTTTAGATATCAATTGGCGCCCAACGTGGGGCCTTTTAAAAACAGTAGTTTTTAACGAACCGCCCTGAGATTTAAGTTTTGTTTGTAGATAGCTGTGTTTTTTTTTGAAGCGTGTAATTTTTAAGAATGATTTTTAGGTAATTTATTTTACTGATATTGAAATATTTATTTGTCGGGATACTTGAGCGTGTTTTAATAACTGTTGTTTTCACAGACCACGTGGAGATTTTCAGTTGTAGAAATTTATTACTGTATTGATAGTTATGTTTTTTTGAGGTGGGTTTTCTTTATATATTTTCGGTCGTTATATATGTATGCAATTATTGGATAGTAGAACGTGATGACGAAATTTGTGGTATACTTATAAAAATATGAGACTAGGTTTGTAGCGAATAATATAAATGATAATATGAGCCGCGGTAATATAGAATTGCTGTTATTTGTTAGCCCAGGAGTTAGATATTTATTTTATTTTTAAATATGTTAAATTAATAGAATATTTAGTACTATTTTTGCGACGTCGGATAGCAGAGGATATGATAGCGTTTTTTATCGAATGAGATTTTTTATTGCAAATGGTCTAACGAGTATCTGAATAAATTGAACCTGTGTTCCACCAGGTCTATGCACGTGGAACTGGCGCCCTAATAATAATAATATAACGATTGTTTGAAGATATCGTGACCTCACAGGAGGCTGTAATTATTATTGAATTTGTAGGTGAAGTTTTAGAAAAATAACTCTGTATATGAATATTGATGAATAATAACTCTGTAGGTGACGAATTTATTATAACTCTGACGAAGTATCGTGGATTATAATTCTGTAGGCAAAGCATAATTCTGTAGGTGAAGAATTTAAAATAACTCTGACGATGGAGGTGGAGAATAAATCTGTAGCTGATGAAGTTGTTGTGGTTTATAACTCTGACGATGAAGGTGAATTATAAATCTGTAGATCATGATGTTATGGTGGTTTATAGCTCTGACGATGGATGATGATAATAAATCTGTAGTTAATGAAGCATGGTGGTTTATAACTCTGACGATGAAGGTGGATAATAAATCTGTAGATGATGAAGTTATAGTGGTTTATAACTCTGACGATGAAGGTGATTTATAAATCTGTAGATGGTTTTGATGAGTAATAAAAATTCTGTGAATGAAGAATGAAGTTGTTTGGAGGATAATAATGATCCCAATTCTGTAGATTTTGTTGTAGTGGTTGTGGAGGCTGTATGTGCATAGAGAGGATGATGACGATGTAAAGACCGTGGAGGTTAATAGCGAGAAGATACGCATCATAAGAAGCAGTTCAGAATTCGCGTCGGAAGTAGAACTGGTAGTCGCGCCAGATACGCCGAGCAGTAGGAAGCTGATAGTTGATTAGATACGTAGGATGAAAGGAAGCAAGCAGATACGTCGATAGGTAGCAAGATGATGATGAAGATACGTTGGATGAAAGGAAGCAAGTAGAAATGTCGAGAGGTAGCAAAATGATGATGATACGTCGGATAATGAGAAGCTCCTGAGAAATTCGAAGAGAGAAGACCGGTAGTCGTGCCGGATCATGAGTTAGGTACGCCAGTAGTTGCGCTGAGTAGTAATGAGTAATAGGTACGAAGAGGAGTAGAATGACGGAATTACGAATAAGGATACAAATAGACGATCTATGTGTTATTGGTAGGATTAGCCTCCCCGCAGATAAACTAGACGATTGATGATTCTCTTTATGTAGCATTGATAGACTCTACAGCCACTCGCAGTTAAATAAGCGCAGATTTGGAGAAATCTGTGACCCAAAGAGACAACGATTTGTAACGAAAGCAGAATTAGACTACTCGAAAGCGAAGAATTAGAGGAAAGAAATAAGTTTAGTATTAGCCGGTTAACGAGATGTAATAATATGAGTAATAATGCAATGAGATGAAGTCGAGATTAATTACGATAAGCTAACGATAGAAGATGACATAATGACGAAGTAGTATGAGATAATGACGTAATCGGGTGAGATAATGACGTAGTACGATGATATAATGACTTAAAAGTTGAGATAATGACGTAATAATTGATAGGTAAATAGCAGAATACGACGTGATGGATTTTTATTGTGTTATATTCCTATGGGAAAAAGTGCGGTATTTTTATTATTTAATTGAGAGGGCAACGTAAGTAAATCACCGAGGAAAATGAGATAACGGATGGACACGAATGAATCAGCCGACGAAGTAGACGTATTAGATAAAGGCACTTGCGGAAGATGTTGTATTACGATTGAAGATAGATACGAGCGTAAAACTATGTAAATGCGATATGACGTTGAGTTATCGGAAATCGAATTGTATTATGGATAGTTGTTATACGGTTTTGTTTGTTCGATGGTTGGAAGCGATTGCAGTATGGTATTGGCCCCATTATAATTAAGGTGAAGCTTCTTCGCGATGCGGTTTTCTGGAAGCGATATTAAGCGTTACATATACGTTTATCGGAAAAGAAAATGTTATTATGTAGAACATTGCGGTGGATAGAAGAATCGTGTTTAGTCATGTACGTTCTCGCCCTGGTAATGCGTTTACTTTTGTCTGATTATACGATATTTGGTTTCTTTTGTCTTTGCAAGGATTATCTCGATCATAAAAGGAGAGGCGATTGATATTTCCATAGGTATTGTGATCGATATATTTCCATGCATTATGATATCAAAGAAACCCAATAACCATTATTTTACTTCGGCCTAATGTATTTCTTATATTAATTCTAGGAACGGATTATAGCGGCCTCCCAGGCCTTGTTTATATATTTAAGCATTGTCTTTTCTATTGAAAATAAATTTGAAATGTAAAATGCATTTGGCAGATTCCTGGAATCTTGGTTGGCACCTGGCGGTACGGATTGATTCTTCAGTTTAACCACCCCCCCCCCCCACTACTCCATGTTTCACGGGCGCTGGGTCGCCCTGCTGTGGCCAGTCAGTTGTTATTCGGTAGTAGTCAGTGGTTGGCCAGTAGAGACCCGCGTGCGAGGGTGCGAGTTTGCTAGGCTATCGGACGGCCTTAGCATTTTTTTTTTTAATTGTATAAAGTAGTGATTAAGTTCTTTTCAGGTCCATATAACCAACGAGGGGTGAATTTAAGCTAGTTTTAAGTTATTTTTTTTTAATTCCTAAAAAGTTATATGTAGTGTAAGTGTTTCCTCTACAGCCTCGTTACGAGAGCAGCAGTTTGGTAAGATCTTTCCAGTTATGTATATATTATTTTACCATGCCTGTATTTGTATGTATTTCTCTTTTCAGACACATCGCAGCCGATTATGTTTTATTTTCAGGGGCAGAGTTTAATGTTTATTTTTACTATGTTTTTCAGCTTCTGTAGTTATCATTTTCGCGTCCCAACATGGGACCAATATATTTCTTCCCAGCCTCCTTATATCAATCTCGCGTCCCAGCGTGAGACGAATATTTTTCTCCGCCATCTCTAGATATCAATTTCGCGTCCCAACGTGGGACTAGTATATTCTCCTCCTTTCTCTAGATATCAAGTTAGTCGTACCAAGGCCCTCTGGATTGTTCGTCGTTCGTTTTCCTCTAGACAGGCCGCAAGGACGAGTGTCTCGGGACAGTAAAACCAATGGCTACCATAGAAAAAATACATTTCATTAAAATCCATAGATGTCATAGCTAGATCCCTAGAAAGTGCACATACTTCAAAAGTTCTGACAGCCAGTGTGACAGCCAGTGAATGATAATACTAAAACATCGTTGATGTATGTATAAATGTAGGTATTTCTATAATACGAGTTGTTTTTGTTTATTTTTTTTAATAAAAAAACTATTATGTTGACATCTGAAGAGAAGGAGGAGAATATACTCGTCCCACGTTGGGACGCGAGATTGATATAAGGAGGCTGGGAAGAAATATATTGGTCCCATGTTGGGACGCGAAATTGATAACTAAAGAAGCTGAAAAGCATAATAAAAATAAACATTAAACTCTGCCCCTGAAAATAAAAATCAAATAAAACATAATCGGCTGCGATGTGCCTGAAAAGACAAATACATACAAATACAGGCATGGTAAAAATAATATATACATAACTGGAAAGATCTTACCAAACTGCTGGTCTCGTAACGGGACTGTGGAGGAAACA
The DNA here is from genome assembly GCA_963576475.1 of Molanna angustata. NCBI lineage: Eukaryota > Metazoa > Arthropoda > Insecta > Trichoptera > Molannidae > Molanna > Molanna angustata. The sequence continues at coordinate 36,378,959 of OY754968.1, read as the reverse complement.
CTTACACTACATATCACTTTATATTAATTAAAAATAACTTAAAACTATCTTAAATTCACCCCTCGTTGGTTATATGGACCTGAAACACACTTATTCACTACTATGCGATTATTTTTATTATTAAAAGTTATTATTAATAGTAACTTAAACTATTTTAAATTCACCCCCCCGATGATAGGTAGAGAACCTGGAAAGAACTTAATCACTACTTTATACAATTAGAAAAAAAATGCTAAGGCCGTCCGATAGCCTAGCAAACTCGCACGCGGGTCTCTACAACTACCGACCAACCACTGACTCCTACCGAATGACAACTCACACTGACAACTATCGAATGATAACTCACACTCACAACTACCGAAGGACAACTCACACTCACAACTACCGAAGGACAACTGATCGGACACAGCCGGCGACCCAGCGCCCGTGGAACATGGAGTAGGGGAGGGGGGGGTTATACTGAGGAACCAACCCGTACCACCGGGTGAAAGCCAAGATTCCAGGAATCTGCTTAATGCATTTTACATTTTAAATTTATTTTCAATAGAAAAGACAAATGCTTAAATATATGAACAAGGCCTGGGAGGCCGCTATAATCCGTTCCTAGAATTAATAGAAGCAATACATTAGGCCGAAGTAAAATAATGTTTATTGGGTTTCTTTGATATCATAATGCATGGAAATATATCGATCACAATACCTATGGAAATATCAATGTACATCAAACTTTTTTAAATAAATATAAATGAAGTGTTTAAATATATTTTGAAAAGAATATTAGCCGTTTTACATAATCATTTATATTAAAATTATGTTGATCATGTAGGTTAATTACAATTTCAGTGATTTTATATCAAAAACTGTTTATTTTATTGAAATCAGACTTTCACCAATATTTTCTTCATTAACTTGATATTAGTATAGGCTATATAATATTATGAAAATATATCTTGAGGCAGCGCATAAATAAGATCAGGTACGACGAACAGACCTTTCCTTGGGCAGCCCATTCCTTTCAATGGCATTTATATATGGAGGCCGCAACCTCCTCTTGACGCAAACATTTTCGTTTATCTATAAATTTAAATTGCTATAATATCATCTTAATACCTTGATGATATAATATAATTATAGTAAGACGGAAGTACCCAACAACAGAGGCACGAAGAAGAATTATTATAGTAACATTGTAACTGGAAAACTTACAAGTAGTTTAATTAATTTATATTGAATTTTCAGCAGCGACTACTTTAAAATAATAAAGTTTTTGTCATAGAAAAATATAATATAGTGATTAAAATGTCTTTTCTATTATAGTGTATAGTCAATCAAATATAGCAAGAGATCAGAAATATGGATGAAGGGTGGAATATCCCAAATTGAAACATCAATTTATTGAATAACTTATTTTGCAATAAATTTATGTACACAATAAATGTACAATGGGAGGTTTATTGCTTGTTGGCGATATCTTCCATCCAACCATATTCATTTGTTGAAGTAATTAATGTGTATGGTATGTAACCTGCTGCTTAAATGGATAAAAATGTTGTGAAGTAAGAAGTATTGTGCACTGCACTGGGATACTGAGTCTTTTGGTATCTGAATAAACAGACAATCCGTGTTCTGAGAAGAAGTAAAATTGATTTTGAAGATAGATTGTTTATACATATTTACATTAAATTTACTTTGTTTAGTGTTTACACTTTTTATTTTGTGACAATTGTGGATGCACAGATACTGCCATATAAAATATACTTATAGCAAATTATTCTTTTTTTAAGAAAAAAATAAATAATTTGTTTCTAATGAAGAATATATTCACTTATGTTACTCAATCACACTTACATTACTGACTATTTTCTAATAGTTTTATTTCTAAATGTCTCATGGCATTAAAATCTTTATGTGATTAATATAATATAAAGATCACTAACCTACATTTTTAAACCATTACCAACCTAGCTTGTGGTGAGCTCTTACAAAAATGGGGCTATATAAATTATCCAATTATTTATATAATTCAAAATATGTACAAAATGTTTAACTAACTACCCAAAAATATATTTGCAAAATTTACATGAGGTAACGAAATGGACGAAAAATGTTTTATAATCAGCTCTAGGCTTATGTACTTTACACCTATGATATAAATTTGAAGTCGATCAGACTTATAGTTTGGGTTCTAGAGAGGACACAAAAAGGATACGCCGTACATATAAAAACATCTTGACGAAACTCAAACTGTATACTCTCTGTAGTTTCTGACAAATCGCCGTGGAGGGGTCTGTATATGTACCTAACAACCGAAACGACACAAATTTGCGGTATGCGCACCCTCTATTTTGGTTCTACTAGTTTGCCGGTGATTATACATGACACCCATTGAGAAATTGATGTAAAAAATATGCTTAAAAATTGTGAAATCATGACTCTCTACTATTCTATAGTCATCATTCGTCCTTTTCCTCATGACTGAGGATAGCGGCTGCAGTCCGTCGCCACACGTATGGCCCGCCTCCATGCCAATCTGTTTTGTGCTGAACGCAGAGCACCAGTCACCGAAGACCCCATTGTGGACTTAACCAAATCGCTCCATCTGGTCGGTGAGCGACCACGAGATCTCCGTCCCTCCACGCTGCCCATCAAAACAAGCTTCTCGAGGCAGTCAGGTTCCCTTCTGGCAATGTGTTCAAATAATTGAAGGATACGTCTGTAGAAATACATAAAAAATAAATACATCTTGATACGTCGATAGACGATCCTCGATCTTCAGCTCGTCTAGAATTGACACATTCGTTCTTCTGGCTGTAGTATAGTGATTCTATAGCAGTGGAGAGTAAAAAACATTTCAATGAAAATGTAATTCTGTGGTGTATTAGCCAATGAATAAACAAAAGTTGAATCTCACTTTGTTTATTACAATAAATAAGACAATTACAATAATTAATATATAAGTATACTATTTCAATAATTAGCATGAATAATATATTTTATCAAGTAGGTAAACAATCGACACAGTGTATCATATCGTTTGTGATAAAGCAATACCTCGTAACCCACTCACCAAAGATTTTACAGGAGAGACAAAAAACTTACATTTATACATTTTTGTGTTGTATTTTGTATAATTATGTTTTTTATATATTTGAAATAAATCTTTTAATGTGAAAAGAAGAAAGCATGGATGGCATTAATAGCCGCGAAAGGATCGAATAATGAAGAAAGAGCAAAAGAGAATTATAAAGTATGTAAAAAGGTAGTCAAAGACACAGTAAAAAGGGAAAAAGATGGTATAAAAGAGAAAGAAAGCCTGAAAATAGCCAACGACTTTCCTGGAAACATGAAAATGTTCTGGAAAGGCGTAGCGAAAAGAAAAAATGGAACTGTGAAAGCTTCGAAAGGAATAAATGATAAAGATGGAAAAATAATTATGGACGAAGACGGCGTGAAAGAAAGATGGAAAGAATATTTTAAGGAACTGTATGATAGCGGAGTAAGTGGGGACGTGAGTCAGAGAACATGGCAAGTAAGCGAAAGTGATAAGGATGAAATAACGCGAGAAGAAGTATTTGAAACAGTAAAGTAAAACACGCGAAAGCTGGGAAAGCTGCCGGATATGACAGTGTATCAGCTGAACTTATAAAATATGGCGGCGAACAGACGTTGGAGTGGTGTCTCTCTCTTTTCAACAAATGTTGGGAAGAAGGACACACTCCCTCAGACTGGAGAAATGCAGTCGTGGTACCTTTGTATAAAGGTAAAGGATCGAAGCTCGACTGCAAAAACTATAGAGCCATAAGTTTATTAAGCTCAGTTGGTAAGATGTATGCAAGGATCCTGGATCAAAGAGTGCGAAAGATTACAGAAAGCAAGATATGGGATGTCCAAGGTGCGTTTGTGGGCGGCAGAGGATGTATAGACCAAAATTTTTTTTCTGCGCACGGTCACAGAAAAGGTTCTGGATAAAAATCAGAAAATTTTCTGTGCCTTCATAGACCTAGAAAAGGCGTATGATAAAGTTGTTAGAGAAAAATTATGGGATATACTAGCAGTGTATGGAGTGAAGAGCAAGCTGATACGCGCAATCGCGTCATTATATGAGAACAGCGAAGCATGTGTTCGTGTCAACGACACAGTGACAACGTGGTTCTCTATAAATAATGGCGTTAGACAAGGGTGCGTGCTATCTCCATGGCTCTTTAACTTGTACATTGATTTCTGCATAAGAGCCCTTAAGGATGAAAGCAAGGGTCTGAAATTGAGTACTGTAATGGTGCGAGATTTGATGTATGCAGACGATAAAGTTCTATTAGCAGAAAGTATGGAAGAGTTACAGTATCTTGTAAGTCAGGTATATGAAGGATGTATAGAGAATGGACTTAGGATGAATGCCAGCAAATCAAAGACAATGGTCTTTGAAAAGAGTGAAAGCAGAACAGCGTGTAAAATAAGAGTAGAGAACGAATGGCTCGAGCAAGTCGAAGAATATGTGTACTTGGGAAGCATATTTCAATGGAATGGACGACTCGATAAAGAGATCGAAAGAAGAGTTATGGCAGGAAACAGAGTGAATGGAGCACTAAGACCAATTATGAATGATCGCAACATATCAAAGGATGCCATAGTTGCCATTCATAACGCCGTCGTAGTGCCAACCTTGACGTATGCAAGTGAAACCTGGACATGGCAGAAGACGCATGAAAGTAGAATAAATGCAGTTGAAATGAGATCGTTAAGAAGGATTTGTAATAGAACGATGTATGACCGGGTAAGAAATGAGGACATAAGGAAAGAATGTAAGATGAAGAAAGATGTCATTACTAGAATGAAAGTGAACACATTGAGATGGTTTGGTCACATGGGGAGAATGAATGAGGAGCGCCTGACGAAGAAAATATACAGAGCGGAAAGGAATGGAGTGAGAGGTCGGGGACGCCCAAGAAAGGGATGGCACGACCATGTGAACGAAATTTTGAAAGACGGAAATGTTAGAAGTGTGAGCAATAGACGAGCATGTATGAGACGATGCATGAATGTGGACGAAGCGAGGGATGCGTGCCAGGATAGAAAAATGTGGCGTTCGGTTCTCTCTGCCTACCCCGCAAGGGACATGGCGTTATGGTATGTATGTATGTATCTTTTAATCATAGGGTATCTAAATTTATGTGAAATATAATATTTTTTTTATGTGGGATATTGGGTATTGCTTCCCCAAAAATAACAAAATTGTGGCTTACGAGTAATTACTTTTAACAAATTTATGGATTGAAAATCCTATAGTGCTACAATAAAGTCACATGTTTTACAAGTAATATGTGCAATAATAATAAATTATTAATTCATTTAAAAAAACAATAGAATCCATTACATATTGGGTATTTTCCTTTTGCACGTAGCTTTCTTTATCCAATCACAAAATTCACCTAATGATAATGTCGATAAAGACATAAACTTGCACACTGGAACATTTTCTTTATCTACATTTAAATGATGGGCAAAAAATTCATGGCTGGATTTTTTTTGCTTGGAATTTTGTTTTTTATAATATAGCATATACAAAGTGAAATATAGAGAAAAAAAGATATATATGTAACTCAGAGAAGAAAACAATAAAAGACACATTATAGAAAAAATCTGTTTATTAACACTAGAGTACTCGGCCCTTCAAGTACTCCTTGAGTGCTCGCGCAGAGCACATGTGTCACCCATTACAATTAGCAATTTTTGATATTTTATTTAATGGAAATAAGAAAAACAAGTCCATGGGGTTTAAAAGATCTGAAAATGAATACTGCCTTTATGTAAAATCAACAGACAACGGTTACATATACTTACCAGTATTTGTTGACGATTTGTTGATATCAGGTACTGAAGAGGAAGAGGTGTCACATGTAAAAATAGTCTAAATAGTAATTTTAAAATTAAAGACCTTGGTCCTGCATGTAATTACTTGGGCATGACTATTCACCAAGATATGGTTAAGAACCAAATTAAGTTAAATCAAACTGCCTATCTCACAAACATATTAAGAAAATATAATATGCAAGATTGTAAATCTATGTCAACTCCGTTAGGTGCTAACTTTGATCATAGTAGCTTAAAAGGAAAATCTTCTGAGAGCCCAGAGTTAGAAAGTAATTGTAGAAGTTTAATTGGTGCTCTCATGTATGCCATGTTATGCACAAGACTAGATCTCGGTATTTGTTTGAGTATACTAAGTCGCTATCAATCTTGTGCTAGCAAAGAACTATGGTCTGCCTTAAAAAGAGTCCTACGTTATATAAAGGGAACTGTAAATTTAAGTTTAGTGTTTGCATTAGACAAAGAAAATATTAATGGGTATTTTAAATCAAACAAATGATTTGGTCTACATATATATTTTTTCCTGACCACTGGTATACAGACAAAAACTATAATACGTCTGATCTTCACCCTTTTCGGTAAAGACTTTATATTTTTAAACAGCTGTACTGTAGGTTTTTTCATTACCTACCTAAACACCTGCATCGACGTAATTCCCAACATAAACCATATTACAACTGTTTTGAACAATCCATAACTGCAAAAATGTACCGAATTTTAGTATATAAGAAAAAGCAGAGTTTTTATGTTTACCAGTTGATAAGGGCCTAATAAGCTGAAACGGTCGTCCTGGACTCAGGAAAAAATATATATGTAGACCAAATCATTTGTTTGATTTAAAATACCCATTATGGAATTCTACATATTCAACACCGTCAGCATTGACAAAATTAAAAAAAAAAAAAAAAAAAATGAAAATATTATCGTGGGCTATGTAGACTCAGATTGGGCAGGATATAAAGTCGATCGTAAGTCAACTGCTGGCTATGTTTTCATAGTGCTAGGATGCACAGTTTCATGGATGTCAAGAAAGCAAGCAGCGGTTGCCTTATCATCGACTGAAGCAGAATATGTAGCAATAAATTTAGCTGTAAGTGAAGCTTGTTGGTGGCAAAATTTGATTCATGATTTCAGAGTGTATGATGAAAAGGTAAAAATAATAATTTATGAAGATAATCAAAGTGCGATCAAGATATGCAAAAGTCCATCTCATCATACAAAGCTGAAACATTTAGATATTAAATTACATTTTGTAAAAAATAAAATTATTAATAATGGTATTAACATTGCGTATATTCCAACCAATGAACAAATAAGTGATATGTTAACTAAACCTCTTGCGAGAAAGATATTTGTGTACTCAGGGATGGATTAGGATTAGAATGAAAACAACAATTTTTTTAATGTAAAAAAATATTTTTTTTAGACATGGTATTCATTGAAGAGGGGTATTGTTAAAAAGTGGCAATGAACACTAGTTTTAAAAAATGTTTTAGCGTAGCTAAACTGCTCCCTGTCTACTTATCTCTGTGTGCCTAACTCTGTTCAATTTTGTTCAATGGTGTAAGACATATGTAAAGTTACTGTAAAGGATTTCCACATAAATAAATACATACAAGATTAAATATATATATATATATATATATATAATATATAAATAAATTATGTATATAAATGATATATATATATATATATATATATATATATATATATATATATATATATATATATATATATATATATATATATATATATATATATATATATATATAATGTCTTTTAATATATATAAATGATATTACAACAATTTTCATTGTAAATTTTTAACAGACGTTCATCTGCATCAGACTTCAACCAACTTTTCGTATACATTGATAAAATGGCTGGGAAAGATAACCACTCTACTGTAAATAGTTTCGAATGTGATGAATGTAGATGTCGATATAAACATGAAAAAAATTCAAACGCGCATAGAAGAAATATTCATGGTATAACCACTGCTTGTAAAATAAATCCGGTTACTAAACAGGTAGAATGTAATCTTTGTAAATGTGTTTTTTCTACTAAATCATCGTTATTAAAACACAGAAAAAACGTACATAATACATCCAAAACCCGCAATTGTAGAATAAAGTGCTCAGAATGTTCTAAACATTTAGTTTCCTATAAAAGGTTGAGAGAACATTTTGTAAAAGAACATGAAAAGGAATTTCATATTGAAAAACTGACATTGAAATGCAATGAAGGTAAACTCAGACTTTATTTATTATTTCAATTGATAATACATTACATATTCTTAGAGAAATTGTAGCATTGAATGTATTTTTGATTACTTGACAAAATTGTTAATTTTTAGATTTTCTAGAGTGGAAGGAAAACTATGAGAGGAAGAATTTTTATTCTTATGTGTTGGATACTTCTTCTAAGAAATGTAAATCTAATACAGTCAAATATTACTATCACTGCCATAGATCTAATTCTTATAAAGGGCGAGGAAGTAATCAACGATCTATAAAAAATATAGGAACAAACAAAATTGGAGCAGCTTGCCCATCTACAATTGAAGTGGTGGTTAAAGACGGCACATATTGTGTTACGTTATTTAGCACTCACATAGGACATGAAGCTGAAATTGGCAGAATAACTCTCCAAGCAAACGATAGAGCTAAACTTGCAGCTAATCACCAGAATGCATCTTTTTGATAATGTATTCATTCCTTTATTTTTATCATTGTGCATCAATGAAAGTGGTTTGGGCATGATGAGAGAATGATTGATAAAAGTGACTGTGGCCAACAGGAAGGGTCTCAGAAAATGGATGTATGGTTATAGACGAGGAAAATGTCAAGGAAAGATGGAAGGAATACTTTAAAGAGTTATATGAAAGTACGCAGTATGACAGTGTGACGTACGAAAGAGTACCAATAAATGAAATTGAGAATGACAGAAAAAATTTCAATAGAAGAAGTTAGAGAAGCAGTGAAGCATGCACGTACATGAAAGGCTGCGGGATTTGATTGCATACCAACTGAATTTATTAAATATGGTGGCGAAAATACGATAGAATGGTGTCATTGCCTCTTCAACAAATGTCGGTAGGACATACTTCATCAGATTGGAGGAACGATGTAAAACGGCTGAAACGATAAATGATTATGTAAAACGGCTAATATTCTTTTCAAAATATATTTAAACACTTCATTTATATTTATTTACAAAAGTTTGATGTACATAATAGTTTTTTTATTAAAAAAAATAAACAAAAAACAACTCGTATTATAGAAATACCTACATTTATACATACATCAACGATGTTTTAGTATTATCATTCACTGGCTGTCACACTGGCTGTCAGAAATTTTGAAGTATGTGCACTTTCTAGGGATCTAGCTATGACATCTATGGATTTTAAAGAAATGTATTTTTTCTATGGTAGCCATTGGTTTTACTGTCCCGAGACACTCGTCCGCAAGGTAGGGGAAAAAAAATGGCCGACTTATCAGTCGTATGGAGTTTGACAGCTATCCATATTGGCGGATTGTTCTTTTTCTCATGTTCATAGAACATGTTTTATATACTTGAATGTGACAGATCAGATTTGAATAAAAACATTTTTTCATTTATAATGTTCATTGACATAAAAAAATAAATTTTATAAATCTACATAGTACAAAAAATCATTTTACGAATTTTTCAAGGTCAATTTTGCAATCTTTAAATAATTCATATTGCATTATGAAAGTTATATTTATAAAAAAAATATTGAGAAAACCTTAGATTATATATGAGAAAACATAATATTTATTCAGAGTAATTGTATAAAAAGTTTATATCAAAGAATGACAACAAATTAGTATCTTGTTACACGAGCAAAATACAGAATAAATTGTCAATTTTATATAAATAATTATCAGGGAAATCGAGCTTCCTTTAATTGTTTTCAATATTATCATCCAGAATGAGCTAGGTACGTTCATTTATTTTAAATATAAAGAAATCTCGAGCACCTAAATAACCAATAATACCTACAATATAATATAACCTCCTCTTTTTTTCAATCGGTTAAAATTTATCTACTGTACCAACAGATATTCTGTACAAGAAATAGTATATATTCATCATAAGGTTGCAGAACAAAACAACGGTAATAACCATATTCAAATTATAATTGATATACTTATGTCTAGAGATGTGCCACTATAGAGTGAAATATAGAATGCCAATTTGTCTATCTTGGGTACAGGATCACATACGAGATGGACGTTCAAAGAGTGAAATAGATAATCTCATCCACCAAGCAAAACTTGCCTTAAACAATCAAAGATCTTTGAGTCCAGCAACTCCGGAAACAATTAGTAAATCAGTGTGGAGTATTTTGCTGTACCTGTATGGTTTTCACACATTATGCAAAGGTGAGGTCCTCAGCAAAATCAATTAAACTAGTCACAATACAACATGTTGATCACCATATTGAAAAGGCATGCAAATTGGATGGTCATGCGTTGTGACATGAGCATCTCTTACACATCTTGTTGGAGGGAATAATTGAGGGATCGACTGACAGAAGGCGTTCCCGCTGGGAGTATATGGAACAGGTGTGCATCGCTGAAGACCAAACAGAGTGGAGGAAGAGATTTACTGCCAAACAATCCCCAAGATGGAAACTGAACAAGTAGAGCTTATATTAAAAGATATTTTTTATCAGTCTTGATACAAAGAGTTATGAATTATTCTAGGTAAATTGATAACTACCTATTCATATTCATTGTTAATATGTTCATTAATAATATTTGATACATTTATAATTCAATTATCGTTTACTAACTGTATAAAATTTTGAAAACAAATAAATATCTAGGCACATGACTAATTTCAGCAAAATACTAATAAAGTTAATATTATTATATAAATTATTATCAGGGATATTGAGCTTCCTTCAATTGTTTTGAATATGATTTATTATCTATAACGACCAACGTTCAGCTGTTTAAATATAAAAAATCTACAACACCTATGTAAAGAACCAATTGTAATAATAAAATTATAAACTTAATTATGTAACTACAAATGATATTCCCTATTAGAAATTTTAAATTGCATTTTCTAGTCTTTTAACATAATCTAGTCTTCAAAATTTTGCTTGTTTGATCATATAAAAATACTTGACATGATGCATAATATATAGGTACTCTATTAAAATGCACATTTGTAATTTTCTTTTACTAAATTTTATTGACTAACTATTTTTGCTCTAGACGAGCATTCTCTGAGTAGTGGACCACTCAGAATATGCTCGTCTAGAGCGAAACTAGTTATTCAATTAAATTTAGTTGAAGAAAATTATAAATCTGTATTTTATTGTAATATATTATAATCAAATTCCATCAAGTATTGTCGATAGAAAAAGTTAAAAAAATATGTATACTCAATTACTTCCAAATACCCACCATCTCCTTAGGTCTTCTGTTTCACAAAAAAACTTTTCTTCGAAACCTCATATATTTACAAGGTTTATATTCAAAATACTGTTAGGGAAAAAAGGTTGTTTTAATATAAAAAAAACACAAAAGTATTTGTTTAAAATTTGTCAATAACATAGAAGCATTTTCTGTAAAACTACAAATATACTGCAGTTGTCTATACTAATGGTACCAGTTATTGACTTTCTTTATTAAAAATAAACAAGATAATATCCGCCAGTTCTAATACATCTACCAGGAAGAACTGGCAAAGAAAACTGATGTCTGATATTGAATTTAAAAAATATGTATCCAGTTGAAACATTCATTCTTGTTTATCATACACTTCAATTTCATGTATCATTGTGTACGTATAGAAATATGAGTAAATAATTTCTTCAAATTCTATTGAGGAATTTAAAATACATGATACAGGAATAGGAAAAGGGATGGTGTATTGAGGCGAACTTGAAATTAGCGATACAATAAAAGAACAATATTCTTATTCCGAGCCACAGTGAACAAGGTGGAAATCATGTTATGAGATATAAAAAAAATGTAGAGAAGCGAGCACCATACATTCATTGCCTCACACACATTCATTCGTCTGTTATTTAAACATATTAAGATTTATCCTTTCCTTTGAGAATTTTGTTTACATGGTCATTATACAGCTCTATGAAATATTCATTATTTTTGTTTAGACAGAAGGCACTACTAATAGTTTACATTTCAAATTTCCAGTTATGATTTAAACAGTCTGTTTATGTTATGCCCATTTTAAGATTGTATACATTCTTATCAACAATAAGTTTGAACAATTGATGTGTTTTTAGTTTTTGAAATAAATACATAGGTAGTTACTAATGTTGCAAATATAAAACATGTTCATAGTATCATGTGTTCTCCAAGCTAATTCAGAAATTAAATTCTACATTTGATAACCCAAAAATTCATTATTGTAAATATTATGTTCATCAATTAAAACATTTTACATAACTAAAATACAGATTATTCCACACACATAAATTTTACATACATGGCCTTATTTATTTAGATTCAGATCCTTCATACATATTATTTTGGAAAACACAAAAGTTATTGTTATCTATACAAACATTTCTCTTTCCAAATATATTCATTCACATTATTCTTCAATAGATTAGCATTTAAAAACAGCTTTATATTTCTTACTTTACTCAAGTTTTCAATTGAACAAATATATCAGAAGATCAAGATATCCTGTGCTGAACGAAAAGTCAGATACACCTTTACAAAGATGCTGAATATTCTAGATGGTGTATTGAAGAAATCAATACACCTTGAGGTCCAGGCTCCTAAGTTAAATTGTAAACGTTATCTCCAAGTGCTTGGCGATAACAAACAGCGTTTACAATTTGACTTAGGAGCCTTAATTAGATGTCTAGATTTACTGCATAACTCACTTCTTTGCTGAGGTGTATCAAACTAAATACAACTTTATACATGGATATCTTTCATTATATATAATTACTTTTTCATTGAAAAAATATTCAACTAATCAATCATGCATACATTCACACATATAAATACCTTCTTTTATAAATTTTATCGAAACTGTAAGGAACCATTCAGTAGGTAGTCAATTATCAACATACAAAAATACAGCAATTATTAAAATTTACACTTCTGTCTAGGAAAAAAGAATGACTGATGAAAATACTCGTACATAATATAATCATTTTACTTATTTATAATATACATGACATTTTACATAAAGAGGTTTGACAACAATAATAAAAGGTATATAAAAAAATTTTATATTATATATATTTAAGACAGAGACAATGGAAGGATACACATACACATCCAGACCATTGACACTCTACAAATTCTCTCATTAACAAATTACATAAAAGATAATATCAAAAATTCCACATTTAGGGGAAGCGTATATTTTTATAATAATACATTTACTCTTTCTTTCACCCTGTAACGACATGTGGTGATATTATTGCCAAATAACTATTTATTTAAAAAATATACTTTTTAATATACTTCTTCTCCCACACAAGTCTACCCGCAAACCTCTGACTCTATGGATACTAGGAAAACCGAGCAGACGTTGTCTTGCCTGTGTATAGATAAAAATGGTTGATCCGTATGTTTTATTTTTTAAGATTATAATCTAGAATCTCTCATTATTATTCTGTCCCTTCCATAACTTCAGACACTTCCGTCCCTTTCAGTCACTTCATTCCTTCCTCAGTCCCTCTTCCATCACTCCTAATTCACTTCAATCCCTCCTCAATCACTTCAGTCCCTCCTTAGTCACTTTAGCCCCTTATTCTCTCTTCAGTCATTTAAGTCCTTCCTCAGTCATTTAAGTCTCTCCTCAGTCACTTCTGTCTCCTCAATCACTTCAGTCCCTCCTCAGTCACTTCCGTCTAATAAATATTTTCCTGTAATAATGCGTTATGTGTAATATTAAAAAAAAAATACATTTAAATTCAAAAACATTCTTGGGTATGGACTGAACGAATCCCCAATGTTTCATTGCAATATCAAATAGATCATTTAAAAAAAAAAATTGGACCGACTTATGTTACCCTGGTAGCATAATTTTCAAATCCTCATAGTTTCATTTTTCAAAACTTTTTAGTGACAAGTCGAACAAATACTTAAATAAATTTTAATGCAAAATCCTTCTCCGGTGCGCGCTGAACAAATCCCCAAAGTTTCATCGCAGTCGGATGTGCGGTTTAGGAGTCCATCGATCACATACAAAGAAACAAATATACCAACATCCACTTTTATATATCGCCTTTTTGCAAGAACAACGTAACATATAGAAATGTGTTTTTTTTCTTCAATCCTCAAAAACCGTGACGTGATTAACTTTATTTTCTATGAAAACTTATTTATTAAAAAAATTCAAACCTTTTTAATTTTTTTTATACTTAGTTCGGTATCTTTAAAATATATCTTAATTTCAAATGATTCACATAATAATTAAAAATGTTACAAGAGCAAAAGGACAAAATTTAACACTGTATAAAATTATTTTTGATTTTAAATTCCAGTTACTAATATTAAAATTCAAAGGTTGGTTTGAAATGTTGAAAATCTTGGTGATTTTATCGGATTGATCCCAAGCTTCATTTTGTTTGTTGGTTCGGACTACGAAATCCGTTTTTCTTTTTGATGGTTCCTTACGACGAGGTGGCAATTTGTTTGATAAATATTCTGGTAGATTGGAGAACACTGATGGTACAGCATCTTTTTTCAACCTCAATCTTTTTCGATGTACATTAATGATTTGACCTGAAACATTGAAACATAATTATTAGTCAATTTATTTATGGTGATAAATGATAAATAATAGTTTGATGGAACATAATAAATGTCTAAACTTGAACGCACTTATTGTAGAGTTCTTTATATATAATTTTTTGTATATTTTTTTGTTTGTATGATTCTTATTTGTCGGTAAGATATCTGACTCTGAGATAGGTCTTGGGTTCACAGTTTTAAATTGCATTTTCTGTCTAAATTTGTGAGACTATAAATATCATAAATCAAAGATATTTTGTTAAGATCAAAGTTTAGTATGAAAATGTCATTCATCAAGTCTGAATCTGATCTTAATCAACTTCATGGGTAGCCATGCTGGTTTCTTTTTTGAAGTATGTGATTTGACTTTTCATAGCCGTATGAAAAGATTTGTTAACGTTAATTTTCATTCCAAACTTATTTTGTACGTTTTGGTATATTCTTGTGTATTGCTTTTCGGGCAACTAGGTACTATGTTAAATATTATCTAACATGCATCCAATAACAAGTAAGTTGCTACATTCTGGAGACTAATAATATTTATCTTCGTATCTCAGGAGTCAGATATCTATACATACATACCAGCACGCCATGTCCCTCACGGGGTAGGCAGAGAGAACCGAACGCCACGTTTTTCTATCTTGACACACATTCATCGCCACATCAACATTCATACATTGTCTTATACACGTTCATCTGTTGTTCACGCTTCTTACATTTCCATCTTTCAGAATATTGTTTACATGGTCGTGCCATACTTTTCTTGGGCGCCCCCGACCTCTTATTCCATTCCTGTCAGCTTTATATATTTTCATCAGGCGTTCTTCATTCATTCTCCCCAAGTAGCCAAACCATCTCAATGTGTTAACTTTAATTCTGTTAATTACATCTTTCTTCATCTTACATTCTTTCCTTGTATCTTCATTTCGAACTCTGTCATACATCATTCTGTTACAAATTCTTCTAAGCGATCTCATTTCAACTGCATTTATTCTGCTTTCGTACGACTTCTGCCATGTCCAGGTCTCACTTTTTTTTTTTAACATGTCTACGTAGGGGACGCCAGCTATTGGGATTTGGGTCCATTTTACTCTTCCGAAGAAGCGCACTACGTAGCGTTGGGAGGTGTTTGCAATCAAGAAAAGAGTTTATTAATTCGGATTTTAAAAAGACCCGGGTTGTACGAAGATGGAAACACAGAATTCGGAAGATCGTTCCACAGTAGGGCTGCTGTATTAATAAAGGAGTTCGAGAAGCGACTTGTTCGTATATGTTGAAGGTCCACTGTGAATGGATGCTGCGATTGAGTGAAGCGAGTGACTCTGTTGCGAGTGGGTGGAGGAGGGACCAAAGATGCAAGTTCTTCTGAGCAATTCCCGTGGTAGTATCTATAGAATAAACTTAAAATACCGACTCTGCGTCTGTGTTCTAGTGATTGCAATCCATCAGTCAGTGATGGATCATCAATCAGGCGTATAGCACGCCTTTGGACAGCGTCGAGGGTATTCAGTAGGTATTGGGGGGTGCCACTCCAGAGGGTGACTGCCATATTCAATAATTGGGCGTATTTGCGCTTTGTAGAGTATACAGATCTGGGTCTTAGTAAAATATCTGCACGCTCTATATAGTACGCTCAATTTTTTGGAGGCGAGTTTCACCTTAGCTTCGATGGAGCCCTTGTAGTGTAATTGGTTCATTATAGATACTCCAAGCAGGTCGATAGAGCTGCTGTTAGGTAGGGTGCTTCCGTTGAAAGACACTTGCAATTCATTGGGGTTTCTCTTCGCAGAAATTAGACAGGCTTGGGTTTTTGAGACGTTAAATGAAACAAGATTACTTTCACCCCAGGTATTGATTGAGTGGGGGTAGCTATTTATTTTTTGATGAAGGTCTTTCCGGGCTTCTGATATTTCACTCTGTTTAGGAGGTTTGTCAAAAGAGAAATTGTCATGGACTGTGCTGTCATCAGCGTAACAGTGGATGGGGGCACGTAAGAGCAAGTCATTGATATGTAGGAGGAATAGGGTTGGAGATAGAATGGACCCTTGAGGGACTCCCGCATTAATGGAATGTGGAGAAGAAGAGCAACCGTCCACTACAGTTATGACTTCGCGATCTTTTAAAAAATTCGCAATCCAAGTACACAGAGACTGGGGTAGTCCATAAGAAGGGAGTTTCATTAAGAGACCTCGGTGCCAAACCCGGTCGAAAGCTTTAGAGATGTCAAGGGCGACAGTTTGAGCTTCTCCAAAGCGTTCCATAACTCGACCCCAAACGGACTTGCATACGTCAGTCACTTACAGAAAAATCACTTACCATCTGTGCAATTAAATGTAGCTTCCTTAACTATGTCTTCTTCGCGAAAATGCTTTATACACACACTTGTATATGGAGAAGCAGTTAGGTTGGCTCTTGGTATGCTTTGAATCCATTGCCTTCTTAATGCATCAGTTTTAGGAAAAGAAAAGCAATTTGTATACTTCTTATTGTAATTGGACTGGCATCCAGGAGCACGACAGCCCTGCATATTTCTGTAAAACATTTAATTGATTTAATTGACAAAATCAACAGAAATTTATATTGTAACTATAAGGAGCGGGTAAATAAGAAATTTATCAATTTTAGAATACCTATATTATACCGGTTGTCATGACAGTAACATAAAATATCTGAAGAAAGGATCTCGATACAAAAAAATATAAATCACAATCCAAACCTAGCCACGGTTTTAAATATATTTTCTAAAATAAAGATATTTATTTGAAATCAGAAATGCCCTCAAAATTGTCTACATTATAATCGATGGACTCAAATTTGTTTTCCATAAAACATGTAAGGTGGTTTGGGATAAATTTTGAAAAATAAACGCATCGAAATACTATTCATGTAATAATTGTATAGTTCGTTATACAATCAAAAACTAAATTTAAACATAAACATACAAAAACACATTATAATTCTATGACAAAAACAAATAATTCAATAATGAAAATATTAATCAACCCAATAATATGATTGTGAACAAATACGATCGCCGTGACACATTTTAGTCGCATTAGTGTGATCATATTTCGAAATATACCTATATATATTTTTCTTAAATAATATGCACTATATCATAATAAATTTGTGTTTAATCACTTCAAAACATTAGATTACAATTTTAATGACAATATTGTATCGATAAAATATTTCATAACCATGAAAATGTTTCTGACATTACATTTCAATGTATTTACGTTATATATCAAAAATTATGGTAAATAACCAAACAAAATAATATGAAAACGCTTAAATAATGTTTAATATTAATAAATAAATGATAAAAACAATTATATTTGTACTTACGGAGATTTAAAAAACAGCACGACAAACCAACACTAACCGAAAACGAATCAAAATTGATGTACTGCACCGTCTGGAAACTCAGTACATTGGAAAAAAATATTAAATTTCCTTCGGGGACTTTGTATAGATGGCAGTAATGTCAATTATGGCAGGTTTACTATTCAGTTACCTACCAGTTTTTTTACTAACCGATTAAAATAAAAAAACGAGTAGGTAGGTTCCTACATTTGTTTATGGTACAAATATTATGGTACAAATAAATATGGTACAAACATTATTAATACTAGAAAACTAATAGTTCAATGCGCTTATGTATGTAATATAATGGTGTTTTGTTTTTCAGAATTGACTTTGATATTTCCATAGGTATTGTGATCGATATATTTCCATGCATTATGATATCAAAGAAACCCAAAAACCATTATTTTACTTTGGCCTAATGTATTTCTTCTATTAATTCTAGGAACGGATTATAGCGGCCTCCCAGGCTTTGTTTATATATTTAAGCATTGTCTTTTCTATTGAAAATAAATTTGAAATGTAAAATGCATTTGGCAGATTCCTGGAATCTTGGTTGGCACCCGGTGGTACGGATTGATTCTTCAGTTAACCACCCCCCCCCCCTCCCCTACTCCATGTTTCACGGGCGCTGGGTCGCCCGGCGGTAGTCGATCAGTTGTCATTCGGGAGTGTCAGTGTGAGTGGTCGGCCAGTGGTATATCGAGTCTAACGCGTGTCGAGCGGTCTATCTTATAAAGTTGTACAGTATAGTGCCACGTGCTAGGGCTCTCGGATGGCTCTAGTTTTTTTTCTGTGTATACTAATAAATTGATTGCATGGTAGAGACTAAGTGTGTTTCAGATCCATCTAATCATCGGGGGTGAATTTAAGATAGTTTAAGTTACTATTAAAAATAACTTTAAGAATGAAAAAATCGCATAATAGTGAATAAGTGTGTTTCAGGTCCATATAACCAACGAGGGGTGAATTTAAGATAGTTTTAAGTTATTTTTAATTAATATAAAGTGATATGTAGTGTGTTTCCTCTACAGTTCCATTACGTGAGCAGCAATTTGGTAAGATCTTTCCAGTTATGTATATATTATTTTTACCATGCCTGTATTTGTATGTATTTGTCTTTTCAGGCACATCGCAGCCGATTATGTTTTATTTGATTTTTATTTTCAGGGGCAGAGTTTAATGTTTATTTTTACTATGCTTTTCAGCTTCTTGAGTTATCAATTTCGCGTCCCAACATGGGACCAATATATTTCTTACCAGCCTCCTTATATCAATCTCGCGTCCCAACGTGGGACAAGTACTCTTCTCCGCCTCTCTCTAGATATCAATTTCGCGTCCCAACGTTGAACGAGTATATTCTCTTCTCCACCTTCTCTCTAGATATCAATTGGCCCCCAAAACGTGGGACATTTTAAAAACAGTAGTTTTTAACGAACCGCCCTGAGATTTAAGTTTTGTTTGTAGATAGCTGTGTTTTTTTTGAAGCGTGTAATTTTTAAGAATGATTTTTAGGTATATTTATTTTACTGATATTGAAATATTTATTTGTCGGGATACTTGAGCGTGTTTTAAATACTGTTGTTTTCACAGACCACGTGGAGATTTTCAGTTGTAGAAATTTATTACTGTTTTGATAGTTATGTTTTTTTGAGGTGGATTTTCTTTATATATTTTCGGTCGTTATATATGTATGCAATTATTGGATAGGAGAACGTGATGACGAAATTTGTGGTATACTTATAAAAATATGAGACTAGGTTTGTAGCGAATAATATAAATGATAATATGAGCCGCGGTAATATAGAATTGCTGTTATTTGTTAGCCCAGGAGTTAGATATTTATTTTATTTTTAAATATGTTAAATTAATAGAATATTTAGTACTATTTTTACGACGTCGGATAGCAGAGGATATGATAGCGTTTTTTTTATCGAATGAGATTTTTTATTGCAAATGGTCTAACGAGTATCTGAATTAATTAAACCTGTGTTCCACCAGGTCTATACACGTGGAACTGGCGCCCTAATAATAATAATATAACGATTGTTTGAAGATATCGTGACCTCACAGGAGGCTGTAATTATTATTGAATTTGTAGGTGAAGTTTTAGAAAAATAACTCTGTATATGAATATTGATGAATAATAACTCTGTAGGTGACGAATTTATTATAACTCTGACGAAGTATCGTGGATTATAATTCTGTAGGCAAAGCATAATTCTGTAGGTGAAGAATTTAAAATAACTCTGACGATGGAGGTGGAGAATAAATCTGTAGCTGATGAAATTGTTGTGGTTTATAACTCTGACGATGAAGGTGAATTATAAATCTGTAGATCATGATGTTATGGTGGTTTATAGCTCTGACGATGGATGATGATAATAAATCTGTAGTTAATGAAGCATGGTGGTTTATAACTCTGACGATGAAGGTGGATAATAAATCTGTAGATGATGAAGTTATAGTGGTTTATAACTCTGACGATGAAGGTGATTTATAAATCTGTAGATGGTTTTGATGAGTAATAAAAATTCTGTGAATGAAGAATGAAGTTGTTTGGAGGATAATGATGATCCCAATTCTATAGATTTTGCTGTAGTGGTTGTGGAGGCTGTATGTGCATAGAGAGGATGATGACGATGTAAAGACCGTGGAGGCTAATAGCGAGAAGATACGCATCATAAGAAGTAGTTCAGAATTCGCGTCGGAAGTAGAACTGGTAGTCGCGCCAGATACGTCGAGCAGTAGGAAACTGATAGTTGATTAGATACGTCGGATGAAAGGAAGCAAGCAGATACGTCGATAGAGATGATGATGAAGATACGTCGGATGAAAGGAAGCAAGTAGAAACGTCGAGAGGTAGCAAAATGATGATGATGATACGTCGGATGATGAGAAGATCCTGAGAAATTCGAAGAGAGAAGACCGGTAGTCGCGCCGGATCATGAGTTAGGTACGCCAGTAGTTGCGCTGAGTAGTAATGAGATGAATAGGTACGAAGAGGAGTAGAATGACGGAATTACGAATAAGAATACAATATAGACGATCTATGTGTTATTGGTAGGATTAGCCTCCCCGCAGATAAACTAGACGATTGATGATTCTCTCTATGTAGCATTGATAGACTCTACAGCCACTCGCAGTTTAATTCGCGCAGATTTGGAGAAATCTGTGACCCAAAGAGACAACGATTTGTAACGAAAGCAGAATTAGACTACTTGAAAGCGAAGAATTAGAGGAAAGGAATAAGTTTTAGTAGTAGGTAGCCGGTTAACGAAATGTAATAAGATGAAATAATGACGCAATGAGATGAGATCTTGACGAAGTAAGATAAGCTAACTATATAATAAGACGAGATAATGACGCAATATGATGATATAATGACGTAAAAGGATGAGACAATGACGTAATCGGATGAGATAATGACTTAAAAAGATGAGATAAAGACGTGATAATTGATAGGTAAATAGCAGAATACGGCGTGATGGATTTTTAGTGTGTTATATGCCTTTGGGAAAAAGTGCGGTATTTTTATTATTTAATTGAGAGGACAACGTTAAGTAAATCACAGAGGAAAATGAGATAACGGATGGACACGAATGAATCAGCCGACGAAGTAGAGGTATTAGATAAAGGGACTTGCGGAAGATGTTGTATTGCGATTGAAGATAGATACGAGCGTAAAACTATGTACATAAATGCGTTATGACGTTGAGTTATCGGAAATCGAATTGTATTATGGATAGTTGTTATACGGTTTTGTTTGTTCGATGGTTGGAAGCGATTGCGGTATGGTATTGGCCCCATTATAATTAAGGTGAAGCTTCTTCGCGATGCGGTTTTCTGGAAGCGATATTAAGCGTTACATATACGTTTATCGGAAAAGAAAATGTTATTATGTAGAACATTGCGGTGGAAAGAAGAAACGTGTTTAGTCGTATACGTTCTTGCTCTGGTAATGCGTTTACTTTTGTCTGATTATACGATATTTGGTTTCTTTTGTCTTTGCATGGATTATCTCGATCATAAAAGGAGAGGCGATTGATATTTCCATAGGTATTGTGATCGATATATTTCCATGCATTATGATATCAAAGAAACCCAAAAACCATTATTTTACTTTGGCCTAATGTATTTCTTCTATTAATTCTAGGAACGGATTATAGCGGCCTCCCAGGCTTTGTTTATATATTTAAGCATTGTCTTTTCTATTGAAAATAAATTTGAAATGTAAAATGCATTTGGCAGATTCCTGGAATCTTGGTTGGCACCCGGTGGTACGGATTGATTCTTCAGTTAACCACCCCCCCCCTCCCCTACTCCATGTTTCACGGGCGCTGGGTCGCCCGGCGGTAGTCGATCAGTTGTCATTCGGGAGTGTCAGTGTGAGTGGTCGGCCAGTGGTATATCGAGTCTAACGCGTGTCGAGCGGTCTATCTTATAAAGTTGTACAGTATAGTGCCACGTGCTAGGGCTCTCGGATGGCTCTAGTTTTTTTTCTGTGTATACTAATAAATTGATTGCATGGTAGAGACTAAGTGTGTTTCAGATCCATCTAATCATCGGGGGTGAATTTAAGATAGTTTAAGTTACTATTAAAAATAACTTTAAGAATGAAAAAATCGCATAATAGTGAATAAGTGTGTTTCAGGTCCATATAACCAACGAGGGGTGAATTTAAGATAGTTTTAAGTTATTTTTAATTAATATAAAGTGATATGTAGTGTGTTTCCTCTACAGTTCCATTACGTGAGCAGCAATTTGGTAAGATCTTTCCAGTTATGTATATATTATTTTTACCATGCCTGTATTTGTATGTATTTGTCTTTTCAGGCACATCGCAGCCGATTATGTTTTATTTGATTTTTATTTTCAGGGGCAGAGTTTAATGTTTATTTTTACTATGCTTTTCAGCTTCTTGAGTTATCAATTTCGCGTCCCAACATGGGACCAATATATTTCTTACCAGCCTCCTTATATCAATCTCGCGTCCCAACGTGGGACAAGTACTCTTCTCCGCCTCTCTCTAGATATCAATTTCGCGTCCCAACGTTGAACGAGTATATTCTCTTCTCCTCCTTCTCTCTAGATATCAACTTTGAGCAGACTCGGCAGACTGAGCGATATTCCATGAAAATTTATACAGTTCAACCCATGAACCCACGAAGAAATTTATAAGTCCATAGTATTTTTGTCTACTACATAATATTAAGATTTAATTATATTGTTTAATGAATACAAACATTGTAGGTATGATATAGTTTACAATATATAATAACTTTGTTTTAAATATTCTTTTATTTTCATAACTCAATTAGAGGGAAAAGAATACTTACCTATCTTTCTAACTTTCTAGAAAAAGAATTTGCTATCTCTGCTGTTCAAGATTAAAACACTGATTCTTTGATTTTTTGGGAAAAATGTTTTTTTTTTGCATTATCGTAAAAATATTTTTTTATAATTTTTCTTTATAAAAAGTGATTTATGCCTAGAATTTTTTGGTAATGAAATTCTCCCAAAAAAACAAAATTCAGTGTTTTAATCTTGAACACTGGGGAAGGTCAGTAATATTATTATTATTATTACTGAATTCTGAGGGACCATTCAGAGATGGCGCTAAAAGCGCGGGATCATAGAAAAAGTCGAAGTTTCCCTTCTAAATAAGTTCTCTTTTCTATGATGTACTGATTTCTATGCAAAAACAGACGCCAAGACGCGTAAACCCCCGACTGATACGTCGGCCATATTGGAAAATATTCTCTCATACATTACGGCATGATATAACTGCAAAAACTGCAAATCCAGAGGGCGCTGGTCGTACGTTGACGTGCGTATAGTTCCGACATACGAATTCGATCCAAACCTTTTTGGATATTTTGCTCCGTTCGTACTTTGATTACACATAAATGGATACAGAAAATTTTGTTTTTGGACACAAATGTTTATAAGATTTCTGATTACGTTATGCAATTTGATCCGAATTCAAATAACTAAATATTTTTTTATGACTTGGTATTTTTATCTTTGTAAACTGATATTTTAAATTTCTCTTCATGTGTTGTTACCTGTTTTTTATAATTTGCTTACCCCAAGGTTTTGTGATGTTTTGTGCTATGTGAAGAGAATATGTTATTATAAAATGTTATAAACAAGATAATTTTGTCTATATATATTACAATTGTCGGCCTTCGTTGCTCAGTTGGTTGGGTATCTGACTGCTGATCCAAAGGTCCCGGGTTCGATTCCCGGTGGAGGCACAGTTTTTAATTGTGTTTTCAGTCTGGATCTGTGAGACGACTAATATCGTAAGTCTCCAGAATGTGGCAACTTGTTATTGGGTGCGTGTTAAATAAATATTTGACATAGTATATGTTAGTTGCCCGAGAAGAAATATTAAATAAATGAATAAATAAATAAATGGGAATAAAATTAGATGGGTCGATGGCAGAGCGATTAGCGCGCTGGGCTAGTAATCCAGTGGTCGCGAGTTCTAATCCTACCTCAACCGATTTCGTTCACCTATAGCACAAGCATTTATTTTCTTATTTTAGGGAACGTAGGAAGATGTATATGTACTTGTTTAACAAGGACATATTCATTTTTATCTAAAAAAAAAAAATTGGCTAACCCACAGAGAGGCTGTGCCTTGTGTGATTTTTGTATGCACGGTAGCTTTGTTGTGATTGATATTATGTTTATGTGTATTGTTTGTTATCCGTGTACCAAATCTTAAATACATAAAATTGTATGACCAGCATCGTACGTCGACGTACGATCAAATTCGTATCAAAAATCGGAGAAAGCCGTATCTAGTGCGCGCACTCGACCAGTATCGTACGTATACGTACGATGCGAATTCGTATCCAATGTGAGCAAGCCTGTGCGCGCACTCGATTCGTACGACCAGCATCGTACGTTTACGTACGACCAAATTCGTATCCAATGTGAGCGGGCCCTTGGTACCTACCAAGTACCTACATCGAAGTTTTGAAAATTGGGTTCTTAATGTTGACTAACCTTAATGTGTTAGTTTTTGTATGTTGGTATTTTATGGTAATTCTCTCCATACAAAATCTTCTTGTATGGAAGTTGGACTGCTGCCTACCAGCTACTCGCCTGACCGGAATTCGTTACGGCCCAGCCACGTTCCTGTAGTCGTTTAAATTTATCGAGTTTTAATATTTATAATCTTCGCAAAATATCAGTATTGTGTGTGTTTTTTTTTTTTTTTATTTAACAAAAACAATACAATGTTCACATATAAATCATAATTTAAAAAGGTATACAATTTCCATCATATAATTCATAATAACCCTCTTTAATTGAGATAAAATCTCGTGTTAAAAGAGGGGAGTATCTATTTAATATTATTACATTTACCAAAACATTGTACATCTACTAAAAAATATGAAGCTACACAAAACAAGAATGAAATAACAAAAAATAAATAAATAAATCAGTACAATTTTTTAATTTTATTTTTAAATATACTATAATTTTTTTCGAGTCTAAGACTCAAAGGGAGTTCATTAAACCACTTAGTACCTTTATACTTATAGAAATGTTGTGAGGCAGTTGTACGTAAAAGAGTTATTTACTTTGTGAATAAATCCAGTAAGTTTAATTCTTTGAGTTCTTATTTATTTGCTTATTTTAATACCCAATTCTATTGTCAGTTACAGTCGTGCATGGTTAAAGAACACGCAAAAGTATTTAGCCGATCAACTGGTTCGATCCCAGAAGTCGAGCTTCTCATAAAGACACCCTCTGCACGGCCATAGTAACAATACAAACTCGTTTCTGAAACTTCAAATAATCAAATATGTCAAATTTACCATTCGACTGGCATATGTACATCACAAGTACCTATATAGTTTTTGTTTAATAAATCAGTTATTAATTTATGAAAATGGAATTTTGTTCAAACAGAGTGTATACAAATCTACACCAAGGAATAAAAACGGGAATACAATTCATTTGTGAATATGTATTACGCATTAACAAATTTTATATTCGTTTGAGAAGGAATATTTTTGTGAGTAGGAAAGATTAGCGGTCGCTGATATTGGTCATTATGGCAAATACCAGAACTGCCATGGGAGTATTCAATTTTTAAAAACAATGTTCACAAATTGACAATCGAAACAAGTTAAGTTTTGACGAGAGGTCTCCTTTATCCGTAAGGTATTATATACTCTTTGGTCTCCTTACTTGTCAACAGTTTTCCTACAACACAGTGATACCGGCCCGCCTCGGCCCCATGTCCGCGAGAGAGATCCACCGTCCTATTCGAGTAGGTTGTGGCAAAATTTCTCCGCGGAACCTACCCCGACCGTCAGCGGGATTCTGGGGAAATTTATTTTAACTTTTTTTTTATATGGCAATTTTTTTTTGTACAATGATTTGAACTTTTTTCAAAAGAGTCTGACAGCTACCAACAGCTGATCAGCTGATTTTTTTACTCGACGGCCGGACACTCTCCGGCACAAGAAAAAACCGACTTTATAACTGAAAGAACCCTTGGGATTCCGCCAGAGAATCCCAACAGGTTGAGATCTATCGGTCCTGACACAACAGAGGTGCAAACTGCCCCAAAACTGAACAAGGTACCTCCGTCACGCGGTAAATTTTTTGTAAATCTTTTGGCGCATTATTTTGTAACTGTAGAGGCCTCTTCAGACTGCAGCCGAAGGATAGAAGTAGCTTCTCAGGCCGTAGTGCGTCTCGTAACTTGCCATTTTTTTTTATTTTAACACCTGACTATATCTGATTACTGACTCGAGGCGCCGACGGCCTGGGAAGTGTCTGCCCTAGCGCAAGCCAGGGCCCCCCTTCTGTAACCGTGTGGAGGGGAGGATCACCATAGCCTGCCGCGCCCTTGACCCAGAATTTCTCGTCTGCAATCGCTTCTCTGTTCTCTTTTTTCTTTTGTTCTGGATCGAGGACCTATACCTGAGGACGTCACCCACCTGTAGCTTCCTGCTGGTCTACGACGGGGTGATCTGCTGAGCGTCTCCCTCAGCAGACGGTCGAAGAGGAAAGGACCGCGTCCTTGGGGTGAGTGCCTTCAATTCTCTCTCGATCCAAGACCGAAGCTGGTCACTTTAATTAACTAGGACGCCTTGCGTCCAGAGGACTGACGGCCCTCTCTGCGACCGCAGAGAGAGAGCTGGTGTCAACAGTACAAAAATATAGTCATACCTCACAAATTTAGAAATTAAATAATTTAAACGGAACTTTCATTGCTTATTATAGCCATACTGATACCCTCCTTCCAAGAGGCTTGGAGGTCGAGCTCACCTTTCTTTCAATGTCTGTTATGGAATTAGATATTCCACACATTACCTCGCTGGACGACATGCATAAAAAAGTAAACGATAATTAAAGCCGTGGTCTGACGATACACAAATGTCAAATGTCAGCGCACAAACGTCAGACGGCACGGTCATGTCACAAGATAAAATGATAAAAATTTGAAATAAAATAAATAATTAAAATTGGTAATAAATTAGGACGTCACAAATCAAAAATAAATAGAGTCAATATTGGACGTCACACGTTAAAATGGATTCAATAAAATAAATAACTTAAAATCACACAGCCGAAATATTGTCACACAAAATAAAATTGTCACATATATATAGTTTTCTGGGGCACACATAACTCTGCCTTTGCCGGTCCCAAGGCCGGATGCAAAAAGAGGAGGGTTCTTAGGTGAGGTCAGCAGCCTACCTAAGGTAAAAAAATAACAAGCTCACAGCCCGGTAAACCAAGCCTCGGAACACGGTGGATCCCCAAAACTGACAAATGCAAGGAAACGGATAAAACGATTTCGGAAACAGAATGAAACAAGAATAGCATGTTGGAATATAATGTCGTGGAACAGTAAAAAGCAAGAAATAATTGCAGAACTGAATCATCATAAGGTGGATATATGCGGAGTATCGGAGACCAAGAAGAAGGGTAAAGGAACCTCCAAACACTCAAACTATATTTTGATTTACAGTGGGAAGGAGAAACACCTTAGAGCCAGCTCTGGTGTGGGTATTCTCATACATGAAAAATATGAAGATTCCATTGACAATACTGAATATGTAAGCCATAGAATACTTAAGGTTACATTAAAAATAGAGAATGTTTCAATAAACATAATTAGTGTTTACGCACCTGATATGACTAAACCAGTAGAAGAATCTGAAGAATTATACTTACAATTGCAAGAAACCATAGACCGCATATCACTATCAGAAAGATTAATCATATTGGGTGATTTTAACGCCAGGATAGGAGATGATGCTCTGGATGGCATAAAACAAAGATTCAATGAAACTGTTAAAAATAGTAATGGCGAAATGCTAATAGACATATGCGCAAGAAACGAACTGAGAATCTGTAATACATATTTTCCACATAAGATTCAACACAAGTATACATTTGAGAACACAAGGGGTGATAAATCTATAATAGACTATATAGTAACGAATAGACTGATTCATCCATCGACAATAAATGATGTGAGAGTGCTGTCCTCAGCTAACATAGGATCTGACCACCACCTGGTACTTTGCAAGCTACAATTAAAACAACCAAAAAGAAAAAACAAGAAACCAAAATTCATCACTAAGATCAATCTCCAATCAATTGAAGATGAAAGCACAAGAAGCCTTTATATAAACAGAGTTACCAGCCATATGACTCAATGTGAAATATCTGCTGGCGACAATGTGGAAGATGCCTGGAACAAAGTTAAACGTAATATAAACAATGCAGCGAACGAAGCACTAGGACAAAGAAAGATAAATTTAAATGCTAGAACCAATACGAAACCATGGTATAGCGAGGATGTCAAAATCCTAGCAAAGGAAAAGAGAGACAGCTATCTTGTCTACAGAAGCAACCCTACACCGGAGGAATATAGAAACTACAAAATAACGCGAAACAGGGTTAATAGCGAGATAGACAAAATTAAAAAAGAATACTGGCTCAAGTTCACCAGGGACATGGAAAGAGATCTTTACGGAGCGCAAAAAAAAGTCTGGAATATGCTAAGAAAGCAAAAGAAACCTATAGATGAATATAAACAAACGCACAAGATCTCTATAGAAGAGTGGGAAAACTATTTTGAAAACTTATTTAGTAATAATTTGCCAACAAGAATTGTACCACTGAATGAAGACGCAGGATCCTCTGTGACCCTTAGTAATGGCGAGATTATTTTAGCTATAAAAAAACTAAAAAATAGAAAATCCCCAGGTATTGACGAGATTCCCAATGAATTGATAAAATATGGAGGAACAAAGGTGGCTCTTGAGCTAACAAAACTATTTAACAAAATACTATAAGAATCTACAATACCCTATGAATGGAAATTAAGTATAACAATTCCAATTTTTAAAAAAGGTGTTAAAACAAACCCAGCGAATTACAGGGGAATATCTCTTTTAAGT
Source organism: Molanna angustata (assembly GCA_963576475.1). Taxonomy (NCBI): domain Eukaryota; kingdom Metazoa; phylum Arthropoda; class Insecta; order Trichoptera; family Molannidae; genus Molanna; species Molanna angustata. The sequence goes on along the minus strand of OY754968.1, from coordinate 36,349,507 downwards.
GCAACACAAAAATTATTTACCAGCCTATTGCGTGTGAAACTGGAAGAAATTATACAAAATAGGGACGAACAACAAGGATTTAGAAGAAATCGTTCCACCACTGACGCAATATTTGTTGTGAGACAACTTAAAGAGAAATCCTTAGAATATAATGTACCGGCTTACATGTGTTTTGTCGACCTAACCAAAGCTTTTGACAGAGTGCTCCTGGAAGATGTACTGGATATCCTAATAGAAAAGAACATACCGCATCCTATTATAAAAGCTATTAAAAATTTTAACAGCAACAACAAAATGCGCATAAAGGTGGGAGATGACCTCTCAAAGGAAATTCCAGCTGCAGTAGGTATTCGACAAGGAGATAGTTTGAGCCCTTTTCTTTTTAACATCATTATGGACAAGATTATCGAAGATGTTAAAGCATTAGGAATAGGTTACAAAATGGGAAACAAAAATATAGATATAATATGTCATGCAGATGATGCCGTCTTAATTGCAAATTCCGAGGATGATCTTCAGAAACTACTGTATAAATTCCACTTATCTTCCCAAAGACTAAATATGCAAATCTCAATAGAGAAAACAAAAAGCATGGTAACCTCAAGATATCCAGTACGTTGTAAACTTGCTATAGACAATAACACTATAGAACAAGTTATGAGATTTAAGTACTTGGGCATAGAAATATCCAGCAGCAATGATCTCTATATCGAAGTACATGAACAAGCAACCAAGGCTGCTGTAGTGGCTGGATGCCTGAGAAGTGCTGTGTGGAGAAATAGGGATATGCTGAGGGAGAGTAAAGTCAGGATCTACAAGACTTGCATAAGACCAATCATGACATACGCCATAGAGACAAGAGCTGACACCACCCGTACAAAAAGTCTCCTTAGAACCACGGAGATGAAGACTCTACGGCCCATCGCAGGAGTAACCCTCCGTGATCAAATGAGGAGCTCCGAAATAAGGAAAATTTGTGATGTTGAGGACGTGGTACGATGGGGTAGAACAAGAAGACGTTTCTGGAGAGACCACGTGGGGAGAGCAAGCTCAGACCGAGTAGTGAGGATATCAGCTGATGAACATCCTACAGGTAGCAGACCTCCAGGAAGACCACCCAAACGATGGAGGGACAGCTGGACGTCCTCCTTTCAGGAACAGGTGCCGAGAACTACAGGATATAGTCCTAGCTGAAGAAGAAGAAGAAGAAGACATAATTTTCTCGCCACGGCCATGAAAGTGCTGATGCACCGTCAATGCCAGAATGGACCGTCGTCGATGGACGAAGGGGCAAGGCTGTCGGCGAAAGCAACCTCGGGTCCCAGACACCGGCAGATGCCGGTTGGGTGACTGGCGGGAGCGAACAGCGGCAGCGCGAGTCTCAAGGATATGCAGACCGTTGCTCCAGGGTCCAGCGCGACCCAACAGCGTTTGGAGCACTTTCCAAACTCAGCACCCGCTTCGGTCCAGGAAAACGGCTCTCTCGCCGAGTGGTTGTGCGCCGATCCATCTCGGCACTCCAGGTGTCACGTCCATGGCTACTGATGTTGAGCGAGCCTAACCGACACCCTCTGGTGCGGTTTGCAGCTGCTCTGGCCACAGTGAGCGCGGTCCGTGTCGACATGACGCGTGTCTAATTTTCGACTGTCACTGTCACTTCTAATGTCACATATTTTAGGCTATGTGTTATTGTCAAAATCTATCTTTTTTATTCACACACTTTGTTTTTTCACAAATGTTTGTTTGTGGTCAGCCGATTTGGCGCCGAATTTAAATAAAAATAACGCGAACAGGAGAGGTCGCGTCAATACAATGTTTTATAAAATAAAATCCCGATCGACCAACCAAGAACCAATACGAAAACCAGCAGAGCTGACAGCTGACAGCTGTCAAATTGTCAAAACGACAATTCGTGCTGATAAATAGACACTTTTGTCAACATTTTGAGTGTTACCATAATAATCCTTATTTCCGTGCTTAGAAGTAGGTGGGTTGCCATATAAAAAAAATTATCTGTATTGAGAAATAATTTTTACGATTTTCGCCACAAGTGCGGTATTTTTGGCAATTTGCAAAACGGTCACACTGCACAGAGCACAGAACTATACTTCTATATTATCTGTGACAGAACACAATAATGCAATGAGCTATAGGTATACTGGAGTGCTAATGTCCATACAACAAAACACATAATTTTGTGCCGATCTGGTGTGCGAATATAGCCGCTGCAAGTGGGACTCGCGTCTCTTTCTAAGCGTCAATTCATATAGATTTTGGCTGTCAGTTGGTGTGTTTTCCTGAGTTCGACGTGTTGTTTTATGTCTTTTTTTTATATTATTTGTTTTTCTTTCTATAAATTAAAAGAAATAAAGACGATGGTTAAATACTGCAGATCTTTTGCGTTTGGATGTCAAAACATTTGGTATCCCAAAAGCAGAATTAGTTTTCAGGGGTAAGAAACTTTACATTTATACTTCAATGGCGTCCTCAAAGATTGCTACTTCAATATTAAAAATACCTCAACTATTTGTATTAAAATATGATCTACATTTTGATATTTGTTAAATTACCTACAATAATTTAAAATTTATTTTAATTTAGTAACACTGCTACCTAACATTAAAATGATTAAACCAATATATCCTTTTGATTTCATCTTATCGTATGAAATAGCTTTCAGTGTAGGGTTTTAATTAGTAAATCTGTCATTATTACTTCCAGATTCCTTCTACATTTATAATTAATTACATAATATGCTCTTTAACTGTAATTATTTCTTGTATTTATAATTTTTGAGCTATTATTTTCCATCATAATATATACTCTTTTTTACATTTCTATTTTTTCTGAAAATTATTACCTACATGAATATGCTCTGTTTTACGTTTATAATTTTTACTTATAATTATTTATTGTATTTATACGTGTCCTACTGTTATTTCTTATAGTTAATAATGTGCTCTTTTTTACGTTTCAATTTTACTGTCCATTGTTATTTTAGATTTATAACTTGTGCTATTATTTGTTATAATTTATCATTAATAATATGCTTTTTTAACTATTCTATTTTTACTGTGAATAATTTGTATGTGTTTTATAACTATGCTTTTATTTTTCATAATCAATTTTATGCTCAAATTTGCATATAATTTTTTTTATTTCTTATTTTTTTAAATATCTAATTGTATTTATTCTCTTGAATTCTTATATTTTATTGTGTACTTTTATGTGTTTTTGGTATTTGACATATTTGAATTGTTATTCATATTTATCAAATAAATTAACAAAAATCGGCTGGTTTACGTGAACGTTGCGCAAGCACATAAAGTGATCACGTAAACCAACTGATAACAGGTCGTATGCTCTGTAGGTGCCTTGAGTTCCTGGTTCTTCTATAATATCCCAACTTCGTCTCTATTGAGATATTAAAAAGTTTGTCAGTAAAAATATCATTTGACTCCCGACAGAGAAAAAATCCAGTGTTTGCGTATATGCTATTAAAAAAATAATCCATTAAATATATATTTATATATGAAAAATGAGACTTTTTAAACCTGTTCTAAAGTTATTGGATCAACGTTGAAGATCTTGTGTTTTTTGATAGAAAAACACCTAATTAATGAATAGTTAATAACAAAATATTCTTAGTGTGGGAAGGAAAAATCAAGTTGATTCCTTATTAAAGACAGAAATGATCTCAATGGATGCAAACACTCTTATGAAAAAATACAGGATTTGTAAATAGTCGTAATATTTGTTTTAAAAAGATATGGTTTCACATAAATGTTCTAATATTCTGAGTTATGAGATGTTTCTAATAAGTAATTTGTACTCGTATATGATAATCTATATATTACTTTTACTATATATGTACACCCGATTATGTATATTTTTCATTTCATTGAATTACATCATTAATTATCTGATAATCTCATTCTATTCTTCAAAATTACTCATATATTGTATGAAGTGAGAGTTCTAGAAAGAGATAGGAATGCCACTTGTACTATATGTCTCTTTCTACTACCTCGGCACAACATTTGAACAACATTTAGCACTCCAGGGCCGCGTTCTAAATCAGAGTGAATCGCCGAGTGAATCGCTCTACCGGTGCGACCTGAAGTTGCAAAGAGAGCGACATTTGGGCGATGTTTAATCCGAACGGTACTGAGCGATGTTGGGGTGACTTAAAATTACGCGGGCGCGGGAAATTTAAAATTACGAGTTTGGTGTTACTTCAGTTGTGTCACTTTGGTCAAAAATTATAAAAAAATAGAGGTTGTATATTTTGTTTTGGTGTTTATCGGATGTTTTCATTATAATAACGAGGTAATAATTTATTAATTTTAAAAGTAGTAAACGTGTTGTGACAAGTTATTCGTATTATTCGTAAGAATTTAAGATTTTTTCTTGCGAACATATTTACATCAAAAAGTGATATTCGTTAAAAATGCGACTTATAATAGTTCTGCATCCACCCAACGAACATATCTCATAAAGTTCAGCAATATTGAGGTTCCCTGTCACCCATTGTGAATGTTATGAAAAAATAATTTGACAAACTCATTTCATGAAAATGGTGAAAATTTTCGATACAAAATTTGAACACTTTATAGAATGACTTGTTAGTGAGGATTTTAGCGTTGGCCACAACACACTCATTTATATAACTGTCTGTTCCCAGAATAAAATAAAATAAATGTCAGGTTTGTCATAAAAAAGGATACAAGTGTTGGATCAAAGACATACATACATACCATCACGCCATGTCCCTCACGGGGTAGACAGAGAGAACTGAACGCCACTCACTTCTATCTTGACACACATAGTTTTCACGAACTTTTCGTGTTTTGGGCATTCAAAAATTGTTTATTTCCCTTAAAATGATAACCACTCATTAAAAAATAAATTATTTTCATAAAACAAAATACACTTACTGTTGATGTTTACTATTAAATAATGGCCTTCCACATTTCTTTGTGGTTGACCATTATTATCCATGGTAAATTTGTATGAATTTACATCCATTGGATTTATTTGGTATGAATTTACATTTTTGTAAATTATAATTAATAAATAATTCAATAAATTAAATTATAAATACAAATAAAACCAACTAAAACCATACCAAACTAAAAGTGTTGACGACTATGTGAAAAATTATAAATTGGCGCCAAATAAAATGTCACTTTGACTATGAGAAAATTCATAAATCCCGCCAAAAAATTTAAAAATTTGACAGGAGCGACATTCACTCTACTATTTCATCGAGCGACTTGGGCGACTTTGGTGCGAGTCAACCGTGATTCCGAACGGGCAGAGTGAATCGCCGCGCGAATCGCTCGATGAATTCCGAACGCTTAGGATGACGCTCTAACATCGCCGAGCGATCGCCGAGCGTCTTTCCGAACGCTACCCAGTATACCTATATCTCATTGCAATAATGTGAATAAAGTAAAAACCATAGAAAAGAGAACTTATAAAAACGTACGTCACAAGTCACAATACGATTTCGCGTATTCGTCGAATTAAAATACCAATATGAGATTTACGTGATAGACAGTCTCTAAATTGATCACTGATTCAATTAATCGATGTGTCTTTCTTCCGTGGGTGTGGAATCGTTCCTTTTTCTTTAGTTGTTCAAATATTATTTAATATTTTGTGTGTACGTCAAATCTCTGATGTTTTGAAAACATAATGAAAGCAATAATTTTCTCCGAGTTTGCTGTTATTTTTGCATATTGAAATGGGGCAGACTCCGAGCAGGCCAATGCGGGTTAAAAGTGTAAGACGGAGATCTTTCCGATCACCTCTGCCTAGGAAATCAAAATCTAACCTTAGTCATACATTTAGTATTTCCGAAATAACTGAAAATGTTGAACTTGTCAACGTTAACTATGCCAGTGAAGAACAGCTTATGACATTGCCTGGGATCACAAGACAAATCGCCCAGGCTATTGTTGATCACAGACAAGCTATAGGAAGATTTAAAAGAGTTGATGACTTGGCCTTGGTTTCTGGTAATATTATGTTAATAATCTGGTTGTATTGTATTAAAACATTATAATATTTTTTTATTATTTTATAGCACTTAATGTTCCAATTTTTCCTAATATTAAATGTTTTGTATTGTATAAATTTATAACTAAGTAATTAGATATAATACAATTGGAAGATACTAAATTCAAATAATACTCATTGTTCAGCTGTCGCCAAATAGCTTGAACTTTTAGCCAAAAAGGGGGGTGATTTGCACGTAAACCAACAAAGCAAAAAGACAAATTTGAGCTCTGCGCAACCGGAAGCTCGTTCAAGATATTTGGCGAAAATTATATCAGGAATCATTGCATAAAATAGTCAGGCTCAAAACAAGTCATTGATTTCCCAGTTAAACGAATTGCTTCATACATAAAATTTTGGAAAAAAGACACAAAAGAGAAAAACAATCGTGGTTTCACTGGATTCACGAATCCAGGCCCACAAAATAATCAAAACTCCCCGTCGTACCTACTAAATTTACTAATTCACCAGTTATTTTTAAATTATTATTCATTTACTAATTTACAAGCCTTAATAGGTTGGAATGAAAAGATTAAATATCTACTAAAACAATTGTATGGATTGAATATAGAATTAAGGGAATTTTTAAAACTCACATAGTGATTATTATCTAGTATTAATTTTATATTTTAAAACTCACATAGTGATTATTATCTAGTTTTAATTTTATATTTTAAAACTCACATAGTGATTATTATCTAGTTTTAATTTTATATTTTAAAACTCACATAGTGATTATTATCTAGTTTTAATTTTATATTTTAAAACTCACATAGTGATTATTATCTAGTTTTAATTTTATATTTTAAAACTCACATAGTGATTATTATCTAGTTTTAATTTTATATTTTAAAACTCACATAGTGATTATTATCTAGTTTTAATTTTATATTTTAAAACTCACATAGTGATTATTATCTAGTTTTAATTTTATATTTTAAAACTCACATAGTGATTATTATCTAGTTTTAATTTTATATTTTTTCTAGGTATTATTGTTAAGTGCCCTTGAGATGAATGCAAAAAATGGCACTATAAAATTATCCATTTAATATTATTATTTGCAATAAAGCAACATTAATATAACTTGATTAAATATTTTTTTGTGTTCAATGTACACATTAGTTTATTATATTTCATAGGTATGGGAGCGGAAAAACTCAGCCTTATACGATCAGAAATATGCGTTGGAAGAAGAGTGACCTCAAATTGTAATTCCAGAACGCAATCGCTGGATAGTATTCGCAGTTCAGACTCAGGGAGAGCGTTATTGAATATTAATACAGTAAACGTTTTTCAACTACAGTGCGTGCCCGGATTAAACCAAGAAATTGCAGCAAATATCATAGATTACAGAAATAGAAAAGGATTGTTCAAAACATTAGATGATCTTATCAAAGTGAAAGGAATAGACTCTGTGAGACTTAGTTCTATAAAACCACATTTAAGTTTATCATATTTGGAAAAAGTGGATTCTTCAAATGCAAATGGGGATTTTCATTTAAATAATGGATTTGGCAGTCCAACAGCATTACACGTGTCTAAAAGTGCATTATTAAACGGATCAAGTTCACTTCCGAGAACACCGGGACATCGAAAGTCATTGTCTGTTCCTATAAAGTGCTCAACAAATCTATCAAACGGATTCTCTATGGCACCAGTGAATGATATTTTTGATTTATTGTCTGCATATTCACGACGTCCAATTATTGAAGAGGAATTCACTTATCAAAGAGACGGGAAACCAGCATTTAGAGTTGCTACTTGGAATTTACATCAGCTTTGTAACAATAAGGCGTGTAACCCGGGTTTCAGAGAAGTTGTTTGCAGAACTATTTTAGAAAACAAGTAAGTAAATATTATACTTCTTTATGTGATGTGTGCATCTCTTATGATATTTGCGACCCTGATATTGTATACCCAGTGTAGACTTTGAACTCTCTTTTGAGATATTGTGATAATCAATCTATTTATTTGTATTATAGCCTCAACACATGTTCATCTATCACTGATTATGTATTATTTCCATAGCCTATTATAAATTTAGGATTTTTTGTAACTGTTAAATTTCATATAAAAAAAAAATTAGAATCGCAGATTCAAACTACAAAACAAATTTATATTTCTTTGAATATTATAATTTCTATTTAATATTGGTCATTTCATTTGCTTATGAATACATCATACACTGGAAAATGTATTGCCGATTAGCAAATTCTTTCAACTAGGTATTTAACAAAAGTATGGAAATCAATCTTCAAATTAAAAAGGAATAATTAAATTGAAAATAGTACAATAAAATAACAATAGGGAGGAGGTATATTGAAAATAATACAATGAAATAACAATAGAGAGGGAGGTTTATTGAAAATAATAATGTGAAATAACAATAGGGAGGAGGTATATTGAAAATAATACAATGAAATAACAATAGAGAGGGAGGTATATTGAAAATAATACAATGAAATAACAATAGAGAGGGAGGTATATTGAAAATAATACAATGAAATAACAATAGAGAGGGAGGTATATTGAAAATAATAATGTGAAATAACAATAAAGAGGGAGGTATATTAAAAATAGTACAATAAAATAACAACAGGGAGGAGGTATATTGAAAATAATACAATGAAATAACAATAGAGAGGGAGGTATATTGAAAATAATAATGTGAAATAACAATAGGGAGAAGGTATATTGAAAATAATACAATGAAATAACAATAGAGAGGGAGGTATATTGAAAATAATAATGTGAAATAACAATAAAGAGGGAGGTATATTGAAAATAGTACAATAAAATAACAATAGGGAGGAGGTATATTGAAAATAATACAATGAAATAACAATAGAGAGGGAGGTATATTGAAAATAATACAATGAAATAACAATAGGGAGGAGGTATATTGAAAATAATACAATGAAATAACAATAGAGAGGGAGGTTTATTGAAAATAATAATGTGAAATAACAATAGGTAGGAGGTATATTGAAAATAATACAATGAAATAACAATAGAGAGGGAGGTATATTGAAAATAATAATAATAAATTGGGATAATTATCGCCGTTTTTGTGATAAACTCACCTCAAGGGCGCTTAATGTAAAATAACAATAAAGAGGGAGGTATATTGAAAATAATACAATGAAATATTTTTAATATAGAGGGAGAGTACCTATATTTTAACTATAAAAAGTTTATCCAGTGATGAAGTAATAAAATAATACATTGTCATCCATGATTAATGATTCTTGATAATTATCTATACTGTATACTTGTCTTTTTATTGATAGGATATGACTTCATATACTACATATGTACCTACAAATAATATACCTGTATGATACTATTCATTTTTATATTATATCTTATCAAATTACATTTACAAATATTCTATGAGTGGAGATGTAATCTTTTCATATCATTATGTAGTAATATGTATGAACAATGACCTGTTCATCATACATAGTACAATAGATTCTCTAAAGAGTCTCTTACATTTTGATTTATAATATATATTTGCTAAGCTTTGAGTTTCAGTTCAATTTCGAATATATTTTCTCAATGCTTTATTTTTATATACATAATGATTTATTAAATATTGCTATAATAATTCATTATTAGAAATATTTTTTCTGTCTATGAAATAAGCCATCTTCTGTAAAGAATACATTTTAAATAAATTAATAATAAAATGGAAATTTGTCACAAAAAATATGAATCATTAATATTTTCGATTTTAGTTTCGAAAATGAACTGTAAGAATCTACATTTTTGTGTTTTGGAATACATATTAATATTATTTTTATTGCAATTAATCAATTTTCGTCTAAAAAAATATCTTCATATTTATTATACAGATGTTTTAAAAAAAAAATTTGGTGTTAAATCTGCATCAAATGAAGGTTATCTTCACTTAATGCAATATTCTAATATTAATGAATGAATGCCCTTTGAACACTCATTAATTTTTTTTATATATTATTTCTTCATTTATAATTGTTTCCTTGTGAATAGTAATAATAATAAACACTTCCCTGCATCCTGCGCAAGTGGTGAGTTTATTGCCATGTGGCAATTTCTTCCGACTAACCAGTGACTAATAGATTAAAAGTTTTTTGATTCAGTCATTCAATTTTATCATCCAATACTACATTGAGCTGTTTATTTTCATTCTATTATGCACTGTCTTGTTACATATTGGTATTAAAATTTCACTATGAATGTCAATTTCAGCTTCCTTTAAAGTACTCTTTCAAACACTATTGAACTTGTGCACCATTTCTTATATAAATTTATTATTATTTTATCTCTTTCTTATATAAATTTATTAGGTCTTCCATTCCATAATAAATACATATATACGACAACTTATTGTAAGTATTGTTTCTCATTCTTTAATATTTCATGTTATTGTAATTACATCTTAATACCTTAATGATACTTACCATTGCCCTTGACATTCACACATTCAACTTATGATGTCTATTTTGCAAAAATTCTTCATACACTTTATTTATTAAACACTAGCACTTCAGCACTCTCTGCAATCAAAAGTTTGTTGTCTTGCAGAGCTTAATTTCAGACCCATGTGCAATGTGCACACTTATTAATAAATTAAGGTAGGTACTACATAATGATCAATAAACAAATTTAACTGCCTTGTCGAAAACCCTTATTTATATTTATTTATTTACTTCTTGTACATAATATAAACAAATATAATGCACACTGGCGGGCTTATTGCCATTAGGCAATTTCTTCCATCCAACCAGATTACAGAGTGACAGAATTATATATGTACAACAACAAAAAATGAAAGCTAAAAAAAGAACAAAGAAAATATACATAACACCAAGATAAAAAATAAAAACAAAAAAAAACATCATAGCAAAAAAAAAGGATTGGGAAAGAACAAGAAGAGGAAATCGAGATCAGGTGTTTAGGGATAAATATTCCTTCTTTAGTAAATATTACGTAGCAAAGGGAAGGAAGGAAAAGGAGAAGGATCAGGTATTTTCGGAGAAATATCCCCGCTTTAGTTCTTTTCTTGGCAATGGAAAGCAAGTTTGACGAAGTTATATCAGGACTCAAATTATTCCAGAGTCTTGCTGAACGTACTTCAAAGGAAGAGCTAAAAAAATCAGTGTTGTGAATTGGTATAGGTAATGTAGTACGTTCAGCAGATCGAAGTGATAGTCCGTGTTTAGATAAATAGGTGAATTTGGTTTTAAGGTACTGCGTTGAATTATGGTTAAAGAGCGTATTGTATAGAACAGGTTCTAAGGTTCCTTAAAAATATCAGGTAGTTATTAACATGAATACAGGTTCTACTCTCTTCTATTTTCATAAAGGAATGCAATTGCATGATGTATCAGTTTGATCTTCATTCTATCTAAGCTTACATCTCTAGTTTTTGTTGTCAAGTTTCAATATGTTTCCTGTGAGCAGTATTCACAACTGTATTAGTCTGAAGGGGTGATCCTGCTTTCCAATAATTATTTTTTACACTTATTTCATTAACTTTGGATGGCTCTAGAACATCTGTTCTAGGATCATTTATTTATATCCTCTCATATATTACAATTTAAACCCCATTACATGCAAGCTAGTTATATTACACCTGACCATATTTATATTATATCATTCAGACCCATTTAAGACCATTATGTTTATTTTTATAGCATTAAATAAATTATTTATACATATATTTTTTTCTGTTTAGGTTTTCAATTTTGGGTGTACAGGAAGTTTTTGAAGAAGATGCCCTTAAAACAATATGCGATGAATTAAATTTACCCACGCTGAGGAGAGTCTGTGAATGGAAGGAAAATAGTAAAAAATGGAGGTACCACATCTCATCGAGTCGCACACAAAATAGGTTAGTCAAATAAATTATTTCAAATTTACCATATTTTAAATTGCCGCTCTCACCATGATTTAATAAAACAATAAAATTATTAAGTGTTGTTCTGTGTTTTTTTTTTAAATGACATCACTCTACCATAACAGTTGACAATATGTACAATGGTAATTTCATTGCTGTTTGAAAATATCCTCCAATAATCTCAATTTTAAGGTTTCTAGAGAACCTTTTAAATTGTAATTATGTATCAATTTGTAAGACATTAACAAGAATCAAAGCAAGGTAATAATAATTTAAATTATTCGTTTGATGACTTAATTAAGGTGCATATCTATATGAAAAAAAATAATATACCTATAATGTTTCTTCATTTTATTTCATAATACGGAAATTCATGCATAATTTATATTACGGAATGATAAATGTAAGCATTGACACAAATAAATAACGATTTCAAAATGCTCAGTACCTTTACTTTAAATTATATGTTTACTAATTGATAAATTGAAATAAACTCAGATTGGATTAAATTGTATTTAATTTTCGGTACCACTATTTCTATGAACGGAAATGCATTTTCCTACCAAAAAGTATCTATTTTTACGAAAAAAAATTGGGCGTTGTCTATGTTTTATATATTTGATGCCAATGTGTTTGAAGGTAGGTATATAAAAAGATCTAAAGGTGTTTTTTCTGTAATTTATATAGAAGTATGAATAACAACATAACGATCGATAATTTTATTCTATGTCATGTCGGCCTTCGTGGTTAGGTAACTGACTGCTAATCCAAGGGTCCCGGGTTTGATTCCCGGTGGAGACACAGTTTTTAATTGTGTTTTCAGTCTGGATCTGTGAGACGATAAATATCGTAAGTCTCCAGAATGTCGCAACTTGTTATTGGGTGCGTGTTAAATAATTATTTGACATAGCACCTGTTAATTTCCCGAGAAGCTACATAAAATAAAAAATACTTGGTTGATGACATTTCTCGTTGAAAGGCGAGAAGTTCCATCAAGTGATTTAGCTAAGTTTTTTTTAATAAGGTTAGCCAAGGTGAATAAAGTAAAACAATTTTAAACTATTTTATTCTTCCCCCACACCCGCTTTAACGTAAATTAAGTTATTGGGAGGTTGCATCAATTTTATTGAATAGATAAATTTCAAGAAAATCGAAAAGATGGATAAATCACTGTCGATTCGATTATATTCAATCCTGTTATAATAGTAGATCTCGAAGAATAAATGATTATGATTAAGCTTTATATATAATAAGATGGCAATATTTTTTTTATATAGTCTTAAAGTTGGTTTCCATTATGCATTTTTTTACATTCCTAGTTATTGAAAGAAATGACAAAGGTACAGTCTGGCTATAAACAGTAGAAAATAATTGAGGGCGCTACACTCATTTGTATGGCAACATTTAATAAGTACTCTACACTTTTAATTTTGTTTACACCGACAGCGTTTACTATGTAGAATTCCATTTTTAAAATAAATTAAACACTTGTTTTTCTTTCTACATTTATTTTTACTCTCCAGAACGACCGTTTCGCCTGGTGAAGGCCTTTTCAACCAGTTGAAAAGGCCTTCACCAGGCGAAACGGTCGTTCTGGAGAGTAAAAATAAATGTAGAAAGAAAAACAAGTGTTTAATTTATTTTAAAAAAGTACTCTACATTTATAAAGTAAAGTAATGTAATCGCCAAAATATTAAAAAAAAACTATAATGAATTATGAATTTATTTATTAAGGTTACAATTTTGACAAAATATATACAGCGTTTAGACATAAAAATACAATAATAAAAACAGATATTAAAGCCTATTACATTTTGTCGTTGTGATGCAGGATAAGGAATTATCAAGAATAGGTTGTATGGAAAGAAATCCCATAATTTATTTCTACGAATTATATTTATTTCAAAAGGTTACAATTACAAACACTCAATTACAGAAATATTCCCGTCATTTTCTGTGTCGGTGTCTTCGGAATCTGTTTCTTCATCATCTAGCCTGATTACTAAATCATCCATAATCCGTATTCAGTAACTTGTAACTAAAATAGGAACGTACTAAAATTTTAGATTTTAGATTTGCGGTCTTATTTCAGCGTTATAAAATATCAACTTGGTCTAAATGGAATAGGAACGTACCTATACTGGCTGGAACTTTCTTAAAATTTACTGAATTAGACGTATTTTGATTAATTATGAAAATGATGAAAATTAATTTTCATAATTATTCATAATACGTCTAATTCAGTAACTTTTTAAGAACGTTTCGGCCAGTATAGATACGTTCCTATTCCATTTAGTCCAAGTTGATATTTTATAACGCTGAAATAAGACTGTAAGTCTAAAATCTACAATTTTAGCACGCTCCTATTTTAGTTACAATAGTTACTGAATAGGGGGTATTGTCATACATATTCTTTTTCTATTTTATGCACGTACCGACAACAGTTGGCCCAGTCCATTATTACTTGATCCTTCATTTGCAATTCTAATAATTGTGCTCTCCGATTTTCCTGAAATAATGAAAAAAAAAACATATATAGTATGTAAATTTCAATTGGGTTTCATGAGAAATGCTGTGTAGAAGTTATTTAAAAGAATTTAATAACGAATTGTACCGGTCATGGCATCAAAAACGAGACGGAGAAAAAATTCTACGCAAAACAAACTATATAAGAAAAATGCTATACAAGAGATAAGATATAATGGGTGCTATAATCCACAAAATGGTGCTTACAACTGCTTACTATTCTATGGCCGAATATCAATCATATAAATGTCAAAATGAAACATAACCTATAATTTATTTGTAAGTGAATATTATAGGAATATACAAAAAAAAAATATGTCGGAAAAATATCCAAATTAGTAAAAGGTACTTCATAATTTTTAAAATGAATTGGATGTTATATTTACCAGTTAGCATTGCTGTCCGTTGGTAAACATTTGTAATGTCAGACAATAATCTGGCTGATACACTGACTGATGCACTCTGCCAAACACTGTGTATAAACATTGAAAATCACTTGGAAAATCACCTCTCTTGCTCCACTACCAACAGTTTTGTTACTCATTTTTTCTTTTATTTGAATACTAGGTACAAATATTTCCAAAATAACACCGATCTAACCACATACAAAGCGAACAAATCACTATGTCATCACCTGTTTCACAAAATGGCAGAACAAAATCATGAATTTCCATGTTGCCAGAGTGATAACATTTTAGTTCATCAATAATTAATGTCTAATGTATTTAGCCAGACTGTAAATATCTTTATAACTTGATTTATCTGCGCTTTCTTTGGTTATTTTTGCACAAAAAACACAAAGACATTTTCTCTGGTTGAGTCGTGTAAATAGCTCTAGCCTTTAATTTTATAAATTTTAGTCGAAACATTCTATTACTACTTCATTTCACAAATATCTACTCATGATGCTTTGATAATCATACTCATAACTTGATATCTGCCCAACACCATGAATTGATTTAGAATATAATATTTCATAGGATAGGTACTTATGTGTAGATTTTATTGATACTTACATTTTGAAAAACTGAGTTTTTTTTAATGAATCCAAATGGATCATTAAAAAAATATGTATCCTGCTCATTTTAATTTTCTATCCTCAATCTCAAAAAAACGTTTATAAATATTCGAAAGCTCTTGTATTTAATTATATCCTGTATCTATTCAATAAAATTACACCAAATTTTGTTTTTAAATGAAAGATATGAGAAAAATTCCTTTTATAACCTACCAAATTCACAGGTTTATTAGTTTTGAACATTAATTGAAATCAATAGAGATAACTGTAATTAATTATTCCACTGTAAAAAAAGATTTCAGTTTTTTCCTTTGAATATATGATTTACAAGCAAATTTGTGTTGTAATCTGTCACAATCGCACTGCTATCATTGTATTACAATGAAATTTTAAGAAATTGAATGATTCCTCGTTCATTTAATAATGCTATTTTTTGTTATGTAAATCTTTTCATTTCTTATGAACACTCAAGTGTTAAAGCTTTTATTTTTTCTTATCTTGCAGACACAATTTTGGTATAATATACGACGAATTCAGCGTAAATATCCACATAGAAATACAATCTTACAATGATTTTGTCTGTAACCCTGATAATATCAACGAAGAAAAAAATGATAATTATGTTGAACAAATAGTTGAGACAGAGACTCCAAATTTGAATTATTCCGTTATAGGTGAGTTTTAATTAATTTAGTTTTTAATATACTTTCCACAGATGGTTTTATGTTGATAATTTTCTTTGAATATATAAATGAAAAATATTTTCTTTTGTGCAAATATGTGCACAAAATTGTTTCAGATATTGTTTTTTTTTTATATAAAAACTTTTTTATTTTAGGACTATATTTTTTTATATAAAAACTTTTTTATTTTAGGACTATATTTTTTTATATAAAAATAATATCTAAACCATAAAAAATCGAAAAATTTACTTTTTTAAATTTATGCCTAGTATTTTGCTATGTATATAAATAGTGTTAATGTGTTTAAAAATAAACTTGACAGACTGACTAAGTGAATAATATTTTGATATCAGATATATCAGCTTAGCTGCCTGTTTGATAACACCTTTAATAATAATAAATAAAACTCGCACTGCATGTTTTTATATGGTTATTGATCACCAACCAATACAATTTTATAATGTTCAGCAAGAGGCTATTATTTAAATTTATACATTGATTTTGATTAAGCACATTTCAACACAGTTTTATTATGTACATAATGTATTGTATTGTTTATTATGTACATAATGTATTGTATTGTGATTTTGATTAAGCACATTTCAACACAGTTTTATTATGTACATAATGTATTGTATTGTTTATTATGTACATAATGTATTGTATTGTGATTTTGATTAAGCACATTTCAACACAGTTTTATTATGTACATAATGTATTGTATTGTTTATTATGTACATAATGTATTGTATTGTGATTTTGATTAAGCACATTTCAACACAGTTTTATTATGTACATAATGTATTGTATTGTTTATTATGTACATAATGTATTGTATTGTGATTTTGATTAAGCACATTTCAACACAGTTTTATTATGTACATAATGTATTGTATTGTTTATTATGTACATAATGTATTGTATTGTGATTTTGATTAAGCACATTTCAACACAGTTTTATTATGTACATAATGTATTGTATTGTTTATTATGTACATAATGTATTGTATTGTGATTTTGATTAAGCACATTTCAACACAGTTTTATTATGTACATAATGTATTGTATTGTTTTTTTTTCAGATTGTAAGGTTAACAAGTTACATATAATATTGGTAAATGTGCATTTAATAGGAGATAACAATGAATATGGTACAACATTGTTGTGTGATATGATCGATAAATTACTCAACAATGATAAGAAATTGTTGGTTTTTGGAGATTTTTATTCGCTAAAATGTGTTGAAGGTATGTAGTCTATTATATAAAGTATCATATTGGGTTGTACGGATAGTGATTTATATTTATTTTTTTGTATTAATGAAAGATGGAAATTAAGCCAAGGAGTTTCATGCATTCATTCGATAAATTTAATATCTTGGTAATGAGTTATTTTTTGTAGTTTGACTGCTTTCATCATAATCATCAGCTTTAACTGTCTGGATTGAAATTTTGTAAACCATTTTGACACTAGCATTCTATCAATACATCATTCAGGTATTTTTTTCTTGCTTGAACAGCGTTTTTAAGTTTTTGATAATACAATTAAAAGAAAAAGCTAAACTAACTCTGTTGGGAAAATACAATATAGATATGACTTTCCTAAGAACCTATGTATTAGATACCTATCTGTGGTATTTCATTGAATCAATCACATGACAAAGGATGATGAGCACAAATGTATGGAACCTGGTACCAGCACCAATTGAAATGAACGAGCAATGCATCATTGGAAAGGTCTTTTTGTGTAGAATAAGAATAACTGCTAGTCCCGATTCACTGTTCGATCAGAGTAATTCTGTCTTGAAAGTTATTTATCCTTAATGAGTTAAGAGTATATTTCATAAAGGACAACTTATACGGGTATGTCATTATATGATTTTTTCATTTTTATTCAATTGAAAAGAGCTATCCAACGATGTATAACTCATCTTGATTGGACATGGGTACCAACACACCCATTATACTTTCACAGTATTATTGTTTCAATATAAACTAGTATCATACCTTCATGATATAAACATTGTTTGAAACTTGTCTGGAAATAATTTTTGTACTGATTGATTGGGATTTGAGATGTGTGCCGACACTAAATATATTATTGATCAAATTCCAATAATTTTTTTAATTTAAATATTTTTTTATATTTAA
The DNA here is from genome assembly GCA_963576475.1 of Molanna angustata. NCBI lineage: Eukaryota > Metazoa > Arthropoda > Insecta > Trichoptera > Molannidae > Molanna > Molanna angustata. The sequence goes on along the minus strand of OY754968.1, from coordinate 36,331,180 downwards.
TGATTGGTATTCCCAGTATCCATTTATTATTTGTGTACATAATTTAATTTGAACCTTCTCAGTTTGGCCAATTTATCACACACTCAACATTTATATTGATTAATTGATAACAATATTGAACTTTGAAAATAGGTAAACAAACAAATCTGTAACTATGAATTTAATTGTATTATTATCTTAATCCTTTTGAAATCATTGTTGTACCAAAATTGTTAACATTGTTTTTAAATGTATTATAAGTAGTATACACTTATATTCAGGGCTGTATAAACATGTTTTTGCACCCTGAGCAATATATTTCAACCAAAGACATAGTATTGCGCAAATAATTATTTATTAATTTTAATTTTGAAAAGCTACATTCTCCAGAATCTACTGATAGTCGTATAGTGGTATAGTAGTAAATAATTTTTAACTATATACCTCCAACGGGTAACAAGGAACACAATTTTTTAAATTCCTCAAACAATTCTATACCTTTTATGTCTGGCACATTTCCATTCGTTAAGATCTCTAAATTCATGCAGCTTTCTTTTGAACTAGTACGGAACAAAATCTTTTATATGATATAAAATACTAATATTTTACTAAGGGAGTCCAACTGTTCACATCTCTCACTAACGATCTAACAATAAATAAATGAACCCTGGGCTCATCTCTGCACTCATAATCGAACATTCTTTTCTTCATTCTTGGACATGGGTCTGTGAATATTATTTTCACCGACGTCATTTTTTGCACTATTGTGTCGAGACCACGAGCTAGAGGAGCTTCTAAAGCTACTCTTCGTGCCATGCGTTATTTGTCTTTCGTACTAGCTTTATGCGAAGGTGTTGTTTTCAATCGATTCATGACAAAAAAACAAACAGAAATACAAACACATAAAATGTAAAATCACAGAAAAAAGAACGAAAGGAGATAGATAGTTGTGGGAGGAGAGGGATGGTTGTATAATTATATGTATTTTTTTTTTTAGATTTAGCATCTTGCTACAAATCTGTGATAGATCCCGCGTGTAGTACTTATGTGGAGACATCGGGTGGAGCTGCTCAATATAGTGGACGAGGCGGTATGTTGGTTCCTGAAAGTGCCCTCAAGGTTTACGCAGACAAGTCAGGTATGGTGAGGAGCGGCCTCAGTCATTTGGCAATACCTCGAGGATGGAGTTGGGGCGGTCCAGCCTCTCCGCACTGTCCGATATGGGCCGAGTTCTATACATATTGAATAAGATTAATTTTTTATTAAATATTCATATTTTCCTATTTGTTATAAATTAGGTGAGTGAGTATTTTCTTGTGTATATATATAATTTAATTTTGATATTTGAATTGTCCAGTTCTATTGCTACGTCCTACGTAGGCGATTCAAAGCGAACGCGATTGCCAAGCGATGCGGTGCGGATACAAGCGAATTCAATGCGATGCGGTGCGACACGCGGCTCTGTCCTACGTGTGCGCGAATCGTTCCCTCTGCCGCCAGCTACTGTCATGGATGTACGTATATAAAATACTCAAGAAGTATGTACGGCAGAGAAGTGAATTACTAATATCGTGTACTTAGAGAGACATAAATATGGGGGATTTGCCAAATCCTAAAATTCGCGGTTCGATAATAAAAATTCTTTTGTCCCATAATATGGGACGTTCATGGACAGAAATTAAAATTTCTGTTTCTGACATGTCAAAAAACAATGGCACCGCTATCAATTAGCGCGAAAATATCAAACCAACTGATCGCGTTCGCTTCGCACCGCGCCGCGCCACATCGAAACCAACTCGCGGTCGGTAACATAGGGTACTTTCATAGTTACCGACTGTTTGTTATTTTCGTGCCGCGCCGCGCCCCTTCCCATTCGCTTTGAATCGCCTACGTAGGACGTCGCGTAAGGGAATATACTTTAAACTAAACCAAATAATAAACATTTTGAATGTGCTGTTTATATAAAATATGAATCAATTTTTCTTGTTTCATTACATTTTAATTTCAAGGTATAGTTTTTTTAAGAGATGTTTAAATAGCATTTTATATCAGCTAAAAAATTTTTATTAAAATTATATTTATTAACTTGTAGCTTTCTAGAATTGGGTATTATAAAAATCAAAAAACTCTAAAGATATACTATATAGATAACTCTATATATATATATATATATATATATATATATATATATATATATATATATATATATATATATATATATATATATATATATATATATATATATATATATATATTGAAAAAATATATATTATTATCATAATGTTTTAAAGTTATCCTTTTGTATGCTCCTACTTTTCACTAATATAAAATCAAATACGTCAAAACCAAACACATTTGTTAAATATTGTAAACTAACAAAACGAAATAATATTCAATGGTGATATCCATGTGATGTACTACTGCTTAATTTATTTAACTGATTTCTTAGTTTCCATGCATTTCAAAAATGCATTTCTTCATCTTCTCTATCAAGGTGTATTTAATATCTGTATGGTAGTTAAACTTAAATTTAAAATGGATTTAAATTTAAGTTTAAAGAAATCAGCAGCTGTATTTTTTATTGTAATTAGTTGTTTTCCCATTGAGATTGTGTTAATATATCAAGATGTACAGTTCTATTTTGTAGAATATTTAAACTTTACATACTGGTAGAGTTAAACATACTGGTAGAGTTAAAATATCTTTACTTTATTATAGGCATGTGTATCTAACTTTAAATAAAATCACAAAGATTGTGATTGCTCTTTTGCTCATCTCTTTGTGAATGATTTCTTATTATAGGTACATTGTTTTATTGAGGTTCTTTAGAGTTTACAATATTTTATTATGGAATAATTCCATATTATCAAATTTTACACAAATCTGTGAACAAATAATAAAAAAATGTGTGTGTGCGTAGTTGTGTCAAATTTTCCTTGTTTTGTAATAATATATTATAAATTGTTAATTTGTCCATAATGTAAAAAAATATTTTTTTTCCACTGTCTGATTGAACAATAAGACATCCCGGAAGCCTCCTTTTTATGTCAGTCTTAAAGTTTTTTCCCAAGTGAGGCCAATCTCTCAACTTTTAATCTGTGTGGACCACAATCAGAGTGACTTACATATAAATACATGTACAAGTGAATGTATTACATGTACAAAATAATATGCATTAAATTACATGTACTAACATATAATTGTACTCATTTTAACAGAATAAACATGCTTCTATTTTATTCAAAGTTCTGGGATGTTGCTTTGTCTATTTCTCTCTACAATTATGTCACATTGGAGAGACATGATTTCACAACTTTCGATATTGTTTTTTTAACTTCGCATTTACAAAAAATAGGATCAAATATTCTCAATAAGTTTATGTCTGTTCTCAATGTATAGTATGTCCAAATGTTTTTGTATGTATGGCGTATCCTGATATTTTGTGTCTTTACATAAACTATTAGTCTGTATTTTAAATTATTTTTTTATTTCTTTAATTTGTTTCACTGTTGTTTTGAAAAGTTAATTTTACTATACAGAATTAACTTGAGGCTTCACATAGCTTGTTTTTTTGGAAGAGATTTTCTTATAGCAATAAACCTACCTTTGTGCACATGATTGTACATAAATTAAATAAATTTAAAAAAATGAAATGTACACTAACTTAGAGCTGATTTCCCACGGAAAATGGTGCATTTCTTCTCTATCCCTGTCAAAAGGCACAAAAAACTCATTTAAAAAAATAATCAATGCAATTTTATTTCAAAAATGTATAAAGTAAAAATATATTACAAAACAATCTGCGTACTGAGATTGTCAATTTTCAATAATAAATGAAAACACTTTGTTTTAAAACCTTGAAATACAATGACACATGTAATTGGGATATTGTTAATTAGGAGCAGCCCTGGACAAACTGCGGGCTGCATGTGGCCCGAAGCATGTTTCAGTGTGACCCGCGAACAATCGGTATACGTCAAAAATATTTTATCTAAAAAACACGCTTCGTACTTGGTCATTTCATTCCCACACATTGCAATTGAAAATAAGACTGTAAATTTATTAGTGTGTGAATTTTTTGTTTTGTTTATAAAAATAAATAAAAGAAAACTCATCTTTACTCGCTGCGCGGGATTTTATTATTTAGTTTATCGAAGAATCAATTTTTTTTATTTGGAAATAACCGATTGCAGATTTATAACTGCGCGGCAATCTATTTTGTTTCATGAATTCTTTGATAATACACAAAATAATACAAATATATTTATTTCTCCATATTTGTAAAAATTTTAATAAAGTGCAATGAGGGATGTTAGTATTTTACTTCTGCGGCCTGCCATTTACTTTTTTTTTTTTTTAAATAATAATGAATATGTCCTTGTTGAAAAAGTACATATACATCTTCCTACGTTCTCTAAAATAAACAAATAAATGCTTGTGCTATAGGTGAACGAAATCGGTTGAGGCAGGATTCGAACTCGCGATCACTGGATTACTAGCCCAGCGCGCTAACCGCTCTGCCATCGACCCATCTTTTTGAATTTTGACCCATCGACTTTATGAATCTGGTCGCTGACCCAAATGTTTGCCAAGCCCTGGTTAAGAGTATTTACCAAAATGATATATAATTATTTAAGTAATCAGACATAGTGAAACAGAATGAATGTGTGAAGAATAACAAGTTGAAGAATTGGCAAGATAGATCAAGAAACACATGACATGACATGACCATAATGAACAATATTAAATTAAGGTACTTACTTAAAATATAATAAAAGAGCACTATTGAAGTGTTGCACAAATATTAATAGAATGATGAATGTTTGCCAAAATAAAAAGGTGTAGTGATCAGTTCACCTCTTAAGATAGATGTGTGACAGTGAAAAGTACCTAATATATGAGCAGAAAATAATTATAATTATATCCAAATCGTTGCATTGACACTGGATCTCGTAAACCCATTGGGATAATAATATACTTATATTAATAAGTATATTAAAATTTTGTAATATGTGTGCATGTATGATTTAATAAAACAATTTTAATAAGCTATAGATTGTATTGATATGTTAAATGTTGTATTTTTCTAAATTAAACTTAATATTATTAAAAATTTCATAGTTTAGTTAAAAAGAAAACAATGAAATTATCATAAATCTATTTCTATTATGTATCATTCTTAATCATGCACATTAATTGATAACAAATTGTTTAAATTTCTTGGGATCCGTGTCTTAATTGGCCGCCTGATTTAAGCCAATTATTGCATATTTGTAGTGTCCGAACAAACACTCAGCTAAGGCTACCTTCGGACAAAGCAACTTCAGCTTTGGCTTCGGCCAAAATTAATCCGAAATTTTTTATCAGCCTCTAAAATTGGCTTAATTTCATTGTTCATCTGGTCGTTTTGTTATGTATAATAATTATTTTATTTCATTTCAATAAAAAACGAAGTTGATAAATATTTCTATATACTTATTTTATTACTCTTCGGCATAAATAATAAATAGTTGTTCCACAGCTTGCATAAATATTTTATGATTTGTATACAGTATTATTATTAAATTTCTTTGTAAAGTAAAACCTTCGGTTTTGGTTTTGTCCAAAGGTTACAGCTAGGGTTGAACATTCGGCTTCAGTTTCGGCCAAAATCTGACCTTCGGTCGGACACTACAATTTGTTTCCTAGTTGTGTTATAGTTTTCTAAGCTAGATTTAAGAGACGATTAATATTGTCTCCAACATATAGAAACTTGGTAAGTATATATCTTTTTGCAATTTCAATTAATATTTGACGCTGTGTTTGTTACTAAATATAAAATATAGGTGCCTTCAAAATCATACTTTATAATTTATTTTGTTTATATCAAGCTTCAGTATCTCTTTATATTTTTATGTATGTTTGATATTTGGCATTCACTTTTAACAGTATCATTATTTTAAAATGCTTTGGTCCCGGCACAGATTTTTTCCTAGTGGGGCATTGCAGCATTTCTATCTATAAATAAATAAAATTAGAAAATTCTGCCGTTATTTTTTTCTATATAATTTGTTGCTTAATATTTTTTAAATAACACTTTCATATACCTACAAATTTATTTGTAATGTCCAATTTATTTGTATTTAAATATCTGTCAGTATAGTTGAATGTTGTCTTCCATTTTTTTAAAACTTTTGCACAAAATATTGTAATTAATAATTTTATATATAACCTATATACATATAACCTTATATTTAACATTTTAATTTGTTCTCACTCTTTTTTTTTGTATTCTGGATAAATATTATGTAACCAGTTCTCAGTTTTACAAGTTTTTCTACCTATTGTTTTCACATTTTTTTTCATTGTTGGCTCTGTATACTCATATTAATTTTCCAATAAATTGTATTTTTTGTCCAACAATATGAACCATGTATCTAATATTATTTATTTCTTCTCATAAAAAATACAATAAAGGCAACTCACATCTTTCCTATATCTTGATATTTTTTATATTTCTTAAAATCAATAATCCAAAATCTGTGCGTTTCTATGTTGTGTTGTAGTATATTATTATCTATGGTATAATCACAAATAATCTGTTGTAGAAATAGTGGTATTCAACAATCTTTTGATAACATAAATAACTTCTTCTTCTTAATGTGCCATCTCTTCTATGAAGGTTGGCTACCATCAGGGCTAACTCCACTTTATTCACGGCGACCCGAAACAGTGATGCAGCGCTTTTCTGAAATACGACTGAGTTTATGGAGCCACGAAACCCTGTTCCTCTTCTCTCTTGTATCCTTCCTTGTATTTTTTCCTCTCACTAAATGCCCAAAGCATTGCAATTTGCTTGCAAATTTGTATATCTAATACTCGCTGAGACCCCATTACATTTTGGAGGATCAAATATTTCAAAGTGACCCCAAGCTCAAGAAACTTAAAATTTAATATTTTCAATTGTAAATTGCTAAAAAGGCACATCACTTTCATAAAATGGCATTGAAGGATTATCAAGTTTTCATAATAAATTTTTTATATCAAAAATAATTTAGCAAACTCATTTCATGAAATGCTGAAAATTTTCCATGCATAATTTTAATGTTTTGTGGAGTGACTTGATAGTGAGGATTATAGCGTTGGCCACAACCCATTCGTTTCATTTGTTGAAGAACAATCTCGTTCCAAACTCTATCTCTCTAGTTTATTTTCAGAATTAAAAAAAAAACAAATATAAAAATACCTAAATATGAAAAATTAAATTCTAGTTACAAAAAATATTTATAAAATAAATATTTTTAGCCTGTGGAGGCCTGTGGATCTTTCTGTGATATGAGATATTTGGCAATGTACCTAAAGAACTAATATATTAATAAGATAATGAAATTTGAGCTATGTGTGGTGCTCTACTTTGGATAGTTAAAACACAAATCTTTATTAATAATGTCCACAATGTTATTAATGATGTAATAATAATGATAATTTGAAATGCCTTGCATATTTAGTAGAATTCTGTTCAGTTCTGGGTATTGGCTATTTTCGTAATAATTATTGATATCATATTGACGAGGCCTACATAATTGATATATTATATTTATCTCAACTTTGACAGTTTTTAATTTTAAATTTTTAATTGTAAATTTCCACCCAAAAAAAATCATTCAATTTGCATGTTTTTTTTTTAATTAATTACAGTTGATTCCTTGAAAATTTGAATATTTGCAAGGAAATGATAAGTTTATATAAAATCTCAACTGTATGTACATACTACATTTGAGAAAAGGATTCAAAATTTTGATGAATAAAATAAACATAGGGCTGAAAAATGCCTTTTTAGTAAGTGCATATTTCTTAAGAGGGCGCCTGCTGCCAGTGTACCTATTTTTCAATTTGATATTCCATCATTGGTACGCTGGCAGCAAGCGCCCCCTTAATAAATAATATAATGTTTATCTATATATTACATTACGTCTACCAAGTTTGAAGTATAAATGTAATGATTTTTGTAAGATAATTTTTCTTGTCTATTAAAAATTCATATATTGCATCACATCACATATTGATATTCTATTTGTAAATTTAAATTATCAGACTGACAATGCATAATTGTATATGAATGTATATTTTATTATATGAACATGCATTTATTATTATTTTATTTTTTAGTTGTTTTTGAATGTTACTTTTGCTGTAGTATCTTTTTAAAAAAATATTTTATGTATAGGAATTCATGCGCACGCATCAGAAAGTCGGCAATAATGACGTTGTTGCTAGAATGTAAAAATCTGATTCCTCTGCTGGTTGGTATGAATGATTTTTCTGCTTTAATTTTTTTTGTTTTTATTAAGTTATTGTTATTATATTGAAAAATGTTTCATGACAACATTTAATATAATTAATTTTTTAAATGTTTATACTCAATTTAACAAATTTGAACACTTATAAATGTATGTGTATGTATATATTGCATTTTTAAACAACTATCATAAATGATCAATATTGTAATTTTATTTGTTTTAATTATAAATAATGTATTCTTTAATTGTAATGTTTTTTTTATGAATTTCACTGCCCTTTGGTTCCATATTTGGTAAAAATGTTTATGATGTTTTATTGATGTTTTATTTTTTTTATGATGTTTTACTTAAAACTGTTCAGAATATATATTTCATTCCACTATGAATATAATACCTATTTATGGATTTTCCCATTGAGTTATATCTACTATGTACTTGAGAAACAAATCACATTACACTGTACATCTTTTTTCTTTACAAGCAAAGCAGCAAATATTTCACTGCTTAGAATAAATTTTAACTGCATTTATGTTTGTTTAATATATAAACTTAACTAACATAACTTAAAAGTGGTATTCAGATGACGCCATGTTATCACATTTACTCGCAATAGTTAATTGTCAAATGTATAACAACCAAATTTTTAATCTTTATCCTTATACCTTGCTCAATTTATAATTGTGAAATGAATATTAGTAAAAAGTATGTAGTTTAAAATCTACCTCAATGGAATTTCCTTTTTAAGGGTCGTATTACAAGAGTTATTTGAGAAAAATGGAAGAAAAAGGTAAGGTCCCATATTTCGAGAATACTGCTTATGGGCCTCAACTATATTTTACATTGTTCTTATATAACTCTCGTAATATGACCCTTAATGTTTTTTACAGACAAATTTTATTATTATCAGACAGGCAGAAGAGCTGATTATGTTTAATGTTAACACTGTATATTGCATCAAGTCGAATTTATTGTTATATTAAATTACTATACACACAAAACTCTTCAATTTGTGATATATATATTTTACAATATTGTATAAAAACTAAAGCAATTTCCTTTTTGGTAGTGTAAAAAGTATAATTTTTTATAAAGAAAAAAGAAAAAAAAGTTTTACAGGATGTGATAGTTGTGTCATAGTTATTCAATGTTATAATGGATCTATCAAAATATTCCAATGTTTGCTTTTTGAATTTTTATAAATTATCATATGAGATGAATGATTTTTGATTTTGAAATTGTAAAAATAAACTTTGTATGGAAAAATATCAAAAAAATAATTATTTATACTTAATATGAACAGTAGAATTTCATGCTAATTAAAACTAATATTATACACGATTTTCGAATACAAAAACATTTTTAAATTAAATATCCTTTAGATATTTATTCTGTATAGTATTTTCTCTTGCATCGACTATAAAAAAGTATGCAACGCAAAAGGTTTGAAAATTTCCAATAAGCAAATGGAAAAATTAAACAGTTTGTAAAACAGGGTATTCTTTCTCTTATATTTCAAAATGCATAACAATAGAAGAATATAATATAAAGTATGTACATTCTATTTATGTAACAGCCATTTTATTGTATGTATAAAACCAATGATCGTAGCATTTTATAATATGTTTCCGATTTATATAATAATTAAATAAAAATTATATCTTAAGTAAAAATGTAGGAATGATTATTTTTGGAAGAAGTTTTTTACGGGATATGCCTGTACTTAAGAATGTAATATGAGACCAATAATTGAAATATAGCAAACATATATTTATTTTATTTTATTTGTTTAATGTATTGTCCTTATCAAAAGCCAGTTGTGGATCTATAAGTGATACCTCGTATCTGTTGAAATAAGTCAATTTTAGCTATTGATGCAAAGACATGTATTGATGTGTCCAAAGTTTAGTAAATATATTATAAGAGTCATAGTTATTTGAGAAATATATAAGAAAAATGTAAGGTACTGTACTGTGAGAATACTGTTTACGGGACCTCAAATTTTTCTTACATTTTTCTCTAATAGCTCCCGTAATACTACACTTAGAATATTGGGACAGGATATGTCTGTGGTCCTTGGTTCTCTCTGAGAGTATGTAGGTACCCATGTATAGTTAAAATCAAATACATAATGTCAATTGCTAAAAGTAATTTATTTCACACTTACAAGATATAATATATGTACTATTTATTTCTCCTAAGAATAACCAGGTCTCCGCCCATTAGGCGTACTTATCCCCGCTTTACAACCATTTCTATTCAACTTTCAAGCAACGGTATAAATAAATGGGGTAAAAAAAGTCAATTTTGTGAAGTTTTTTTATTTTTAAACAATAATGACAATAACTTGATTTCATTCTAATTTATATAAATATTAGGTATATAAAAACAAACAATGACATAAATAAGGAAAACAATTTAATTTATTTTGATTGTCATAAATTTACTATGTGAAAGAAAATAATGACAAAAATAAAGAAAAGAACTTGATTTATTTTTAATGCTAATTTTAAAAATTTAAAAAATAAATATGAAAAGTTGAATATTTTACCTGTACATTTTTATTTCTCTTTACTGGCGAATGTGACTAACTGGGGGTAATATTTTCCATGTTGCTATTACACTGTTAATAACTAGACTGGGGATGTCGTCTGATTTAGGTAATACCTGTGATTAGTCGACCGTCACCTGCACAAAGGGGGTCTAGAAACGGTTCTAAGTTGGTCATTCTTAGTAGGAATTCAGAATAGTTTATAGATTAACGAAAAGTGCTTTTTAATATTTTACAGGGTGTATTGATATTTTTCATAAATTTCTACTCTTTAATTGTAAAACTGTCTGTTAGATTTGTAATTTTTATTTCAGTAGGTACATGATGCTTTTCAATTTATTTGATGTACTAGGACAAATAGAGCAAGAACTCATGATCACCAGACTAATAATGTCATGGTATACTTTTGAACTTTAAAAAATTGTTTTTGTCCTTTATGTGCTATACACGTTATGTTTCCGCCAAACAACAGGTGTAGTGAACATTACTATCACTTGGACTTGGTTAACTTCGAATGATTGAACTTCAAAGGTATCTGTCAGGGGGTTTCCACTAAACAAAGTGTCTGTAAATGAAACAAGTGATTTCTAATCATATTCTTTAGGAGATATAAAAAAACACACTTTATACTATAACGCTTCATTCTGTTACTGATGTGTTAAAACTAAGTTTGAAGGCTGTTATCTGTGAAAGCCACCACTACTCAAGGTTCATTCTGTTTATAGTATCCAATCGTTGTTACTTGCTGTGGTATCCTTACTCCTTCTTCAGCCTGTTTTTTTTTCCATTCTTGGACATAGGCCTAGCCCTTGATCCTCCACAACTCCCTGTCTTGGGCACACTGTATCCATCTCCCTCCGGCACATTTCTTGATGTCATCAGACCACCTTGCCTGGGGTCTGCTGACACCTCTTTGTCTTGTTCTCGGTCGCCATTCATTTTTAAAGCGCCCTTGAGGTAAAGTTATCACAAAAATGGCGCTATAAAAATCATCCCAATTTATTATATATTCTAAGATCTTTTTGGTACTTACCTTACTCCTTACACAGAAAAAATTCAGCCTTTATACTATGACGTAAGTCTGGTGGTCCCTGGCTCTTTGACTATAGAACATGGTTATTTGTAATATACATATTATTGAATGTGATTTGTATTATGCATTTTATGAATACATAAATTTGAAGATTTTAAAGAGATGTACAAAAATTATTTTGATGTTTTTATATAAAATAATATTTATCTGACAAATTGTATGGATTTTATAATATAATATTTTATTATATGATGATTAAAAATCTAATAAAAATCATATTAATACCTTCATGAATAAAAATTACATTTTAGTATTAGTATTATAAAAAAATTAAATTTAAAATGATTTATAAAACTATTAAGAACATTGAAAAAATTGAATAACTTGAGAAGGTGTGTGATAATGGAACAGATTTTGATATGCTTCAACACTTCCTTCCACCAACAGTCAGCGATAGAGGCAATGAGACTCATGAAAATTTTACTCTCAGGGTCATGTTTTTAATCGTGAACTTATATGAAGACAAAATGAATTCAAACAATTATATTAAATTAAATAAAAATATCAACTGAATATGAGAGATAATGATGTACTGCATTAGGAAGACAGAGAGATAACGCACTTTGATATATTTACATTTTTATTGTAGAAATAAATTATAATACATGACTCTAAAATATTAAACTTTGTTTGTATAGTACCAACTATTTCCTATAAGAGGAAAATGAAAATTGAATATAAAAGTGAAATTTTTAAATATTTGTTATAAAAATAATGTTAAAGATTGAAACTTATATATAACATGAATTTACATCAAAATCAAATCAAACAAAATCTCTTTCATATCATACTCAAAATCATGATTTCAATCTACATTAGGTTCAAACATAATGGATTCACATTCATATATTCAGACAATAAAATCATAGAGGTATAACTCATCATACAGCTATGGAGTAAACATTATAAAACAATATCGACTCGCAGCATGAATAAGGAGATCCCCTCGATGACCAATATCTTCAAATGAATCCGGTTGTAGAAGATGTATTTAGATTTTAAAATTCTCGTGACTATTTGTATCTTGATCCCTCCATGTTACAATAAAATCCAAGTGAAGAAATTTGTTTGTGTCCAAGTAAAAATCCAAATGAAGAAATTGTCTCCGACAATTTCCTATATGTGACTCCTTTGTCGTCAGTTATAAAATTTTAGGTTAGGCAGAATTAAATGTCGTACATTTCATCGTCGTGTATATGCAAGCATGGTAATTGCAAAATAATATCCAAATAAAATATATTTCCAATGGAAAACTAAATGGAATAACATTCGAATAATCCATTTGTAGAATTAAATAAAAATTATTTTCGTCAGAATGGTGCGCAATATCAGGGTAGGATTGAATTTGGGATGACTGACATTTATATCAGCATCTAGATTATAGAAAAGAAAACAGGATTATTGGTTTGAAAAATGATCTCTCGCCAAACTATCTTGACATACGAACACATAAAACAAACTTACCCCAAATTCAGAAATTCAAATCGACGTCGGCCGCCATTTTCCTACACTGGCCGTACCGCTTCGATAGGTGTATGCACAAAGAAAGAATTTGACATAAGCTTTGCTAATCATAAAAAATATTACCACCTGACAAAAATCAATTTAGTGTGTTCGCACAAAAAAAAACTATAAATTCCCAATTATTAATTTTTCCCTATACATAATTTTCTATAACATGACAAACTACAGAAAAGTGCTTTTCAACCATTATCAACGCACTTGAAATTACCAATTATTGTTTATTAATAAAGTAGTTTTATATGGTTTGCATTAGGTCATTTATTTATTTCATCATTATTATGAACCTAAATGTAATATTGTATTTTTTCCGTCCACTTTTTGTCAATAAAAACATAGTTTATTTGATTTGAATATTTTTCTAAAACCTTTTGAGATGATATGAATTTATCTTAGAAACTGGCAGTTTTTCATAATTCAATTCAAAGATTCAAACACATATTCCATATTCTTTTTGTTTATTTTTTCTGACCAATTGGATATTTTTTCTTAGGTGCCATTAGTGATTAGTTACCTAAGTTCTTTAACTTTTATTTGTACTAAGGATTGTGTCTTGTGTGCGAGTGGTTTTATAAAATAAAATCTTGCCTTAAGTATCAATAATTTTTAAGTAAACAATTATGTATTATGTAACGCTTGTAACTTATTTTTCTATGTGTATTATAAATGAATGATCAATTTGTATATATTTTATTATGATATAGTACATTAAATACTTTTAGATTCTTGTGTAGAGGGTTTTTACTAAATTAAAATTAGTACTGAAAACACTTTATTAGATTTAATATTGTTATCTTATATTTCTAAATATATATTTATGTAAGTTAATTAATTTGACAGGTTTTTCTTTTTACATTATATGTACATTCTGGATGTATTCTATCGTTGTAATTATGTACTATTGTTTCTGTATTTAGAAAAAGTACTGTGATAACAATTTTTTTATTAATGTACACTTTTAAATTAATTTATTTTGGTCTAAGGGCTTCCTCATATAATTTTAATTTATTTATGTACTAGGTATCATGATTCCACAAATAAAATTTTGGTCATATATATATTTTCTTTTTAATTTTTCAGTGTTATTTATAAAAAAATCCTTGAATCATGGTTGAATTACAGTTCAAAGTCTTATTCCACATTCGACTGAAACCTTAGTTATAAAAATATTTGAATCACAGTTCAATTGAACTCGATTTTGAGCTCTATTTCATAGGACAGAACCGAATTTAGTTTAGGTAAGTTGGTTGTCATGAACACAGAACAGTAGGATTCAACCATAGACTTTCATATAATATACTAGATGGAGTACTCCGTACAATGAGTAAGTCATGGTATATCGCGCGTTTGACGTTTTGGTTGGCAACAGATTGCAGTTTTCCATACATTTCAACACTTCCTAGATAACTGTTCTCTATATCTTCATTATAATATACTAGATGGAGTACTCCGTGCAATGAGTGAGTCATGGTATATCGCGCGTTTGACGTTTTAGTTGGCAACATATTGCAGTTTTCCATACATTTCAACACTTCCTAGATAACTGTTCTCTATATCTTCATTATAATATACTAGATGGAGTACTCCGTGCAATGAGTGAGTCATGGTATATCGCGCGTTTGACGTTTTAGTTGGCAACATATTGCAGTTTTCCATACATTTCAACACTTCCTAGATAACTGTTCTCTATATCTTCATTATAATATACTAGATGGAGTACTCCGTGCAATGAGTGAGTCATGGTATATCGCGCGTTTGACGTTTTAGTTGGCAACATATTGCAGTTTTCCATACATTTCAACACTTCCTAGATAACTGTTCTCTATATCTTCATTATAATATACTAGATGGAGTACTCCGTGCAATGAGTGAGTCATGGTATATCGCGCGTTTGACGTTTTAGTTGGCAACATATTGCAGTTTTCCATACATTTCAACACTTCCTAGATAACTGTTCTCTATATCTTCATTATAATATACTAGATGGAGTACTCCGTGCAATGAGTGAGTCATGGTATATCGCGCGTTTGACGTTTTAGTTGGCAACATATTGCAGTTTTCCATACATTTCAACACTTCCTAGATAACTGTTCTCTATATCTTCATTATAATATACTAGATGGAGTACTCCGTGCAATGAGTGAGTCATGGTATAACGCGCGTTTGACGTTTTAGTTGGCAACATATTGCAGTTTTCCATACATTTCAACACTTCCTAGATAACTGTTCTCTATATCTTCATTATAATATACTAGATGGAGTACTCCGTGCAATGAGTGAGTCATGGTATATCGCGCGTTTGACGTTTTAGTTGGCAACATATTGCAGTTTTCCATACATTTCAACACTTCCTAGATAACTGTTCTCTATATCTTCATTATAATATACTAGATGGAGTACTCCGTGCAATGAGTGAGTCATGGTATATCGCGCGTTTGACGTTTTAGTTGGCAACATATTGCAGTTTTCCATACATTTCAACACTTCCTAGATAACTGTTCTCTATATCTTCATTATAATATACTAGATGGAGTACTCCGTGCAATGAGTGAGTCATGGTATATCGCGCGTTTGACGTTTTAGTTGGCAACATATTGCAGTTTTCCATACATTTCAACACTTCCTAGATAACTGTTCTCTATATCTTCATTATAATATACTAGATGGAGTACTCCGTGCAATGAGTGAGTCATGGTATATCGCGCGTTTGACGTTTTAGTTGGCAACATATTGCAGTTTTCCATACATTTCAACACTTCCTAGATAACTGTTCTCTATATCTTCATTATAATATACTAGATGGAGTACTCCGTGCAATGAGTGAGTCATGGTATATCGCGCGTTTGATGTTTTAGTTGGCAACATATTGCAGTTTTCCATACATTTCAACACTTCCTAGATAACTGTTCTCTATATCTTCATTATAATATACTAGATGGAGTACTCCGTGCAATGAGTGAGTCATGGTATATCGCGCGTTTGACGTTTTAGTTGGCAACATATTGCAGTTTTCCATACATTTCAACACTTCCTAGATAACTGTTCTCTATATCTTCATTATAATATACTAGATGGAGTACTCCGTGCAATGAGTGAGTCATGGTATATCGCGCGTTTGACGTTTTAGTTGGCAACATATTGCAGTTTTCCATACATTTCAACACTTCCTAGATAACTGTTCTCTATATCTTCATTATAATATACTAGATGGAGTACTCCGTGCAATGAGTGAGTCATGGTATATCGCGCGTTTGACGTTTTAGTTGGCAACATATTGCAGTTTTCCATACATTTCAACACTTCCTAGATAACTGTTCTCTATATCTTCATTATAATATACTAGATGGAGTACTCCGTGCAATGAGTGAGTCATGGTATATCGCGCATTTGACGTTTTAGTTGGCAACATATTGCAGTTTTCCATACATTTCAACACTTCCTAGATAACTGTTCTCTATATCTTCATTATAATATACTAGATGGAGTACTCCGTGCAATGAGTGAGTCATGGTATATCGCGCGTTTGATGTTTTAGTTGGCAACATATTGCAGTTTTCCATACATTTCAACACTTCCTAGATAACTGTTCTCTATATCTTCATTATAATATACTAGATGGAGTACTCCGTGCAATGAGTGAGTCATGGTATATCGCGCGTTTGACGTTTTAGTTGGCAACATATTGCAGTTTTCCATACATTTCAACACTTCCTAGATAACTGTTCTCTATATCTTCATTATAATATACTAGATGGAGTACTCCGTGCAATGAGTGAGTCATGGTATATCGCGCGTTTGACGTTTTAGTTGGCAACATATTGCAGTTTTCCATACATTTCAACACTTCCTAGATAACTGTTCTCTATATCTTCATTATAATATACTAGATGGAGTACTCCGTGCAATGAGTGAGTCATGGTATATCGCGCGTTTGACGTTTTAGTTGGCAACATATTGCAGTTTTCCATACATTTCAACACTTCCTAGATAACTGTTCTCTATATCTTCATTATAATATACTAGATGGAGTACTCCGTGCAATGAGTGAGTCATGGTATATCGCGCGTTTGACGTTTTAGTTGGCAACATATTGCAGTTTTCCATACATTTCAACACTTCCTAGATAACTGTTCTCTATATCTTCATTATAATATACTAGATGGAGTACTCCGTGCAATGAGTGAGTCATGGTATATCGCGCGTTTGATGTTTTAGTTGGCAACATATTGCAGTTTTCCATACATTTCAACACTTCCTAGATAACTGTTCTCTATATCTTCATTATAATATACTAGATGGAGTACTCCGTGCAATGAGTGAGTCATGGTATATCGCGCGTTTGACGTTTTAGTTGGCAACATATTGCAGTTTTCCATACATTTCAACACTTCCTCGATAACTGTCCTCTAAGTCTTAATGAATAAATTGTTTTTTTCGACAAAAAAATTTACATTAGTCGTTATTCTCTATAGAAAAACGATGTGGTTTGCCCACCTTGTTGTCAAAAGTACTGCGGAAAAAATCCTCGCTTTGATTCATACAAAATTTGCTAACTGTGACATTTAGTATATTATATGAAAAGCTATGGGTTCAACCATTGGTTCAATATTTGAACCATATTTATAAATAACACTGCAGTTTAAATACAGCTTTGTTTGTACTGTGTACTTTAATATATCAATGGACCTGAATGTACTCTTACATATAGATATTATTATTTGTTGAAAATCCCAAATATATTGGATTTTAAATACATTATTTCAAAATAAATATGATAATGAAAATATCATTATAATAATTTGTTAGAGGCATACCCTGGATTTGTTGTTTTAATAAGAATAAAATTGAATTTTCATAAATGCTAATAATGCTTTATGCTATGCTGATAAAGTTTTAATAATTTTAAAAATATAATTTGTGATACAATTTTTTGGCATATCTTATTAATTATCATGACATCATTTTTTTTTATTTCAATATATCTTCAATACTAAAAAAAATACAATTACTTATATATTTTTGTGTTAGTAATATCAACTAACACGATTATGGAGAATTATTAATAAGATAGATACCAAATTTATATGAAATCCAATAATATTTTAAGGGCAATAATTATTAAGGGCAATTTTGAAAATGTTCTATTAAAAAATTAGGATTTTCATCATAGGAGTTGAATTTTCTTGTTTGAAAATGTATTTTTTATTTCATGATAATGTCTATAAATATTGGTATATTTATACACTTTGAAGATTTTGTTCCTTTCGTGGGGGCAAGTCCGGTCAAACAGTGAAATCTAAACCCTTTTGTAATATGGGTAATCATGATGGTTTTGATTTCACTGTTTGACCGGACTTACCAGATTGTTTCAAAACTGGTTGAATAAGTGCAATAGAAGCGATTTAGCAGTTTGGAAGGGTCAATAAAAATTATCAGAAGTGTATACCGAAAAACAGTTAAAAAATTTTAATGGATCAATAAACTTAATTTTATATTCGTAAAGTATTTGAATGTTTGTTTGAAATGTGGCAATATACACTATAAGAAGCGTTCTTACAATTTTGGTACAACTCGTTTTCACATATATTACAGTTATTGCCCTCAATAATTCGCTTCCTTTGCTTAAGAGTCATGTGTAGGGATTGCATTTGCTGGATCCCGCATCGAGCAATTCAGCTGGATTCAGCACATTATACAGCTGCGGATCTTGTTTGCGGATCTGCAAGTATAAATTTTCCAAACTGGTGCAAAAGTCTGCATTGCTTTAATAAAACATAAGCAGTGTTATTTATAAACATGGTTCAAATATTGAACTACGGTTGAACCCCAATTTGGTCCCTTTTTTTATTTATAAACATGGATCAAGAGTTAAACTGTGATTCAACTTAAATGTCAAATTGAACCAGCGACGGAACTTTCACTGAGTTTCATATGCATAACTAAATGGATTGGCTTCATCTTATGACGACCACACACTTTTTTTCTACAATTTTTTCGTTAAATTTGGAATTGTACCACCTTGGCACAGTGCCGACCGCCGTGGCACAGTTGGTAAGCCGTTTGGTTTCTGTGCGGGCGTCCTGGGTTCGATTCCCACCACTTACTCGCCACTTGCGCAGGGTGCAAGGAAGTGTTCATTATTATTATTATTATTAATTGTACCAATATGGAAAAATTGCCAAAAAGTAATAGCCATAGAAAAATGTTAAGGTTCAAAAATTTTCATCATTAAAATAATTTTACACAAATAATAAATTACAGAGAGATATGACTTATTCATGTTATTTTCAATTGACTAAAATTTGATTACGTGTGATAAACTAAATTTGATTACATGTGATAAACTAAATTTATGAGGATATTTTAGTTTTCATTAAAGATCTGCAAATTGCTGGATCCAGCGCGGATCTAGCATTTTTTTAGAATATCCGCAAAAATCTTGCTGGATTGCAATCCCTAGTCATGTATACTTCTAGGCATGCTGCCGGTTTTCTCTAACAACATAATAAATGACTTACATTCATATTAAAATAGCACTGTTGCCAAAAAGTTTTGAATCACAATAATAGATTGGTTGTTTTTGAGATTTGGTGACATTGCAGTCTCAATGTACTTCTTGTTAAACCATATTGATATTAGAAATGGGGTGACTGACGGAAATTATGTGCACCAAACCTCCTCCACCACATCCCAAAATGTATTTTCTTAAAACTCTATCATTTCTGTCGTACTCTGTACAACCAAATGAAATCATAATACTTGGGTTAATTTATAATTGATATCTTGTATACATGTTATTTATTTCTTTTGCATTATTTAATTTTGTGTAAATATGAAATATTATATGAATCAGTTAACAAATGAATCGTTTTATTTAAAACACACAATATAACTTTTTTGTATAGATTATTCATTCACCATCATATCACAAAATATGATCTTTTTCAGGGAGAACACACTTACGATAAATTGTAAGAGATGGGTTTATGCCTTTTTAGGCTCCGATACAGAGAAATTTCTTCATATTATATTATATGGGGTTCCACCTTAATAGCATGAGCCAATACATCACACATACCTCCTGTTTCATAATAACGCAGCTCAATATTGTGGAATCACAAGCCCAATATCAGAGATGATCCCAACTTGTCAGAATTTAAAGTCTCGTGATGCCTTATACAACTAAGTTAGACATTTAAAGCCTCAGTTATGCGAGCTAAGATAAACTAACTTAACTTATCTTTTGGTCTGCAATTGTCTTAAATGCTCTCACCCACCTTTAATACAATACTGTCTGTTATTACTGGTATAAGTACTCCACATTATATTCTAAAACATTTCATTTGGTATGCTTATCTCATGGCTTATCAAGTCATCCATCTCATTGAAACACATACCTAGATAAAGATAACTTCGACTTGATAACTAATGATTATTTTAGAAAACAAAAATGAAACAATTTTTTTTTATATAATATATGTAATTTATAGATGACAAAACAATATAAAAATGGTTGACAATTTACACATTACATTACAATCAATTCATAATAATTTGTATTCTCATAAACCGGTTACATTTAGACCCGAATGCTCCTAGGTACCTAAATACTAACTCCTAACCTCACTAGAGTTAGGAGTTAGTATTTATTTTTATTCTTAAGTTAGCGTTGCAGAGACATCACTAACTAAATACTACACCAAACTTAAGGTCGATGGCGTAGAATTTTACATTATTGTGTATGGGAAAAGAGATAGATAGCTTTCTACGGGCTTAGACTGATATTTAAAATGTTTTTTGTCATAACAACACAAACATATTATGTAACCAAGCTCACACTGACAGCTCGATGTCATGATTTTTCTGAAATTCCAGCAAATTTACGGCATTTCGTATGAATCGCTGAATACTCTGGTATTTGATTTGACAAAATTACCAAAGACATATTCAACGAAGCCGATAAAATCATCATCCACCTAAAAATCTCGTATTTTAGTATTAAACCACTCGTAAGGTTCCTCGCTATCAACCCTACTTTTTGACAGCAAATGTTAGTTTACGCCAATGCGCATGTGCTAAGTATTTCGATATGTCTCTGCAATGCAATTCTCATACAAAAACATCGTAGCATCCTCCAGTTAGGAAGCTACGTGATCTCCTAACTTAGTGCAATAAAATAAATAGTAAGCGACTGTGCAATAAAAACATGGTTAGTATTTAGGTAGGACTCTGCATTCGGACCTAAGACTTTAAATCTGTATTGATAAATTTTGTAAAATGCAAATCCAAAAAAATAATGTACTACAAAAATAGTAAGTCTATCAGATCTTCGTCTTCTTCGTCAGCCCTCTTTCGTCCAGTAATGGATATAGGCCTCCCCCTGAGACCTCCACAGCTCCCTATCCTGGGCAGACCTCATCCATCCGCCTACAGCTACTCTTCTGATATCGTCAGACTACCTGGTTAGAGGCCTTCCAACACTTCTCTTGCCCGTTCTAGGTCGCCATTCCAGCACTTCTTTAGTCCATCTGGAGTTCGTGGTTCGGGCGATATGCCCTGCTCAGCTCCACTTCTGGTTTGCAACCTTTTGTACAACGTCGGTTACTTTGGTTTTCTCTCCTATCCACAAGTTAGTTTTTCTGTCTCTTAACAAAATACCCAGCATTCTCCTTTCCATGGCTCTCTGTGTTACTGCGAGACTATCCAGCATTCTACTTGTAAACACAAGAGTTTCACAGCCATACGTCAGTACCGGGAGAACGCAAGCGTCGAAGACTTTCTTTTTAAGACGATTGGCATATTTCGGAGACTTGAGGATATAGGAGAGTTTACCAAATGCGGCCCACGCTAGAACCCTTCTTCTTTCAATTTCTGCCTCTTGATTTTCTTTACCGAGTTTCATTGTGTGTCCGAGATAAACGTAACTATCAACCTTTTCGATGACCTTTCCATCTACCATGATGTTCTTCGACGGTTATGCATTGCTCATTACTTTGGTCTTTGACGTCTATCAGATAATTGAATATAAAACGGCATATTTAATGCAGGCAGATGTATCATTACATGAAGCTGTAATATTTAATAATAATAATAAACACTTCCTTGCACCCTGCGCAAGTGGTGAGTTATTGTCATATGGAAATTTTTTCCAACTAACCTGTGTTTCCAGCCCAGAGAAGCAATATTAGCGTGAGAAATTAATTTCAATAATTTCTCCTCTGCTGGGGATCGAACGCCCGCACAGAAACCAAACCAATGAAACAGATGTTTGTTGATCAACACTAATATATTGAATAAATAATCTTTTACATATTATGTCAACTTCACTTCTTTGCATTCTGTACAAGTGGAAAATCAATTATGATTTTTTCTGTGTTTTTTAACTTAGAAAAAGGGAGAAAAAAAATCTTGTATTTAGATCTAGAACGCACCCAAAGAAATCAAACAAGTAATGACTGCTACAGAAGTGAGCACTAATAAATAAATAAATTTACCAAAAATCATCAAAGCCTTTTTAATGAAGTAAAAAGGCTTTGACCATAAATGTTTAATGAAGTACTTATATTGTTTTAAAAACTATTTTCTATATGATATTCCTGATATTTTGTGGCCAAATAATGATTAACGGATAAGCATTTGAATCAACACATCATTGTTAAATATGATTTGTAGATCAATCTGCCAGATTTTCAATTAGTCGCATGAGTAATAAAATAATGATAAACATAATTTTTTTTAATTAATGTTTGTTTTCATCACAGTTTGTAGAATTTTATGATTGGCCTTAGACATGTACATAATTTAGTATATAACAAATAAAGAAAAACAATAGATATGGCTAAAAATATCACAATATTTTTATTGGTACATAAATGTAAATAAATATGTATTTATAAATTACACAAATTCAAAATAAAATTTGACCCATGGGGATTTGACCAATATAATAATTGTAATATAAGATAAATTATTATGCATTTTTTTATTTAAGCAAAAGTCTGTTGATTACCAGACTTCATTGATTTATTAACTTTGAGACTATTTTATTGAGATTATTTTTATTTAAACAATTTTACCCACAAAGAGATCGTATTATAAACTAGTCTATAGTTAAGTCTAATAAGGGTTAGCTCCACATAAGTGCAGCGGATGGATCAGACGTAGCGCATCAGACAGATTTTAGTATTCTTTACATAGTAATTCATGTGCGTGCGTCAGACTGTCGGCAATATCAACAACATCGTTACTAGGAGACAAATATCCAATCCGTATGCTGCGCCCATATGAAGGGTAAGCTTAAAAATTCAATGACAGACACAGCACTTAAAAAAATGTGTTGGGATAATGGTATTTTTATATAAGTTGAAATGAATATGTTATTTAATAAATTAGCTTATGATACTGACATCTTCTGTGAAATAAGTAAATAATTAATATGCAATTTATTCATTTATAGAGTGGAATTTAAAATAATTAATATTAGGAAGCAGTCGGTTTAGAAAAAAATATAACAACCAAAATATTTTTTAAGTGAGATTTTTTTTAGAAATTCATTATTTACACATTTTTTGAGAGATATAAGTAGTTTATAATTTTATGACAGTCAATAAAAGTCTTACAAAGTCAGTAAATATAAAGTCTTCTCCCGACACATGACATTCTTAAATAGCTTATTTGGTTCATACATATTATAAGACATTTACAATCTCTTTTAGTAGATATTTAAACAAAAAATAGTTTAACAGTCAAATTTTTGAAATGATATGCTTAATTAGAAAATAATAGATAACCTAATTTTTTAATCTTAAATAACAAACATTCATAATTTTATGACAATTCAAAATATTCATAATAGGTATAAATAATGATTTACAAATTGTCATATATAAGAGAAATAATTAGATTCCAGGTAAGTAAATTTATGCAATTGAATAATATCATAGACTAAAATGAATATTATACATGTAAGTAAACAAATATGTATATTTTGACAACAGAAAAGCGAAAAAATCTTTGTCAGTTTGATAAAATAATATAAACAGCCTTCATTGGTATACATAATAAAAAATAAGTATATGAAATGTACAATATTTTGATAATAATGTATGTTTTTCAAAATGCAATCAAAGATAATATGTTGAGTAAGCCCTCAAAAATGTATACGACTTAAAAACTCATTTTTCAAAACTATATAATTTCAAATACAAAAAAAATATATAAAAACAAACATGACAATTCATTTTCGATTATTACTCTTTGTAGCTCAGTTCAGGATGTAACCAAGTTATTTTCTATGTCTTGTAGCTAAATGAAGGCTTATTAATTTTATTCCTGAAGAATAAAACAGTAATAATAAAAATAAAGACATCCTTACTAGTAAAAGTTTGTTCTACACAATTTGTACATGTGCAATATCATAAAGATACACATGTTATAAAATTTTTAAGGTTAAAAGCGAATGGTTTCATAAAATACACAGAGAGAAATAGTAAGCTGAGGGTATAACCAACACAATCAATTAATGCTAATGTTCCAACTATGGGCCCGAGTCAAGTTGAAAACACTTAACGATATCGCCAAACGCTACTTTTTTTTGTATGGGATTTGACGTTTGATGTAGAATTTTTTTCTACAATAACAAACAACAAACGTCAAATCCCATAAAAAAAAATAGCGTTTGGCGATATCGCTAAGAGTTTTCAATTTGACTTAGGGGCTATGTATAGTATATGATATACATATCAACAAGTTATTTAATATATTTATGAAATGTTTAACATGTATATGCTATAAAATTTAACAACAATTACGTATAATATATAGGTACTAATATTAAATTCAGTCAGGGTCATCTTCCGATACAGTGGTGGGCTGGTATAAACTACTGAGACCAGAGGCTGCCGCTGCCCTGACCCTCGGATTTGTGTCCTTCATCAGCTGCAATAATCGAGATAATATCCTTTTTTTGTTTTCATCAAAATTGTCGTCTGTTGTCTTATAGTTTGTGAATAATACACCTGAAAAATTAATTGTAAAATTTTAAACTTCACACGGCATCACACATTCATTGATTAATATAGGTACAACTACACAATAAATTATAATAATAAGTAATTTACAATCTCACAAGAGTGAAATCTATTTTTTTTTTAAATAATGCATAGTGCCTAATTAAAGGACGAGCCGGTATAATAAAGTGCCGGATTAGCGAGATTGTACTGTATGAGTGTTTTCAGGTAAAACAAGAAGATTCTAAAAATTAAATACCTACACATTAATAAATTCCATCCTAATATATTATGTTACATTGTATAAAATTGATTGAATAAGGAAATAAAAAAAAACTTACGCATGTTCAAACTTTAATACAGTTTATGTAGGTATATGAAATGTTAGCTGATAATATATTATGATTCATTACATACCTATGACAAGTGCTGCATTTGCTCGGATATTATCCCACGGGCTATTTAGATAGTTGTAAGTATTTTCAATGAACTGTGGGACACTTTTAGGAAGTTCTATGGAACAATTTTTTATCAGATCGATGGTGAAGTCAGTCAAATGAAGTTTAGCAGAGTCAATCAAATGATTCTGTATCATATTGTTTGTTTTTTCTGCTTCAAACAGTGGTGATATCCTTTTTAGCGTTTGTTTACATGCCTGAAATATTTCAAATGATAAATATCAAAAAACCAGTAAATACTGAATTTGAATACTTCGAAAATCTGATATTTTGTTAAAAAAATCATTTCTAAAAAATCAAAATCAACGAACCTTAACAACATGAACATCATCATCAGCGAGATGTACCAAAAAACATGGAAACATGGCGAGAGCTTCATGAGTCAGTTCATTATGAATATTTGTGGTAACTATTTCTCCAAACAATAATACAGATGCCTCCCTTAACAAAGCATTATCAGTGTTGAAAAATGACTTTATTCTTTGCAAAATTGGTGGAAACGAATTCATTGGTTTTTGTTTGATTGATTGTAAATTAAATAGTCCATTTAAGCCAACTATTGAAACTAGAGGGATGTTTGTTCTTAATGTACTAGAAAAACAAAAATTTATAAGTCAGAAATGTAATTTTTGATACATTTATGCACAATATTTGATTCATCATTTTCATGTATTTATAAGATGATGCTAACTGAGCGAGATAACTATTGCATTGACACAATTTCATAATTTTATGTAGATAAAATATAAACTAGTCGACATCACAACTAATGACACTATTGCTTAATTGCTACATAATATAAGAAAATTTAATTTGTCACTATTAAATTTCAATTGCTCAACTCTTTTAATTTTTGTTTACATAATAATTACATGATATAATATTTTAATATTAATGAAAATATTATCTATTTCAAATTTTTTGACTGCTAATTCTTGATGGAATTCCATTATCCATTATATAAAATTACTTAAAAATAAGTTAAGACAAAAATTTTCAACTTCAATACTTTTCAATTGGTGGAAAAAAGTTAAAATTTGTGTTTTTACTTATTTGTAAGTAATTTCATATAATTGATAATGAAAATACTTTGGTATAATTACATATTTCATTCATACCTTCCTTGATAATCATCGAGACCATTGTATAAAGCTGTTATCACAGGTTGGAAAAACTGTTCCTGTTGATCTAATTTGAAGTGTTTAATGTTACTCAAACCAGACAAACTAATGGCACGTACTTCCAGAGCAGTATCTTTCCACCCAGAATTTAGTGTGGCCATCACAGTTTCCAACAACACTAAGTTATCATTGCATCTAAAATTAAGATATTCGTAAAGTAAGTAAAGTAATTAATTATTTTCTCCAGTGTATCTTGAAAATTGTAAGTATAGACATGAAGCAATTATTGACATTACAAACAGTCTCAATTCATTTACGCTATTGAACCGGGTGGCCATGCACTTATTGGGCTCTCTAAATAAAATATTTGATACAGACGAGTTTTTTTTTATACAAAGTTACAAGCTATTTACTATACTCTCCAATGGACTCAGAACTACAATTATTTATTATTTTTGAAAAGTGATGTCCAAGACACAAATGGATCAAACTTTTTCTTATAACATGTCTTGTGTTAGTGAGTAATAATGTGTTTGCCAAATACCGTCCTCTAAGATATTAACTAATATTGTCCAGGGGACGCTAATTAACGCACATAATTTCTTGTCGAATATTGCTACATGATTGTGGCTTTTTATATTTCATATGGTCATGCCAACTTCTTTTCATGTGATCTAATTTAAACACAATTTATTTTACTTTTGTATCAGTTATATAAGTCAAAGGTCACACTATGAATATATTGTTTTACAGATTATTATAAATGCTGAACTACGAACAACAATAATTTTCACATGTTAATAAAACTAAATACTTAGATAAAAAATATGTGATTTAAAGCTATAGAGGTAAAGATAAATACCAATTTAAATAATTTATGAGAAATCGAAATGATTCCATGAAGGAATCCATGGATATATTTTGGTAAAATGAATAAATTTGGTAAATTTTTATTACAAGTCACTATTATTATGCATCAAAATAGACACATTTCAGCATTGAGCTTCCCAGTCAATGTGGGTAACAGAAAATAAATTACATTTGAAAAATATGAGGTTGAACTATACCTGTGTGTAACTAAATGACTGAAAAATGCAACAACTGTTATCCTTTGTGGAATAAAGGTAGCCCTTGCGTAAACATTCAACGATGACACCAACTGGGGCAAACGTTGAGGATATTGTTTGCAAAAAACTTCAACCAAATGTTTTATCATATTCAAAAAAGAATTAAGATGGTCGCCAGATTCCAACTGAGTACATTGTAAACACACTTCTGCAGCCTGAAAAAATACATAGAATATGAATTGTTACAATTCATCCTAATAATATGATGATCTTTCCTTTCCTTCAGTTTTTTTATATTACTACTTGATTTTTTATCTATAAGAGTGTTTGGTGATTGTGACCCTCAAGAGTGAGGATCACAATAAAAAATAATCATTATAAATATTTGAGTCAACTTTTGAAATAGATAATAATAAGATTTGACTAAACATTAATGCAAAATAACATCTTGCTGAAAAATTTCTGATTCTTATGATCAACAGTGATACAAACATGTTCCCTGCTACATATTGTGATAAAAACTGTAAAATATGAATAGGTAAGTTTACACTGATACCAGTCAACAAAAAATGGGATACCCTCCCTAACTTTTATCCCTAATTTTTAGAAGTTGTAACTTATATAAAACAATAAACCCACCTTTTCACAGTTGGCATTCATCAAGAAGTTATTTAATGTATCGAGAGCTATTCGTGCAGGCGACAGCTTGGTGGCTTGATGATTTGGGACAAATCCAAACTTTTCTCCTTTGTTAGATGATAAAGCTGTGTGTGCCGGTGATTCGGAACCAATCAAAGATGCCAGAATAGTTAAAAGCATCGAAAACATTTCATTGAACTTTTCAATGCAAATGCAATTGACTTCAGCCTGACCAAACATTTTACACAATGCACTGAGTGCCTGAAAATTATATAAATAGATAAAATGTGGAATAAATGAGTTAGTGACAGTGATTTCGGGTTCTAATCCTGCCTTGAACTATTATTTTCATGTAAAGAGAGCATTTACTTATTTTAGGGAATGTATAAGGATGTTGATGAGATTATTCCAAGGACATCTATTTTGGAAAAACTCAAAAACACATCTCTTGTTTTTCTACAACATATTACATTGATAGAAAAATTAATTTAATTAATTAAAAAATATTTTCGTCATAGTTACAATCAGAAACTGACTTTTTCCACAAAGGGATAAGCTTACATGTAAGAATTAACATAAATTTCAATAAAGATAAATAAGAATGTTTTCTAGTTTTCAGGGTTTGTGATTTGATTAACAGACTTGATTAGAAAGAATTATGGAATAAATTAACTATGACTATGATTATTATACTTACGGAAAGTGATTGAACAGCGACAACTCTTCCATTATCATACTTTAGAGATTCTTCAAATAATGGCTCTAAGATGAGTAATTGACATAGGTGATCTATCGTTAGTATGGCTATGTTCAAATCTTTAGTCAAGTGTTGCCAACAATCATTCACCGATCTAAAATCAAGTTCTAAATAAAATTTCTTGGATAGATAGATTAATTATGCAAGCAAACTAAAAGGAAGTAAGATAAAAGTATAAGTTTTACGAATGGTCCACAGTAGTACTTGCAGGCAATGCCAAAGACCTTCAAATAATAATATAAATTACGGATACCAAAGAATACAAATAAATGGTTAAAAAAACATGCATTTTTTTACTGAGATAAAAACAACTATTAAACGAGTAAAACAAATTTATTAAAAATTATTTTTCACGCAATTCTTGCTTCTCTGAACTGGAAAAACTTGTTAATTGGAATAAATTACTATTCGTTAATAATGCTACAATACAATCACACTTGGAATGATCCTGAATTATATAATGTCACTGTATAAATCCAAATTTCATTATGATGATATATATAAAAATATCAAACCTTTCAAATGGCAATGGCTGCAATAGAAGATATGTCACAACAGACTTTGGATGGTGGTTTGCTAATGTCAATAAGACATCTAATAATCCAATTCGTACATTTCCTTCCACCGTCGATAATGGAGAAAGAATGTAATGCATCACATCATTGACATTTTGAAATAAATCCTGACCCTTGTTCTTGATTAGAGTATTCAATACAATATTACATCCCATGCCAGATATCTCATCGTTGTAAAGTCCACTTAATAAACTTTCAATCAAATGAATAGTTTGTTGATGTGGCACTCTATTACTTATAATATTGGCCAATTGAGAAGCGAGGAGTGAAAATTTTTCAGGATCGTTAGTTCCAATCTCCATCTGTATAGCTGCTAAGTTTTGGAAAACTTCACAGTTGGGGTCTACAGTGCTCCCTTCATAGAGATCAACAATTTGTATAAGTATTTTAATGCAGTCAACTGCTATATATCTTACAGCATTACTCTGATCAGCACATCGTGGTACCATTTTCCCCATTATTAATCCGGACTGACCGAACCGACTAGGATTTTCATATGTCAACTTAATATTTTGAATAAAACAAACCAAAGTTACTTGTACACAACGCATCACAGCCATGCGAACTTCTTCACATTCATTATCAATCCATTCATCTAAAATGCTTAAAACATCATCTAAAGTACTCGGACAAACATTTTGAATCATAAACTCTTTGATTAATGTATTAAGCGATGACAGACTGTCATTTAAATTTTTAGCCAATATGTCATTAATTGCTTCCTCCTCAGTTGTTTCAAATTTCGTTTTCAATAAATTCATCGAATTAAAGACTTTTTCACAGATAGTTCTTAAAATTAAATTTCTTTCTTCGGGAACAAAATGTTTGGGTAAAACAATCAAAGAAGTAATAGCCTGAATAACTGGAGAATACAATTCAATGTTGGAGTTTTTCCCAGTGTACTCAAACATTTGATCCAATATCAAATTGATCAAATTCCACCTGTCATGGAGTACAATATTAGCATGAGACACAGAATGAACAGAACTAGCCAGATAATAAATAGTTGTTAATGCAGCATGAATAAGCATAACTGGTTGTCCACTTTGTCGTAATTGAGTGACACTCCACTTTATGGCATTTCCATTTCCTTCCACATCTGTGCTAACCAAACGCATCACTACGTTTTCATCCAAACTTTCTTTTGCTACTTCTCCATAGCACAGAGTCACTGAATATTTCATATTATTTAAATCATTTTCGTGTTTGGAACTTTTCATGAAATTGAAATTTAAAAATCTTGTGGATTTGCGGGATTCTATCTCTTTAGCCAGAGCATTTAATTTTTCCACTACAGTTGGTCCGTGTTTGATAGAAGAAATGCCTAATGCTCGAGCTATATGCTGAGTTTCTTCTGGTAAACTATGATGGAGGGCATTAAAAAGAATATCTAGTCTATGTCCTACACTTTGTGCATCGACTGTATGACACAACAGGATTGATAAAAATTTGAAAAGCAAACCTTTTCTTGACACAAATTTTTCATTTTTAGGAATTTGTTCCAATATTTTGTGAGATACATTTTCTATCCATTTGTTGTCATTTACTAAATACATGGCTGATCTAAACAGATCTAAAATTAACGACTCCCATATTTCGAGACAAATATTTTTTGCTTCCAAGTAATTTGTAAGTTTTTGTAAATCAATCTCCCAAGATACTTTAAGATCTTTTTGGATGTACTCACAATAACTCGACAGGAAAGACAGTAAATTATGAACGAGTTTTTGATTTGAATGATCAATTAATAATGTCAGACATCTCACATAAATTGACTCATTTGATGGAACAGATAATTCATTTTTGATATTGGACTCGTTCTCTTCATTGAGTTCTACTTTCACAAGTTGTGTTAAACATCTGGTGATTATTGAAAGAGTCTCTTTGTTATCACAATTGATTAGTGATTTGAGTAGTAGCGGCCACATAATTGGTTTAATGTCTGGTACTGTAGAAGAAAGTAGATATAAAGAATTTTCACAGTCATTTGTAAGTTCATTTAAATCTGATTTTCCTACAGAGGACACATCTTGACTACACTGTGTAATAATAAACTCCAACAAAACAAAATTTTCCTTTTCTTGAATATATTGCCTGTATGCGAGGGCTACAATGGCTTTCAATAACACTTTTTTCATTTTTAAATTTTGTTCGGAAAGAATCATCACCTTTAAAACAGCAGTGAAACGACCAATGATTTTTTTGACTGACATATCAGAGGATGTAACAAGATGTGTCAACACAATTATTGATTTCATTTTGTCTTCTTCATTGTTGCTTTTCGTCTGTTGGAATAAATATTCTATGACACTATCTGAGAAATTTGTTGCCAATAAATCAAAGCACCTGAGCAATTCAAAATGGTTTTTAATTTTCTGTGGTTGGTCATAGTCAGGAACTGTTAGGATCGAATGGAACATCGCTTGTATAATATTTTCTATTAATAGAAGAGGGATTGTAATTTCTTGTTTGACTGATTCAATAAGAATCATTGTCAATGACTGTGTTATGAAATATGAATCCATATGTGCCTTTTTGTAAAGTTGTGTTATTGCAGGAATAAGTTTCGGAATTAATTCTTTCATCTTTTCTAATGGCAGTAAACAAAACATTGATCCCATTGCTTCTAAAACATTCTCCACAACTTTTGATTCGGGGGAGTGAAGCCAATGAAGATGTAAAATATCAAACGCTATTGATATTTCTGTAGAAAACTCTTTTTTTGACAATTCTGAATTGACATTTTGATTGTTACCAAAATAATCCAACAATGCAGTAGAAAAATGACCCATTGCTGGAAAATAAATTATATTAATGTAGAAAAATAAAAAAAATATATATTATCAATATTCATGATAAAAACCATGAAGGTAATAAAATAAATTAAAACACATTTTGTGGCTGAAATAAAATCAATAATGGTAGGTACCTTAATTTTAAAATGAAATAAAAAACAGTAAAAAAGTACAAAATAAATCAAATTCTTAAGGCTAGCGTCAATATGGGCGCAGCAGACGGAGTGGACGAAACGGAGCGCATCAGATGGATTTTAGAATTTTTTGTATAGGAATTCATACAAGTGCGTCCACTGTTCGGCAGCGGATGGAGCGCATCAGACGGATTTTAGAATTCTTTGTATAGGAATTCATACAAGTGCGTCCACTGATCGGCAGCGGACGGAGCGTGCGCATCGGATCGTCGGAATGCCGATGCAGTTGCTAGGAGAAGCGATAATCCGCTCGATAATCTTTGGATGCTTTAGATGTTTTTTACCTAGCAATCACGCGAAAACGACTGAAAGATTTTGGATGATATTTGGTATTAAGATAAGTTGGTATATCCTATATAATCTATGGGCAATATATATTTTTTAAATTCATTCTAAAAGAAAGGCCCTCAGTCCCCAGCAGTCTGCTAACCTCTGGTCAAGGTAGCGGCCAGATTAAGGCGCAGACAGAGGGTGCTAAGAATCACTGGATAAAGCCAGGCTACCAACTAAAACTGACCCTAGCTACGTACAACACAAGGACTTTGAGAACGGATGACCGCCTATATGAATTAGAGGAGGAACTAAAGCAAATCAAATGGGATATACTTGGGTTATCAGAGGTGAAGAGACGTGGAGAGGAATGTAAAACGTTGACGTCAGGACACATGTTATTTTATAAGGGACATGACAATATCACTTATGGTGGTGTTGGATTCCTGGTCAACAAAAAACTAACAAGACACTTAACTACCATTAAAGGCATATCAGAGAGAATCGTTTATTTGATACTAAAAATAAACACACGGTATTCAATCAAAATAATTCAAGTGTACGTGTAATAATTGAGGAACTTTATGACGACCTGAATAAATGCTTGAGGGAAAATATGACAAAATACACACTAGTGATTGGTGATTTTAATGCTAAATTGGGAAGGAAGGAAGACCCAGACGAAAAAAACGTTGGACTGCACGGATATGGCACACGAAATGAAAGAGGAAAACTATTGCTAAACTTTATTCAAGAACAAAACTTGTATGCCATGAATACATTTTTCCAAAAGAAACCTCAAAGGAAACGGACATGGATGAGTCCCGATGGGAGAACTCTGAATGAAATTGACTACATAATGGCAAGTCATAAGAATATAGTCAAAGATGTGAACGTACTGAATGCTTTCTCAACAGGAAGCGATCACAGACTGGTGAGAACGAATATATGCATCAATACAAAACTAGAAAGACTAAAGATATTGAAGAAAAGAAGTACAGGGGAAATCGGGAAAATTGTACAGAATAATAAAGAAGCATACGAAGCATCATTTAAATCAGAATTAAATAAAAACCCAATAGATCTATCCGAATCAATAAATAACATCTATACAAATATCAAAGAGAACATACATAGAGCCATCAATAACATCAAAACACCAAAGATACATGAATGTAAAATATCACCCCAGACTAGAAAATTATTGGACCAACGAAGGCAAATGAGGCACAAAGGTTTATTTAGATGCCAAGAATATAAAGAACTAAACAAAACCATTCGAAGAGAAATTCGAAAGGACATCACAAAATATAACGATGCACTCGTGGAACACATTATAGCAGAAAATGGGGGAACAAAAGTATTTCAAAGAAAGCTAGGAGATGGTAAACAAAATATAACGACTTTATATAGGAATGATGGAAGTGTGAGCAATAACATGGCGGAGCTCCCTAATATCGTAGAAGCCTTCTATACTAAACTATACTCTAGCCAGATACAAGAGGAAAGAAGAACTGAGGCACCCAGACCAAGAATCATGAACGTTGGCTCAGAAGATCTCCCAGAAATCACCAAAGATGAAATTTTTCATGCCATGAAGAAAATGAAAAACAGCAAGTCACCAGGAGATGATGATATAGTGATTGAAGAGATAAAATTTGGTGGGGAAGATCTTATTAATATAATCACAGTCTTGTTTAACAAATGCTTGGACAGTGGAATAATACCAATGGATTGGAATAATGCCGCTATTACTTTATTATTTAAAAAGGGAGATAAAAGACAATTGGAAAACTATAGACCCATTAGTATACTTTCACATCTATATAAGTTGTTCACACGAGTAATAAATAACAGACTAACAGCAAAACTGGATAGTTACCAACCAAGAGAGCAGGCTGGCTTTCGAAAGGGATATGGAACTAATGACCACCTACAAATCCTGAAAAACATAATACAAAAACACAACGAATACAATATGCCATTGGTTCTTGCATTTATAGACTTTGAGAAGGCATTTGATTCAGTTGAGATTTGGGCAGTTATGAAGGGTTTGGAAAACTGCAGAGTGGACTATAGGTATTCTAGTATCCTGAAAAACATATATGACAAAGCAACTTCCACAATACAGTTACATGAGCCTACTCCAAAAATTAATATAAAAAGAGGAATTAGGCAGGGAGATACAATCTCGCCCAAATTATTCACCCTGGCATTAGAAGACGTTTTCCGAGAATTAGACTGGACCAACTATGGGATCAACATAAACGGAGAAAAACTGAACAACCTTAGATTCGCCGATGACACTGTCCTATTTGCCAATACAGAACAAGAAATTAAATTAATGTTAACAGACCTCAAGAATCAATGCATTAGAGTGGGACTAAAAATGAACATTAATAAGACAAAAATTATGTCCTCTATAGGTTCAGAACCCATAAAAATTGATGGTCAAGATATTGGCAGAGAAGAATCATATGTCTACCTCGGTCACACCGTGAAACTGGGAAGATATAATTTAGAAGCTGAAATAGAAAGAAGAAGAGGTCTAGGATGGGCAGCGTTCAGCAAATTATCAAATGTTCTTAAATCTACAAATATCCCAATCCACTTAAAGAAAAAAGTTTTTGACGCTTGTGTACTCCCTGTGCTCACTTACGGCTTTGAAACATCCGCATTTACTAAGAAAATGATGGAAAAGCTAAGAGTGACACAAAGAGCGATGGAAAGAAGAATGTTGAATATCTCGCTAAGGGACCACAAAACTAATGAATGGATTAGGAAGAACACAGGAGTAGCGGATGTGGCCAAAAGAATAGCGGAGTTAAAGTGGAGTTGGGCGGGTCATGTATCTCGGATGTCAGATGGACGATGGACAAAAACTGTGATGGACTGGAGGCCAAAAACGGGAAGCAGAAGCGTGGGAAGGCCCCAGACCAGATGGTCCGATGACATCAAAAAAGTGGCAGGTCCTGAATGGCGAAGAATGGCACAGGATAGAGACCAGTGGAAGTCCAAGCGGGAGGCCTTTGTCCAATACTGGACTCAAGAAGAGGCTGAGTAAGTAAGTAATTCTAATTTATTTTCATTAAATATTTTCATTAAAAAAAAATAATGTACGAGCCGAGCATACGATTACCAAGCTGAAGAATCATTTGTGTATTTGCATTTTCAATCGAAAATTGTCAACATATCTAAATGACAGTTGTGTCGGCAATCCGATTGGTGCACCTCTGTGGATGCACTGCCACAAACAAATCAGTCTGTATGTCCACAGAGGCGCAGCAGACGGATCGGATTTTTGTTTCATAGCAGCGACGTTTTGCCGACGATCCGATGCGCGCACATGAATTACTATATAGAAAACTAAAATCTGTCTGATGCGTTATGTGGACGCTAACCTTAAATGGGAGATAGAACAAGATTTAAAGTTCAGCGAACTACCCACTTAACCACTGATTCATATGGATCAAATATTTTGTGCAATTGTAAATATCACCATGAAGCAATATACATACATATTATGTGAATGATCTAATCCTAATATAGCTCCCTCATTATTCTATAAACAAGTAATATTAAATTGAATAAATGAGTATCAAAACAACAACAGCAGACATCAAAAGCAGAATCCACCAAGCAAGAGTCGCCTTCAACAAAAGATCAACAATTTTTGAATCCCCTAACATTTCCATCAAAATTAGGAAAAATTTGATCAAGTCTCTTGTCTGGAGTGTACTGCTATATGGCTGTGAAACATGGACCATCAGCCAACGCGAAACGGGACGTCTGTCTGCGTTTGAGATGTGGTGCTACAGACGCATGGCTAAAGTTCACTGGTCAGAACACATCAGCAACGACGAGGTACTAAGTAGGGTTGGAGAGACAAGGCAAATTATGAAAAGAATTGCCCAACAGAGAACAACTTGGATAGGCCACAACATCCGGCACCCAGGCCTGCTTTTTACCATCGTCGAAGGAATGATTGATGGGGGTAACTGTAGAGGTCGCCCCAGAAATAAATATACAGACCAGATAGACGCGGTGTAGCAGCTACAAAGAGATGAAGAGACTGGCGGACGATAGAGTCAAGTGGAAAGATCGAGTGTTTGGTGCAGACCAATCTTAGGATTGTGACCCAGAAGAAGAAGAAGAGTATATTTATGTAAATGTTGCAAAATCATTGTTTCAATCTTTTTATAAACAAAAATAAATTTTAAAAAAGTACAAATTTCGAGCTAGATTTGAAGGCAAATAAAACAAATCTACTTACCATATGAAAAGGCTTGTTTCAAATGATCCGATTTTAACATTCCTAATGTTGGTAACATTTTTCCCAGAATTATTTTAAGGAATGGCACGGTACCATTTATATTTGTAGCTGCTAAGGTTCCAAGTGTATGTATAATAGTATAATGTGGTATAACACCCGGTTTTATCAATAATGATAATGGCTCCACTACCTAAACAAAAAACAAACATATGCAATTTATTATACTTAACAATCCTATTTTGAAAGTTGTATTATTTCAATATAAGGTGACTAACTGATTTACAATAATGAGATGTTTATTAGTGACTAAAATATCAATTCATATTGATTAGCTTATTATATTTTACCAATGTATTCACTTCAAAAATATAATTTGATCTTATAATTGTTTATTTTTCTTTTGTTTAAGGTAACATTGGAATTCATCTATATACCTATATATATTTTCTAAACTTGAGAAATAATAACATCAAATAACACAAATGCACCACTGAATATACCTAATAAATAATACCAAGGTTTTTCATTTAACATTAAATAATTCTAAGATGTATTATACACAAAAATAAGAATTAATATTTATAACAATAAAAACATGGGGTAGGCAGAGAGAACCGAACGCCATTTATTTCTATCTTGACACACATTCATCGTCTCATCGACATTCATACATGTTCTGTTGTTCACGCTTCTAAAATTTACGTCTTTCATAATATCGTTCATATGGTCGTGCCATCCCTTCCTTGGGCGGCCCCTCATTCAATTCCTGTCTGAAAATGTATATTTTCTTCGTCAGGCATTCCTCATTCATTTTCCCCATGTGGCCAAACCATCTCTATGTTTTCATTTTCATTCTATTAATGACATATTTCTTCATCTTACATTCTTTCCTTATGTCCTCATTTCTGACCCTATCATACATTGTTCTATTACAGATTCTTATGAATTAAATATTGATATTATAATAATATTAATATTTAATTTGAATTTAGAAGAGAAAAAAAATCATGTGCAACTTATTTAAGGATGTTATTAAATTTCTCCGCACATAGAAATTACACCTAGGATACAACTTTTCACAAAAGTGATTTTTGTACATATTATTGCTGTTCATAGAGGAGAGAAAAATAATTATTACCTCAGAACACCAATGGTTTCCTATTGCAACCAATATTCCTGAAGCAGGCATCTGAATCATTGGAACATAATCATTACACGCTGTCATATCTTGAATTATTATATCTGTGACAATAACAACAGTGTCACGTTCCAGAAATTCTCCTTGTTGCATACATATATGTTCTAGAGCTCTAAAATAATATTACAGGAAACAAGTTATATTACTTTATTTAATAGTATTTGCAGTATTTGTCTAGTTCAGGGATCAAAAGAAGCGGCTCTATGCATATAAAAGTCTGCGGCTTTACAAAAAACTTATGAGATAGAGAGATCTATTCCATATGCCAGACAAAGCTATCAAAAGCAAGGTGCGGATGGCGTTCTATTTTTTTTTTTTTAAATAAGTACTATTTATCCCTAAGAATCCATAATCCATACTAATCTATGGTACCGTTTGTCATTTATTTCTTAACAATTTAGCTGATTTAAAAAAAATAATGTTAATTTTTGTTGTAATTGTTCATATATAATTTTATTTTTCATTTATTTGGCTTTTTCAACATCTGTGGACCACACAAATAACAATAAACACTACAAACTTAATATAGAGATCAGTCCCATTACAGAAAAGCGCAAATTATACAAACAACATGGTCATACTAAAATTGATAAAAGAATGTAAAAAAAAAGGAGAAAATGACTGGTCACAGGAAGAAGGAAAGGGAAACGAAAAGGGGATGCGGGACAAGAAGAAAGTCGCTCACACCCACTAGCATCTTACCGTCGCCAGCACCGATATCAAACCCGATCTTTATATCGAAATTGGGAGCTGAAATACGTCCGAGCCCTGAAACATGAAATTATAGTTCTCACCGTAATTTGTATCAAACCTTGATATATGAAAGTTCCTGTCGTGCGGTCGTCCTAGGAACTTGATAGTAGATTAGTTTTTTAAGGTTAGGACAATTGTCGAACATATTCCTCGTTTGTTCACGTTTCTAATATTTCCGTCTTTCATAATATCGTTCACATGGTCGTGTCATCCCTTTCTTGGACCGCCCCGACCATTCCATTCCTGTCCGCACTGTACATTTTCTTCCTCATTCATTCTCCACATGTGGCCAAACCTTCTCAAACATTGAGAAAAGATTTTCAAAATTTACTATTTAGCCAACTTGGGACAGTCAAAATGTTCATGTCTTTAAGCAAATTCTCTTGTTATCTTTTTCCTAGTGAATCTTATTAAGAAACATGTATTAATATTTCTTCTTCTTCCTAGCCTTCCCTCCACTGCTGGATGTAGGCTTCTTCCATCTGTCTCGATTTTCCTCTATTCTGTGCCGCTTCAATCCATTTCTTTCCGGCGATCGCAACAATATCGTCGGCCCATCTCTTCTGTGGCCGACCGACACCCCTTTTGTATCCCCATGGCCTCCACTCTCTGTATTTGTTATTCTATCACTCAGACTTATGCCCGACATTTGCCGCTCCATGGATCGTTGCGCGCATTTTAATTTGTGGACAGTATTTGTGGTCAGGGACATTGTTTCCAAACCATATGTCATCACAGGCAAGATGCATGATTCATAGATTTTTCTTTTTAAATTAATGGGGATATCCTTATTTCTCATTATATGACTGAGCTTCCCGAAGGCTGCCCAACCAAGTCCAATTCTTCTGGGTACTTCTGCCACCTGGTTTTCTTTTCCCATTCTTAACTTATGTCCGAGGTAGATGTATTCTTCAACAGTTTCAATTATTTTGTCATCAATTTTTATATTTCTGTTGGACGGACTCATGATTTTGGTTTTGCTGTGGTTCATTTCTAGCCCAAATCTCAGGGAAGCGTCATGGAGATCTTTAATCATGACAGTTAGTTCTTCCAGGTCGTTGCTAAGAAGTACGATATCGTCTGCAAAACGGAGATGAGTCAAGCATGTACCATTGATTTTTATTCCTCGGTTTTCCCAGTTTAGTGTTTTAAATATAATTTCTAAGACCAAAGTGAACAGCTTGGGAGAGATGGTATCTCCTTGTCTAACGCCTCTTTTGATTTTTATTTTATCTGTTTTTGTATTATCATCGATTTTCACATTCATTGTGGCATAGTCATATATAAATTTGATCAATTTGGTATATCGTGAGTCGACTCTTGCGTCATTCAGTGCTTCAATTATACCCCATTTTTCAATAGAGTCGAATGCCTTTTTGTAGTCAATAAATGCTAGATGTATATCAATGTTGTATTCTGTTGTTTTTTCGATGACCAGTCTAAGGGTTTGGATATGATCGGTAGTATTAAAACCTTTTCTGAAGCCAGCTTGTTCCACTGTGTATTAATATTTAAAAACAAACAATTTTCCATACAATAAGCAGCATATGGATCCAAATCACACTGGAACTTCCTTCAGTCTTCCATCGAATGAACATGTGAATAAATCTTCATATCATCCACACACAAAATTAATTTGCAAATTTTAAGCAAGAATTTATGTCATTTATGTAAATATTGAACAAAATAGGACTCAGTATGGATCCCTGTGGCACCCCGGACGGAATATCTATACAATCAGATCTATAACCCCCAACAACCACCGCTTGTCTTCTATTGAAAATATAGGAAGAGAACCATTCATACAAATCACTGTGTATGCCCAACCCCAAAGCTTCAGTTGAATGCCTTACTATAATTCATATATACAGCATTTACCTGACCACCCTGTTCCATACCTTCAGTGATATAATCTGTAAAAACCACTAAGTTAGTGACAGCAGAGCTTCCTGGTACAAAACCATGTTGAGATGAATTCATATAAGGTTTGACAGATAAGAGGAGCTGATCAATTATGAGATGTTCAAAAATCTTTGCAAATGTACAAAGCTTCGATATAGGCCTGTAAATATAAATATGGCTTCTCTGGACAGATTTGAAAATAGATGTTATCAATGCATGTTTTCACATACTAGAAAAGCGTGCCTCTCTCAAAGACCTGTTAAAAATTAAGGACAGAGGCACAACAAAGCGATTATGATAACTGTGGATAAATAAAGGATGAATATCATCAACACCCGCTGACTATATATGCAAATGATAAAAATTCTAATCTCCATAAATATAATAATTTTCTTACCTTAAAATATTGGCTGAATGATCATTGCTTAATTTCTTTTTCGAAGATCTAAATTCACAATAGAGATTAAAAAAAACGTTAACATTTTGTCCTATTGCAATTTTACATAACGATTTATGAATGCAATCATTGACTGAATCATCTTTATCCTTGATACAATCCAGAAGTGTAGTAACGCAAACTGAAAAGGATATTAAAAAGTAAATTAATTCCTCTTTTACTAAGTTGGCCAAATTTTTTAAGGAGTGCATAATATGAATGATACTATTTCTTCCAACTAACCAATATGAAGTGGTAAAACAATAAATCATTATTTACTTCAATTGTGTAACACCAAAATAAATGTATAATCGTAAATAAAATTATAATACATTAATTTCATAAATTCATATTTAAAACGAATAATATGACTATTTAAATCAACTAAAATACCTTTTAAATCGGCGGAAGAATCATCGGTAGACATATTTTATACAAACAAAGCCGATTCCGTTAACAATTCATAAGGTTTCGTTTATATTGTATACATACACCGTCACACCCGCGTAACACGATATTACAACACAAAACCACAAAATAGTATCCAAGATAACAATTCCAAATCACAATAATGATTCTACAAAAACAACTTCAACCTTCAACAAATTTGATATCATTTGATATTGTCAAAATGACAAATGACACTTCTGCGACGTGAGCTATTTTCATAGTGTTCTTTATGGTGTTCTAAATGACTAAGTGCACTTTTGAATACTTCTTACTATACTCATGTGTGTTTATAATAAACTTGAGAATATTCCATAGAAAAATAGCATAATATCCACGACAAATAATGACAGATCGAAATAATTTTGACCACAGAACATTTTGAAGTACAAGTTTGACATTTTAATATAAAATTGATCATTAAATTAGCTACCTTTTTTCGTATTTTTAGTGTAGAGTAATATCCATGTGGTGTTTTGTATTTTCAATCCTCGATCCTGGGTGTCTTTTGTAACAAATTAATTATCCGTTAGTAGGACTTGCTAAATCAGCGGACTTTTGTTGATTATAAAGATGATGTCCTACCACAAATTTATTTTGATTCTTGGATTTGTTTTCCTTTTCCATGCAGCGTATTCAGCAGCGCAGCGTAAGATATTTTGATAAATATTTAGAATTTTTTATTTTAAATTAAGTATTGTTTTATGGATAGTGTATATAGAAACATAAAATTCATTTCGGTGTTGGATAAATATCTACCTAATAAATATCTATAAGCAACCTAAAAATTAAATACTATTACTATTTTATAGTCGCGTTCAGAGTAGAGAAAGACACTTGAATCGAAATACTCGACGGACAATTTTTCAGACCAATGTGGTCGGACTTCTGATCAACCAATGCTGCTCTGAGTCAAATAATTTTCTGATATGTTTTGTTGGTAAAAACCCCTTGATATCATCATTATCTCCTGTCTCCCCATCTCAGTTCATCCGGGGTTAGGCCTTCTAGTCATCAGTCACTATGATCTGCAACTCTGAGTCGTCTCCTGTGGGACACTTTGTGCCTCCAGTTCCGTTTCGAATATTGTTGTATTTTGTCCTCTTCAATGTTTTTCCAATAAAGTTAAAGTTCAGTTTTATTCAAAACTTTTGTTCTCAAAACAATTATTTTGTGGTTTCATCCTTGTTATTTTTTATAAGTTGTTTCATTCCAGTTATATATGTATTAGACGCACATTCAGCTATATATGTATTAGACGCACATTCAGCTATATATGTATTAGACGCACATTCAGCTATATATGTATTAGACGCACATTCAGCTATATAAATTTTCATTTTCAAACGAAATTGAAGACATAAAACATAAATGTAATGTAAAATTTTTAAAAAGATCAGAATATTCAGTGCCTATTGATCACTCAATGAGGATGAAAAAAGTTTCTACAGATGAGGTAATTAAATGTATCGATAAAATGTCTTCGAAAAAAGCACCGGGAGTAGATAAAATAAGAATGTCTGACATAAAGTCAGTAAAACATTATATAGGACCGGTGATTTCTAGATTAATTAATTTATCTATCGAAAAAGGAATGTTTCCAGAAATGTTAAAGTTATCTATAATTAGACCAATTTACAAACAGGGTGATCACAAAAAGACTACAAATTATAGACCAATAGCCTTATTGTCTAGCATTGATAAAATAATAGAAAGAATCATAGTGGACCAAATAAATAACTTTATGGACAAATTTAAAATAATAAACCCAATTCAATATGGATTTCAAAAAAACAAAAGCACAAATTCATTATTAAGTAAATTTACAGATGAAATAAATGAAAATTTGGATAAGAGGAAACATGTGGTTGCACTATTTATAGACTTCAAAAAAGCATTCGATACTCTTGACCACGAAACGCTTATGGTAGCTATGGAAGAATGTGGT
This sequence comes from Molanna angustata, assembly GCA_963576475.1. Lineage (NCBI taxonomy): Eukaryota > Metazoa > Arthropoda > Insecta > Trichoptera > Molannidae > Molanna > Molanna angustata. Next base: position 36,286,919 of record OY754968.1, on the reverse strand, counting down.
ATCAGAGGACCAATGAAGAAGTGGTTCGAGAGTTATCTCAGTGAGAGGCAATTTGTAGTCAAAATTAAGGACAGAATAAGCGAGAAAAGGACAGCCAAATACGGAGTGGCAACTGGATCAATCACTGGACCATTATGCTACATTATGCATGTCAATACACTCGGGAATGTCATTAAATACTGTAGTAAATACATGTTTGCGGATGACTTAGGAATTTTGTATGCAGATTATGATACGACTATCATCGAAAAAAACATCCAACATGACCTAAATAACATATTTAAATGGGCCCATGACAACGGAATTATTGTAAATGTGAAGAAAACGAAATATGTACACATACGGTCAGCTCATTCAAAACAAAAAAATGTAGCATTCAAAATTGTTGGACATACCTATGAATGCATGCACAAAAATTATATTGATTGTGCATGTTCAGAAATTGAAAAAGTTGACCAATATACATACCTAGGATTACAGATTGATAATACATTTAATTGGAGTAAACACGTAGAACTCATTTGTACAAAATTAAATTCAATATTGTGTAATTTTTATATGTTAAAGGCTAGTGTTTCTCGGGCCATACTGTATTCTATGTACTATGCTATGGTCGACTCCATTGTCAGCTACGCGTTAACTTGTTACGGCTTAACTTACCCAACACACACCAATAAAATTAAACAAATTCAAATCAATTTCTTGAAAATGTTGGTGGACAACAATACAAAAAAATCATGTAATAGTCAATATGAAAAATTATTTGAAATATGTAAAATACTCCCAATACAAAATAAAGTAAAACAGTGCATCATTTTGGAAGAATACAAAAATGAATATTTTGAAACAGAAATAAGTCACATATATGGGACAAGGCTGGCGATGGAGCGTGCCCTGCAGGTACCTAAGACAAACAACGTGTATGGAGATCGTACCAGGAAACATCTTGTGCCGCATATTATTAACGCGTTGCCGATTAGGATAAGAAATATTTTAAAGTCTGACGAAACGAAAATAGTTACTATAAAAAATACTCTTAAACATCTTTATCTGAATTCAAGCGTTCGTTAGACTTTAAATTATTATTGTTGATTAATTATAGGTATATCTAATGAATATTATGTGTAAGGTTTAATTCAATTTTTTTTCTATCGAATTTCAAGTTTTTCTTTTTCTTTCAAATTTTTGTTTTGTTTGAGATTAGTTTATTGAAATAATTATATGTGAAATTTATAAAATTGTGTGAAAGAGAGAATCTGCTCTGCCAAAAAACTGCTTTGCAGTTTGGCGGGAAAAGAACAATGTATTACTTTTTATTAAAAAAATAAATATCTTAAAAAAAAAAAAAAAAATATGTATTAGACGCACATTCAGCTATATATGTATTAGACGCACATTCAGCTATATATGTATTAGACGCACATTCAGCTATATATGTATTAGACGCACATTCAGCTATATATGTATTAGACGCACATTCAGCTATATATGTATTAGACGCACATTCAGCTATATATGTATTAGACGCACATTCAGTTATATATGTATTAGACGCACATTCAGCTATATATGTATTAGACGCACATTCAGCTATATTATGTAGCATATTGATAGATGCTTTTTTTTTAATAAAAATCTTTTCTTTTACAGATCGCTCATATCTTAGAATAACTCAGCAAGAATTTATCAGACTACCAATTGATGTAAGTTGTTCAGACTCACTTTTGTAATTGAAAATTTTGTTCAATCATATCTAAAATAACATGTGCATAGTGGAACTTATTTTTGCCTAAGCCTTTGGACAAAATGTCATCATGTGTAGCATCTTACCTAGCTTATACGATCGTGAGGGTCAGGTTAAAATTATGTAGAAATCATACAATTTTTGCTGTGTACCGGTATACAATGATCGTACGGGTTGCATGTTGTAATGCATAGTTTCTGACCACTAGGGTCAACAGTAGCTGTCATCAAAATGTCAGAATGACACGGACGCATCTCTGCAACAGGTTAAATGTTTTTAAATATTCATTTTGAATCCCTAGTTCTGTCATAATGTCTTAAAATTCATAAGATCCTTAAAAACTCTAGAATTATAGAAAACGCAATTCTCATTTCAATTTGTAGTGATAGTAAAAGTGTTACTATCCCTCGCAGGTATCAATATCATAGCACTAGCATTAGAGGTGTCACTAACGCTTAGCGCTATCCATAACATCCATCTGTCACTTCACTGACATTTCAATATTATTTCAATCATTTAGACTTTCTTATAACATTTTCGGGATATTTTCTAAATAAAGATCTTTTATTGTTGGAAATAGAAAGAAGACAAGAAAGAAATGTCAATCTTTTAGAGTGTCACAATTTAAGAGATGTACACAATCCATTGGATTTGCCACAAGATTTTTTTTTAAATTATTTAGAATATCCAAGGAAATAACTCGGTAATCTTTGGATTCAAGATTATGACAAAGTAAATGTCATGGCCTTTCCGTACAATCGCAGGTAATGAACAATGTTATTTATTTATTTAAAAAACATACAACACACGTTCATAATTTCAAATATAAAAATAATTCATACACTATATTCAATAACATCCTAAAGTAAACTCGTGTTTTGAAGGGAGTTGTAACCAATATCACTGGTTGTAACCAACGTGATAAAAATAACAATGCACCTAATGATAAATAAAGGAAAAAATCACTGTACAAATGAACAATAATAATAAAAATACAAAAACAATAATTATTTGTATAAAGGCCAAGTACCTAATTAAATAAAAAAGAAATAATGTAAAACTAATTATAATACATTCAATGTCTTCAAATACCTAATATTTATTTTTAAAAAATCCTCTATCACATGCATTTACTGATAAAAATATGGATACTATCAATAGAATCCTTACATTATTCTGTATGGGCACCTATCACTTATGCGAGAACAAGAATTGCATTTAATAACATAGCATTCTTTTGCAAGCGCTAGTAGCCATAATTTCCTATCCATAACAACAGTTAAGGATTTAAACGAAAATCGCACCTCAGGTCTAACTTGCAGTCATATGTTAGGTATGTTGTCAATAAAAAGTTTTTGTTTATAATATTATTTTTATTTATTTGCTATCTATTTTTGATCCGCTCAATTTACAGAGCCCAAAATTTCAGAATATATAGATGTTTCAGTCAGGGGTTATCAACTTTAAATTTTTGTTATATCTATAATAAAAAGTAAAGACTTTTTGATTCTACATTTAAATTTTTACTTTATTTTTCCATATATCTCAAAAACCATATAAGCTAGAACCCTGAAAATTGGTATAAATATAGACAAATACAAAATCTGAAATTATATTTTTTATTAAGAAAAAAATTTTTGTATGATAAATTTATGTGTTTAACTGCCTATAATTTCCAAGGAATTAAAAAATATTGAAAAAGCCGATACACCACAACTAGAAAATTTTATTTTCTAAAAATATGAACATTGTAGTAGTACATATGAAACTTTTTTTAGCAATGACGACATTGTTTCATACAATTTGTAAGGCAGTAAACACTATACAATATCTCACTCAATAGTTTGATACCTACTTAATCTACAAACATACATTATGCTGTTTACATATTCTGGGTAGGAAAAACAGACTGACCTCCATACTATCCTTCTGAAGTCACACTTCTTATCCTCATACCTATAATTCCTTTATCCTTCATCCCTTCACATCCCATCTTTTTCCTACTTTTGGACATTATCATTATTATTTTAATTTATGTTTTTTTTTTATATAAAATTTTGTATTTTTGTATTATTTACTTTTTCTTTCTCATGTATTATTTTTTATTTTTGGTTATATGTATCTTTTGTACTTGCCCGTACTATTGTATTTACTAGTGTGGTTGTCTGGTAGAAATTGCCTACGGGCAATAAGTCCACCACATTATGTGATTTGTTTTGCATAATAAAAGAATTTTATTATTATTATTATCCTATCCTGACATACATACCTACATGTTTTATATAGAAAACAGAATATCTTAAAGTATTTATTAATTTGTGTTTAAGTGTTTATAGTTTGGTACATATTCTTTCAATTATGCATATTATCGCCATCGACAGTTGGATCTCATGTGTTACATGCAACTAGTTTTAAATTTTCTAAGAATTACTATTTTTTTTTGTAACGGCGCTGGCCGATTTACTAATGATATTAATAACAATTAAGCACTACAAATAATAACACTAAATTATTATTATTACCATTGTACACTTCCTCAAAAGAATTAGCAGATCAATGCGTAAATTGTAAATTATTTAAAAGAGCAAAATAAAATGCAACAAACGCATCATCAAACTTTCAATTGGGAATAGTTCACCCATCCAGATACTTAACATATTAGGCTCTGAGGAGGTCTCTATACTACCTAACAACCCTACTGATTCCCGAATATTAACGTTTAAAAAATCTTTAACGAAAATTAACTAAATTTTTAACTTTGTTTACACCACGTGAGAATTGAATTAGCGAAAAAACACTGAATTTTTTAGATTTAAAATTAACATTAGTAAATAATAAAATTGATTTCGACATATATCGCAAACCAACATATACAGATATAACTATTCACAATACATCTAATCATCCCGCATCTCACAAGCATTCCGCTTTTCACTCCATGGTTCATAGACTGCTAAACGTACCACTCTCATTAAATAATTTTAATAAAGAATTAAATACAATAAAATAAATTGCTTATAATAATGGATACGACAGTAAATTAATAGATTCCATTTTGAATAAAAGAGTCAAAAATAGTAACGTGAATAAATACTTATATAATAACGAAAATATTAAAAAAGATGATCAAAAATGGAGACGCATATTGTTTGTCAATAATATATCACAAATAGTTTCAAATTACTTACCCAATGATGTAAAGCCAGCATTTTATACTGACAACAACCTTGGAAAACAATTAATAAACAGTAAAGACAAAAGCAAAAAAATGGATAACTCCGGGGTATATGAATTGACTTGTGAGGACTGTTCCGCGATATATATCGGAAAAACGGGCCGTAAATTCGAGACTAGAATTGTTACGGACGGCAGTGGTTAGCCGAACGCAGCACTTTATTTTATTTAAGGCGGTGGCTCGCCTCTTCACCGTGGATCGCCTCGTCGTCTCCACGTAGCTCCAGCAGCTCGCTACACAGTATACGACTCGTATACTATGTAGAAGAGATATTCGGGATGAATGCTTCCGTCGGTGGTTGATTCCAGTTCAAAATGGTAGTCCAGGTTCAGGCAGGGTCGTCGAGTGTTCCGTATTCCAAGCAGGTTCAGGCAGCGTCGAGTCAAGAGATAAATTATAAACGCAGGTAGTGGTATGAAAGAACATATATTTTGCACAATGTGCCGTATATTTATATATTGCCGCCGGTCAATGAGCGGCCGGCGGTACAACGATTTTCGGGCGCGGTGAGGCATGCTAGTCGGTCTGCGCGGGGGTGTGCAGTCGTGTACCGCGGCGGGTATCCGCCGGCGGCCGAACGACTTTCACCATTTCCCGGCTAGGCCCTACACATGTATCCTCGCCGCTACCCAGTTACATTACAATATAATACAATATAATCAGAGTCAGGCACATTGGCTTTATTTTTCCGCGATACATTTCATAACTTAAACCTAATCCAATCTCGTCCGTTACATCCTCCCCCCGTGTCGCTCCGCGGCACTAGTCTCTTAGCGGGCGGTGATTGGAAGGACTGCTACCTTGACGGCTGGCTTGAGGTATGTACCGGTGGCTGTCTGTACGCGGACGGTGCGTACTTGTCCATCTGCTGCGGTGATCGCCTCGATCACCCGGCCTCGCGGCCAGTGATTGCGTGGCTGGGAAGCGTCGACCACAATGACTATGTCGCCGGTCTTGATGGGTTCAACCGGTTCCCTCCATTTTCTTCTCTGGGCTAACGTAGGTAGGTACTCTCGTACCCACCGCCGCCAGAACATGTCGGCTATCTGCTGCGCCAGCCTCCATTGTTTACGAAGGCACACTTCCTCCTGTGCTGACGTGTAGATTGACAGGTTCGGCCTTCGTCCGGCCGATCCCAGCAAGAAGTGATTAGGCGTTAGGGGCTCCTCATCTCTTGGGTCGGCCGATACGTGTGTTAGGGGTCGATTATTGATGGTGTATTCCGCTTCCGCGATCGCTGTTAATAGCGTTTCTTCACGCGGTGCTCGCTCCTTCAAAGCGGCTGTTAGTGCGATCTTCACAGACCTCACTAAACGCTCCCAGGCGCCTCCAGTGTGCGGCGCCGAAGGCGTATTGAAACGCCACTCTATGCGGCGGTTTGCCAACTCAGCGGCCATCCGCTTGTCTGATTGCATATCTGCGAAGGCGTCCCGAATTTCATTGTCGGCGCCTTTGAAGTTGGTTCCGTTGTCGGTGTAGAAAACTTTCGGTTGACCGCGTCTCGCAGTCATTCGTCTGATTGCCATTATCGTGGCGTCGGTGCTGAGCGATGAGGTGACTTCTATGTGAATGGCTCGAGTCACCATACACGTGAACAGAGCGCCGTAGCGCTTTTCTCTGCGCCGCCCGACGGCGACCATCATCGGCCCAAATATGTCGAGGCCGCAGTGGGTGAAGGGCCTCTCGTGGTGGGCCAGCCGTCCCGGCGGTAGTTGGCTCATCATTGGTGGTGACGGTCTCGCTCGCGCTTGTCGGCAGCGTAAGCATTCGTGTAGCACCTTTCGCACCGTCGTTCTCATACGGATGATCATGAACGAGGCTCTCAGGTCGGCCATCGTTCTTTCGACTCCTGCGTGTTGGGCGCGTTCATGATGCTGCCTTATTAAGAGTCGAGTATATGGGTGTGTCCCGTCCAGGATGATCGGCGCTTGTACGCCGCGCGCTATCTCACTGAGCGCGTTGAGTCGCGTGCCCATTCGCAGTATTCCTTCTTCGTCGACGTAGGGCTTCAGCATATTCAATCGGCTGCTGGCCTTTATCGGCTCCCCCCGTCGTAACGGGCCCACGTCTTCGAAAAAGTTATCGTCTTGACATTGCGCAACCCATCTTCGTTCTGCTTGTGCAATCTCGGCTGATGTGAGTTCGGGCCCGCCAGGCCCCCTCTGCCGGCATCGTTCGGTGAATCTCACTGCCCAGGCCGTTGTTCTGATTAGGCGAATCCACGATGAGAATCTCGCTATGTCGGGAAGGCTCTTGTCGCGACCGCGCAGCTGTGACGTCACCAAGACGGTCTGCGGCCGCACCTCCATCTCGACTTCGTTGTGTCGTACGTGGGTCCTCCTTTCTACGGGCCATTGAGTGGGTGGTTTCTTCAGGAACCCGGGGCCTCCGAACCACATGCCATCAGGTCGGAGGTCGGGCATCTCTTGGCATCTGGTGCCAAGGTCGGCAGGGTTGAGTGCGGTCGGCACCCACCGCCAGCTTTTGATGTCTGTCAGCTCGTCTATTTCGCCCAGTCTATTGGCGACAAATGTTGAGTATGACCGCGGGTCGGTCCTCAGCCATTGCAACACTGTCGTTGAGTCGGTCCAGTGCACCGTCTCCTCGATCGGCTTCTCGCACTCCCTCCTCACGGTGGCGGCTAGTCTGGCCGCTATGAGAGCCCCTTGTAGCTCGAGGCGCGGTATCGATAGCGGCCGTAGCGGTGTCACTTTGCATTTGCTCGTGAGGAAGGTTACTCGAGTGTCGGTTGGCGTACCTTCTACCATATAGGCGACGGCGCAATACGCCGTTTCGGATGCGTCGCTGAAGACGTGTAGGGTCCTCCGTGCGTTGGGATACCATCGGCAACACCTGGGAATCACGCAATGGGCGGTGCTCAGCGCTGCTCGCAGGGCCTGCCACTCGTACAGGTGTTCCGGCCATAGAGTATCGTCCCAGTCTATGCTAGACCTCCATATTCTTTGTAGGAGGGCCTTGGCTCGCACGGTGAGGCATGAGGCAATGCCGAGCGGATCAAATATTTTCATGGTCTCCGCCAGGACTTTCCTCTTTGTCGGGTGTTCGTCGCAATCCCCCAGTAGATGATCGAACGTACATGATATTTCGTCTCGTTTCGGGTCCCAGCGGACTCCGAGGACGCGTTCCGTGGACTCGCCGCAAGTGATGATATCTACGGCGGCCGGCGCTCTCTTGTGTCTAGGTATGTCTCCTAGGACGGATTCGCAGTTTGACGCCCAGTTGGCGAGTTCGAATCCGCCGCTTTTGAGGAGGGCGCTTACGCTCTTTGCCAAGGTTTCGGCTTCGCCTGGCGTGTCGGCTGCGTCCAGATAATCGTCCATGTAAAATTTCTTCCGGATCGCCATTGCAGCTTTCGGGTGCGTCGCTTGGTACATTTCGGCGATCTGTTCGCGAACATATTGCGCGCTGCTCGGCGAACATTTCGCCCCGAACATCATGGATGTCAGGACGAAGGTGCTGGGCTGTTTTCCGGGGGTGTCTCTCCACAGGAATAGCTGAGCCGCCTGGTCTTCCCTCTTGATTTTAATTCGCAGAAACATCTCCTTGATGTCTGCGGCGACGGCGATCTTTCCTTCGCGAAAACGTAGAACATTGCCGAGCAGCGATGATAAGAGGTCCGGTCCAGCGAGCAGGGTGTCGTTCAGTGACGTTCCTTTGTACTTGCTGGCGGCGTCGAAGACAATGCGCAGCTTCCCGGGTTTCTTCGGGTTGATGACCGCGAAGTGAGGCAGATACCATTTCCGATTTGCCGTGACAGCTTCATCGGCAGCCAATGGGCGTGCATACCCCTTGGCGAGAAGGTCTTTCATTTTCTCGCGGTATGCGTTCGCCATTTTATCATCGGCTTTTAATTTTTTCTCTAATTGCGCAAGCCGATTTATTGCGCAATTCTTGTTGTCGGGCAGGTGTGAGTTTTCGTTTCGCCACAGAAGGCCGGTCTCCCACCGTCCCTCTGGTAATCGTCTCGTCGTTTCTCGCATGATTGTCACAGCCTTTTTGTCTTCTTCCCGTTCACGGGCGGCGGCGGTGACTCCCAGTGCGTCCACCGAGAAGCTCCATTTCACCAACTCGTTCAGTTCCCGATATTGGGCGGCGATTGTGCAAGCGACGGTATGTTGTGCAACTTCTTCGTGCGCTGGTCCGCCGCCGCCGTGCACCGTCCATCCAAGGGCAGTGCGTGACGCAATCCGCGCGCCTCCGTTTTCCCGTACTTCGCGGGATACAATTAGGTGGGCATTGTCTTGCCCTAGCAGCATCTGCGGCAGTGTGGTGCGTCTCGACGCTCCCGAGCGGCCATTGCACGCGTTGGCGTTCATCATCAGCGAGTGTGGTAGCCGTAGATCCTTGACGGTGTAGGCAGCGACTGTGTATTGATGGCTGTCGCCCGTTACTTTCAGTCGCACCCGGCGTGATTGAACGTCGGTATGCATTCCGCCTGCCCCGCGTAATCTCAGCTGTCGTGCCGGTCCGTCGGCGCCGACTTCGCGTGCCACTGCTGCGTCTACCAAGGTGATTGTTGACCCTTCGTCGAGAAGTGCGTGTATTTTCACTTCTCCGGTTGGCCCGTTCACTGTCACCGGGAGTATTTTCAGGAGCGTCTCTGTTTCCAAGCCGTCTCGTGCAATATTATTGCACACGCTCTCTGTCGGCGCAGCGTTGTTGTTGCGAGGGTTGTGGAGTAGGTGGTGGTGCGGCATGTCGCATCCTTCGATACCACATTTCCTCTTCTTCTTGCAGAACTTCGCTCTGTGGCCGGCAAGTAGACATACGGCACATAATCGCTTGCTTTTCGTGTATGTCCAACGTTCGTTTACACTTTTTTCCCGAAATATTGCACAATCGTTCAGCGGGTGTAACTCATTGCACAAGTCACAGGCCGGTGTATTTTTCTTTTCCTCTACTACGTGGTGGACAGTGGCGTTTCCGTCTCGACGTTGCGCATCTCGTTTTGCCGGTTTACCTGAGCGTAGACTGCCCATGTTCGGCGCCGCATTGCACAATCCGTCTAGCCACTGTGACAGCTCTTGTGTGGTCGCTTTGGTGGTTCTATTTCTTCCTGTATCGAACCACATCAGCTGCACGTAGATCGGTAGCTTCGCTACTATCTCTTCCAGTAGTTGAGGTGCTATCAAGTACGTCTTGTCGACCCCTCTGATTGTCGAAACCACGTTGCTCACGGCCAATGCGAAGTCCCGCAACGTGTCCATGGATGCTGGCTCTGCGACGCGCGGTATTCTGCGCAGCCTGTCCACCATCGCACCCACTATCATCTGGGGGTGACCGAAGTTTTTTTCTAGCCTGTCCATTATTTCGGGTATGTTTTTTGCGTCGGTCAACAGTGCTGAGACGACTTCGTGCGCTTTTCCGGTCAACGCTTGTCGCAGCCGGAGGATGTTCTCTGCGTCGGTCAGGTTGCACAGTTGAGTCGACTGATCCCACTGACTTTTGAAGTTACGCCAGTCCATGGCGTCTCCGGAGAACAGCGGCAGGGCTACCGCCGTACTGTCTCTCGCCATACACGTATTGTGCCTTGGCGTATTGTTACTGCGGGTCTCTTGCTCGGGTGACGGGCAGCTGTCGGGTGCTGACGCTACCCGCCAGGCTTCGTTGAAGGCGACTGTGAAGAACGCCATCCGATCCGATTCTTTTGTCGCCCATTCTCGCGTTCGCCTGGAGGCCTCGGTCTCAGCGGTTGGCTCCGGCGTGACGTGGTCTGCATTGGATGTTCCTGGTGCTGCATGGTCGGGTCCGGCCGTGCGTGCTTTCAGGATCTCGTTCATCTGCTTCTGCTGTCGTTCCAGTTGAACTTTTTGTTCACGGATAACCTTCCGTAGCTGTACGATGGTGTCCTCGCTCGTTGTCTCGACTGTGTGCGTCGAGTCGTTGTCGGAGACATCTTCTTCCAGCTCCTTGGCAGCATTTTTCCCGCTTCTCAACGATGGAGTCATCTTGGCGATTATACACACTGGATGAAGATCGATCCGGCGCTCGAAGGACCAAAAATGTTACGGACGGCAGTGGTTAGCCGAACGCAGCACTTTATTTTATTTAAGGCGGTGGCTCGCCTCTTCACCGTGGATCGCCTCGTCGTCTCCACGTAGCTCCAGCAGCTCGCTACACAGTATACGACTCGTATACTATGTAGAAGAGATATTCGGGATGAATGCTTCCGTCGGTGGTTGATTCCAGTTCAAAATGGTAGTCCAGGTTCAGGCAGGGTCGTCGAGTGTTCCGTATTCCAAGCAGGTTCAGGCAGCGTCGAGTCAAGAGATAAATTATAAACGCAGGTAGTGGTATGAAAGAACATATATTTTGCACAATGTGCCGTATATTTATATATTGCCGCCGGTCAATGAGCGGCCGGCGGTACAACGATTTTCGGGCGCGGTGAGGCATGCTAGTCGGTCTGCGCGGGGGTGTGCAGTCGTGTACCGCGGCGGGTATCCGCCGGCGGCCGAACGACTTTCACCATTTCCCGGCTAGGCCCTACACATGTATCCTCGCCGCTACCCAGTTACATTACAATATAATACAATATAATCAGAGTCAGGCACATTGGCTTTATTTTTCCGCGATACATTTCATAACTTAAACCTAATCCAATCTCGTCCGTTACAAGAATAAAAGAGCATATCAGATGTTTAAAAAATGATAACTTCTCGGAATTCGCGGAACATTTAATACTAAATGACCACCAATTTAATATTCAATCAGGTACAAAAATTTTACACATTAATAAAGTAGGTTTACGCTTAGATAATTTAGAGTCACTTGAAATAAAAAGAACAATTAATTCAAACAGAAATAAAATAAATAATCAATTAAATTTAACTTACAGCCCGCTTTTAAACATGTTTCCCTTTTCCATCAATCGTACCAATCAAAGCCATTCTACACAAGACCCGCCCCTAATGACCTCCCACCAATATCCAAATACATAGTTTTCTTTTAAGCACACAGTCACATTCTGCGTTTAGTTGAAATTCTGCCTGAGGAGGGAACGGTTAGTTCCGAAACCGGTCGCTAATTCAATTCTCACGTGGTGTAAACAAAGTTAAAGATTTAGTTAATTTTTGTTAAAATGTACCACAAAGTTAAAAATACGATATTTGATAATAATCTTTAACGATTCTACATGTATTCATTATTACCGTTTTTTGCATTTTTATTATTAAGTTTTTCGATAAATCTATAATTTTTAAATTACGAATAAACGATTTTGGAATAATGTCAGTGGCTGAAATAATGAACGGCAATATTATTATTTTACGAGAATGCCAAAGTCTTTTAATCTCGTTGCCTAAAGCGGTGTATTTTCTAATTTTTTCATCAAAAGTTTTTATAAATTACTAGAATTTGGAATAGCCACGTCGCAAATATATGTTATTTTTTTAATTTTATCAGGTGTATTATTAAATTGGGTCTGTTATGTTGAATTGACCGGTCAGTTAATATTGTTTATTGGTAATAAAGCAAAATATTATTTTCTAAAAATGAAATCGGATGATATTCATAATATGGTTTTATGTTTATCGCGTCAATTAATTTATATTTAATAGCTAAATTTTGATGTATTATTTTTGCTAATTGGTTATGTCTAAATGTATATTCTGATTGGGCGACAAAAGAACAGCCCGATATTATATGCTCGATTGTTTCCGGAAAAACCAAACATTTCCTACAACTATCATCAACTACATTTATGTCTTTTATTATATATTTTTGATAATTTTTAGTTTTTATTACTCTATCCTGAATCGCTATTATAAAACCTTCTAAATCCGCGTCCAAATCACCATTTATTATATTTATAATATTGTTATTGGCTTTCTCGTAATTTATATTTAATGTTGTTAAATTTTTGTCCGCCTCACAGATTACTTTATGCATTAAAGAACTATCAGATTTTTTGTGAACGAAAGTTTTTAGCGATTCGATTTGATTATTATGTAACGATGTTATTTTTATTATACCCCTACCTCCTGAATTCCTAGGCAAATTGATTCGTTCAATCGCAGAATTAGGATGATGACAACGAAATTTAGTTAAACGCGTTCTAATTGTTCTTTCTAAACTATCTAAATCTGTTTTTGACCATTTAATAATTCCAAAAGAATATGTCATTATCGGTATTGCCAAAGTATTAATAGCTTTAGTTAAGTTTTTAGCTGACAGATTGCATTTTAATATTTTTGTAATCCTATCTTTAAATTTTATATTAATATCATTTTTTATTTTACTGTGGTCTAATTTGTTAGACTGCGGATATCCTAGATATTTATAAACCTCCAACCCTTTCAAACCATCTATTTGAAAATTTCTCTGTATATCTCCACCCATTTCTAGTATTTTATCCTTTTCAACATGTAACGTTTTACATTTATCTAAACCGAAAGACATTCTAATATCATCTGAATATGCTTTTATTATCCTAATCATTTTTTCCAATTCTGAATCAGATTTAGCATATACTTTTATATCATCCATATATATTAAGTGTGATATTTTAATATTAGACCGTGGATGACCGTTAATTTTTATTCCATACTTAGATTCATTTAACATTTTAGTAAGCGGATTAAGAGCTAAACAAAACCAAAGTGGACTCAATGAATCTCCCTGAAAAATTCCGGGTTTAATTTTAATTCCTGGAATAGATATTTTATTAGAATTTAAATTTATTTTTAAATCTGTATTCCAGTCTAACATAATACATTTTAAAAAGTTAATTAAAATTGGGCTAATTTTGTATATTTCTAATATTTTTATAAGCCACGAGTGCGGTACACTATCAAAAGCTTTTTTATAATCAATATATCCTACATGTAAATTACGATTTTTGTTTGTATTTGTTTAAGAATTACTGAATTAGTTGTTCTTTACATCCTAAATATTTTCTACAACATCCTTTTTGTTCTTCCGATAAAATATTTTTTTCATCTACGTGTTTATAAATTAAATCCGTCATACAGGAAGTTAAAATTTTATAAATCATAGGTAAACATGTTATCGGTCTAAATTGAGAAGGATTATTAATATTTTCATTTTTAGGTATTGAATATGTTATTCCTTTAATAAGAAAATTGTTCACGCAATTGAGAGATGTGCTCAGTTCAACCTCGACAGAAGATACAATAGACAGGATATTGCTATTCTATCTGACAGTCAAGCAGCCATCATGGCATTGAATTCCCCAAACATTGACTCAAAAATGGTTTGGGAATGCTTAACAAAACTTAATGAACTAGGCAAGAATAATAAGGTCTCCCTGCTCTGGGTACCAGGGCATACGGGCGTCGAAGGAAATGAGCGAGCTGATAGACTCGCCAGGAAGGGTGCGAGAGAGCATCTGATAGGACCAGAGCCATTCTGCGGCCTGGGAAATTCATATTTTCAGGCAGAAGTAAAGAGAATTACAGAGAAAGTGAGATCTAGCTACTGGATTGAACTCCCGGGGCTCAGGCAGGCTAAGGACCTGCTCGGTAATTATGACCGAAAAAGGTCCGGAACATGTTTGAGCCTCGGCAGGAAAGCCCTAAAAAGTCTGACAGGGTTCCTCACAGGCCATTGTAGACTTGGGGAACATCTGCGGAAAATTGGACTTGAAGAAGACGGAACATGCAGATTCTGTAGGGAGGGGGCGGAAACGCCACACCACCTCCTCATGCAGTGTGTTGCAGTGACACAAGTTAGAATGAGGACCTTGGGCAGGCCCCAAATGGACATTGGATCCATACGCTCATTGAATCCCCTGCGAGTCCTAAACTTCCTAAGAGGGCTAGGACTCGAGGGGATGCTGTAACAGGAAACCCGGTAAGCAAGTAGGGGGGAGCGCAAAAGATCCTAAGGGTCGCAGTGCATAAGAACACCCTCTAATAATAATAATAATAATAATAATAATAAGAAAATTTGGAATATTTTGAGGATGTCGTATTAATTTTGATAAATTTTTAGCCAAAAGTGGATGTAAAGAAGTGAAACATTTATACCAAAAGTTATTTATCCCGTCGCAACCCGTGGCTTTCCAGTTATGAGATTTTTTAATATTTTTTGTTAATAAATCTAAAGTTATTTCAGAGAAACTCATTTCCTTCACATCAGCAAAATTCAGCTCTTCATCTTTTATCCTCGGGCCCGAATTTTTATGTTTTATATTGTTACTCGAAATTTTGGACCAAAAATCGCGAATATCTGATTCAGAGGTTAATGTTACATTATTATCAGTACTACTATTTTGACTATCTAATTTGGAATATAATAATTTTTCATTTTATTTAAATAATTTATTATTATTATTTTTACTGTATATATAATTATATATTTTAAGTCTACTAGATTTGACTGCTAATTTTTGCTTTAAAAGATCTAATAAATCATTTATTATATGTATGTTATTTGAGCTAAGTACATTATTATACCCAAAATTTACCCCAATTTTGCCTACATGTCTTAATATATTTCTACTTCTATTCCCATTTTTGAATTCTATAACCCTAGCAATACTACTTCTCAATAACGTTACATCCCTTTCTAATCTAAGTTGCCAATCAGGTTTTTTATATCTATGACTATTTTCATTATTTAAATTTATTTTAATGCCTAGAGCTTCATAAACCGTTATAGCGCTAGCATATAATAATGTGTGTTAATCTAAAAAAATAATATTGTCATGTATTATTTTTGGTAAAATTATATCATTTATGTCGGATATTAATTTCGATAATTTTTTGGACTTATTTAATTTAAATAATTTTGGTCTATTTATAGGATCTACATCTATATATCTATTTATATTATTAATTAATAAACTTGCTAACGCTATAATATTTTCGTCAATAAAATAAACGCTTGATACATTTAATTCCCTAATATTTAGAAATATATTTTGATTGGATAATTCTAATGATATATTTAAATTTTCTTCTAATATACCATTATCCGCAGTCATATTTTGTAAACTATTATCATCTAAATTATTTTCATTAATATTTTGAAAAATATTTTGAAAATCTAAATTTTCACGTTGCAATCTGTCACCTACTTCTAACTTTATTTGATTTAATGTTGTTTGAGGAATTAAATTATTTTTAAAAATCGATCTTTTTTGATCGGCTACTCTTTGTTCAGTATCTGTCACTCCCGGAAAATTTTGACAGAAAAGTGAATGTAATTTTTTCCTATGCAATAACATATCTGTCTCTAATTTAGTTACGTACAAATATGAATTTATTATAAAAGTATTAATCTCATTAGTCCATTTTAACCGCTGCCTAGGAATTCCTGCCTTGGTTAATCTAGGTTTATAGCTATCTAGAATATTGTTCATCTTTAAACCCGATGACAAATTATTATTATTATCGTCTCCGATGATTGCAAAATTAGATAACAATATCAATCTACAAAACAATAGGAGATGAATTGAATTTTTATGTTGGCAAATATAACTATCTACAATCCAGTAACCTAAATAAATGAATTCCTATACCTAATTTTCACATACAAATTTTAATTATTACAGTTATTATTAAATATTAATTAGATTAGATAAAATTAATAGTTTAATAATTATCTATTTTTATTTATGTATCTAATAATATATTTTCCTATAATCTAATATTTTCCTATAAAACAAATAATTGTTTACCTTGGTTACTGGAGACCTATCAGAATGAAATTTTAAATACGTTTATTTTCAATTTATACGTAAAAATCCATTGGCACTTTTTATTTATCGCGTTAAATGAAGACTATATATTATTATTTTATTGTTTTAGACTAATTTTATTATTTATTTACAACAAAAAATTAAAAAGCAATAGGACCGATACAATATACGAGTGGTAGCTAAGGCCGTTTTTTTTTGCTGGTTTCTTTTTTTACTATTTACTACCCATTTAATATTATTGTTATTTTCTTAAATTTTTATAACTAAATACCATTTAATTTTTCTATCAATTTAATCTTAACGCATAATATGTTTTTTCTTTATTTTCTTAGTGTCTTTCTTTTTTTTTATTGTTTTTTTTTTGCTATTATTGAATAATTTTTTTGTATTTGGTATGTACAATTTAAATTGAAATTATTTTGTTGTGGAATGTTGTGAAATAGTGTATGATATTTTCTGACAGTAAATTGAATGTACTTTCCAATGCATTTTGCTTCGTTGCTTTACATGAATATAGTCCTGACCCACACGATCGTACTGGTGGCTTTTCCGAAAAACTATCTTTTCATGATTTTTAAAAATATTTTTTCTAGTAAAAGTATGTGCTAATAGTATAAGAAAATGTATTTTTTTTAATATTTTTTTCTTTTTCGACGGGTCTGAAAGAGATAGTCATTGTTATAGTATGTTCCTCCTATGAAATCATTCAATAGAATCATGTAGGTATACCCAAGGCCCTCTGGATTCGTTCGTTTTTCTCTAGACAGGCCGAAAGGTAGGGAAAAGAAATGGCCAACGTATCAGTCGTATTGAGTTTGACAGCCATCATTATTAGCGATTAATCTTCATTATTATATTAATCTTTACGTGTTTAAATACACTTTGATACAATAAAACTAGATTTAAACATAAATCCACAAAAACAATTCAACAAACGATGAAATAAAAATACAATTATGATTATGAGTGAAAATTTTAACGAAAAATTTTAGGCCGTATGGTGATCGTATTTCGTATTAAACAAAAATATAAGAATCATTAAGATATCAAAATAAATGTTTGTAATGTGCACAATTACCTAATAAATTAAAATAACCATGTAGATGTTTCTGACAATACATCTCAGTTTATTTACGTTTTTATGAAATGTTTCCCCCCCTTAGCGCTTTTGTCCCGTTTCTATCGGGGTACGTTTTGACCATGATCCTGGAATTGGCGAGTCTGGTTATTACATTGAAGCGACTGCCATCTGACCTTCGTAACCCTTAGAAAGGGGTACCATACAAATTGGATCATGGCTACACATAGCTTGTGATATAAATCCGCACATAGATTTTTTTAAAATCCAGAGGTGCGTGCCCTGTCCGGATTCGAACCGTCGACCTCACGCATGTAAGGCGACGACCTTACCGCTGGGCTATCACCGCTTTATACAGGACTCATTATGTCACAGCGCGTATAAAATCTTTTTATCCATGGTCGCCCATTGGTTACAGACGTTTTCGTACTCTGAAACGAATCAGAATAGGACATACTGAGTAATTAAAAATATGCAAGGATTATTGGAATTCAAAATAACTCAAAAATGTTACTGAATAGTTTTACCAAATTATGCAATATATGAAAAACATGTTATTTTATGTTTAGTGTGTATTTTTTTTTTTTTTTTTTTTTTTTTTTTTTTTTTTTTTTTTTTTTTTTTTTTTTTTTTTTTTTTTTTTTATTAAAGAAACCAAAAATACATAGATACAAAAATACATTTTACAATTAAGATAATAATATACACATATAGATAGCAAAAATATATATACGTTGATACATATATACTTTATTATTATTATTTTGTATATAAATAATCTATGAATTACTAAAAAAATAGTTTTGTTAAAATGACACAACCTATCCGCATAGAAACCGAATGGCTTACCAACTGTGCCGACCGCCTTGGCACAGTTGGTAAGCCGTTCGGTTTCTATGCGGGCGTCCTGGGTTCGATTCCCAGCAGAGGAGAAATTTGTTTAAATTCATTTCTCACGCAAATATTGCTTCTCTGGGCTGGAAACACTTGTTAGTTGGAAGAAATTGCCATACGGCAATAAACTCGCTACTTGCGCAGGGTGCAAGGAAGTGTTCATTATTATTATTATTATCCTGAGAAGAAATAGTGTTTCTTGGAATTCATAGTGCCAGAGCTAGTGTCTATCTAGAGATTTGCATGCCTACTTATTTGTATGTCAAACATGTATTTTTCCATAAGGATTTTTGCTCTGGTGTGTTAGAATTACCAAAGTGTGTTATTAAATCAAATAACATAAATATGGAAGTTCACAAGACTAAACTAAATGACATTTGTCATATTGTCATAACTAAATATATTTTTTTTTAATTTTCAGATAATTATGCAAGGTGTCGTTAGCTTATTTATGGTGATGTATGGTGTACTTCACATAGCCGGAAGTTTCATTGAAATACATGCGACAGTCGGATTAGAAAAGAAAACATGGGAAGATCAAAGAAATATTCCTTCTTTTTATACATTCAATCATCGAGGACGTATATTTGATCCAAACTTCTGTCCTAAATGTGTAAAAGGTGACTTAGAGGATTTAGAATAAAATGTAATTAATGTTTTTCTTATTTATGTACCAAATACAAATAATTGCTGTATAATTTTGTCTATTTATTTTTTTAATTATTCCTTTATTTTCCTGCAATATATTATCAACTTTTTACTCTCCACTTCTATTGATTAGTGGATAGTTGTGATTTCACATTTTTTAAGCATATTTTTTTAACATCAATTTCTCAACAGGTATCATGGTACACCATACATACACACACATAATGAGTGTGTGTATGTATGGTGTACGACGTATAAGTATTTTTGTGTCCTCTTGACAGCTCAAAATATAAGTTGATCGACTTCATATTCACATATTGGGCCTGAGCCAAGTTGAAAACACTTAACGATATCATCTGCTACTTTTTTTTAACGCTATTTTTTTTGTATGGGATTTGACGTTTGTTGTAGAATTTGTTTCTATAATAACAGACAACAAACTTCAAATCCCACCAAAAAAAAAATTGGGTTTGGCGATATCGTTAAGCATTTTCTTTTTGACTCAGGGGCATTATCTGCATATAAATAAATTAGATCTAAGATTGTTGTTCTGATTTGCACATGTTTGTATGCAGCTGTTTTCATGGCAGTCTGAGTTGAGACTGCCTGTTGTTGCATTAGGTCTAACACCGCATAAGTAAATATTGGCAAATTTACAGTAGAGAAAAAACCTTATATTACACATGAAAAAAATATAAAAACACAAAGTGGTACGAGCTGACATGCTTTTTTATTTTCAAAAGGAATAAGAATTTTATATATTTTTTTTATATATTGACTTACGCAGTGTTAAACTTAATGCAACGATGTGCAAATCAGAATGAAAACCTTACAACTAGGATAACACTGCCGTGACTAAAGCTGAACAGCATGTCATCAAAAAATCCAGGATTTGGTTAGTTGACAATATACCTTTTGCTCTAATTTGCTCTGTGGGCCAGATTTGCTTTGCTCGCATTGTTCCACTGATTGTTCCAATATTTCAGCTGTCACATATTCAAAAGATATGTTATTATTATCATCGCAATTCATATATTATATTGATTTACTTTATTAGCCAAGTCTTTTATAAGTCTTTATTTAATTTAATTTTAGAATCTGATATATCCTACAATTCAAAAAATATGAGTTGAAAAACTTTTTTTTTTAATTGTCATCAACTTTCAATTCTTTGAATTTTATACTATTTAGGTCAATTTTAAACTAACATACCTATATAAAGAATGTATTTGTTTTAAGATATGTTTTCATAAATGAGTTGGTGATTATTGTATTTTGGTGTATCACAATCTCAACATGTGGTGCTTTGAAATGGAAACAAAAATGTTATTAAAAAATGTAACAAAATATTTTACCCACTTTTAAATAATTGAAAACAAAATAATACAAAAAAAAAATTAACTAATTTACAAATTACATAATATTTAAATGCTGAATTAGGAATACTTAAAAAATTTAATGCTATACAACCATATCCCTATTAGGGTATGCAGAGAGGACCGAACACCATACTTTCCTATCCTGACATACACACATCGCCTCAATAACTTACATACATCCTCATTTGTTATTCAATCTACTAACATTTCATCTTTCAAAATAGCGTTTATGTAGTCATACCAGGACTTTCTACGTTAACACCTTTTTCCGCATCTTTCAGCAATGAATATCTTTTTTACTAATTGTTCATCTCACATTCATTCTATATGTGCAAACAACAAAAGATTAATCAAACATTGATGTAACATAAATAAACCAAATATTTATTTAAAAAAAATTGCATCAGCCTATTTAAACTAAATGTTGAATAAAAAATTACATTACTAATTTTCAAATCATAAGTATCTGCCTATGAATCTAAAGTTGTATTTAATTTACACTAAAATATAATATTATATGTCATAACCAAACTGTACTAAAGAAATTTAAAGTACATCAATATACTTCTTGATGCAGGTCTGGAATATCATTTTCTTAACCACCTGATATGGAAGCCCACACCTTGTAGCGTCCACTGGACCTTGTGACATCCACCAGGTGTTAAGGAAAAGTGTTGTCGACAAACACAACACCGAAAAATAAATCTTGTCTAAGTCATAATTTGTGAAACGCACACAAATTAAGAAACTAACAGTGAAAATTCACTTGACTTCTACGATATGGCTTGCAACCTTTTTTAACACTTTCCGGTGCATTATAGGCTTTTGATTATAGATTATTTATATTTTTAAGTACCTTAAAATCCTTCTTTCGTTTAGATGAAGAATTCACTAACGAATGGCCATGAAATGACAGAGGCAGTCATTTACCGTGCAGTGGTAAAAGGTGGCTGCAAGCCCTAGCTTAGAACCTGAGCAATCTCAGCTAGTGTGTAATATTTATTTTTTTACATAGCATCTACATACTATTACGCCATCTTCTTCATGGTGTAGGTAGAGAAAACCGAACACCACCTTCTTCTATCTTGACACATTTCCATCGTCTCATCAATTTTCATACATTGTTTTATACATAGCATCTACATACTATTACGCCATCTTCTTCATGGTGTAGGTAGAGAAAACCGAACACCACCTTCTTCTATCTTGACACATTTCCATCGTCTCATCAATTTTCATACATTGTTTTATACATAGCATCTACATACTATTACGCCATCTTCTTCATGGTGTAGGTAGAGAAAACCGAACACCACCTTCTTCTATCTTGACACATTTCCATCGTCTCATCAATTTTCATACATTGTTTTATACATAGCATCTACATACTATTACGCCATCTTCTTCATGGTGTAGGTAGAGAAAACCGAACACCACCTTCTTCTATCTTGACACATTTCCATCGTCTCATCAATTTTCATACATTGTTTTATACACATGCTCGTTTACTGTTAGAGCATATTTTTTAGATTAATTTTTCGACAAGTATCATGGAAAGAGTGCATACTTAAGTTTCGTGACTGATGATAACTTTTGTCCTCTGGGAAACTAACAGAAATGCACTTCATAAAAATGCATTTAGGGATTGACAACCTTTCAAGAAGAAAAATTGTACAATTACTTTGTAGTGGAGAGTTAAATGTTGGCTACAACCCACTTGTTTTGCTATACAATAAAATTTATTTTCAAAAGCTCATTATTATTAGCATAGAAAGATCATGAGATTTAATTTTTAATGGACACAAATAAATATATTCTTCGATCATATCAGCAACGCATTCAGATAGTCTTGTGGCAGTTCCTAGTGATGTCAATAACACATTCAGATAGTCTTGTGGCAGTGCCTAGTGATGTCAATAACACAACCACTGCCCACCATAAGGTCGAGCAGTTGACCGGACTTGAGGGACAAATGCACCGATGTATCGATACCTCCTACGTAAACTACCATAAGCCACGTTTTTACGATTTTAAGTTTTTTATATATTCGGGTTCCTTTTGGATCGATCTATCAAAAATACAAATAAAAAAAATTCAAATCGTCCTACAAATACGTTTTTTACAAACTTAAAATATAGTATCTAAAATTTAGAACGACGTGTAGTATGGTATAAACAGATACAATTGTTTACGCGGAAAAAATGCAGAGAATTCTGTGGCGCTAGTGTAGCATTTTTCCGAAAGTATTGACTCTGTTGAAATTATTTAAATCAAATAAATTTAATAATATTTTAATTATAACTCATACTCAATATGAACGCAATATGCTAAGATTTGTGTTTCCTGTGAACATTTGAAACATTAAACTGCTCTCCTCTAAATTTGACATTTTTCACTTACGGTAGTTTACGATTGAGGTATCGGTATGATGTGATCTAAATAAAAATATTTTCTGTAGCATGCATTATTATTTTACATAATTTGAATACAGTAACAATAATAATAAAAGATAGTATAACAATTTACAAGACAATGAAAGGTCATTAAAACATGCATCAATGTATTTTATAGCCATCTTACCTAATCTTGACAATATATTTTCAATTTTCATCACTTAACGGCCCAACACCAGCAGAGTATCAATCACTCCAACCATGTATATATAACTAAAGGAAAATATTGAGGATTTTAATTTTAGCATTTTAATCATAACATTCTATATGCTTTAAGAACATGTGATTATCGTTTGAATAATACAATGTAAATAATAATAAAGCAGATAAAAACAAAACGATAACCCAAAAATCATATCTTTATGATTGGATTTATACATTATATTTCAACTCAGAATTTGGAGTAGAGCATTCAATTTGTGTGTGTGTGTGTCCTTTATAAATTTAGATTATAAAATATATAATTTTAACATTGAATTGCTCTGAGATACAGAGAATAAAACTGAGGGTGTTATAGGATTTGTCAATTATTGTGTCAATAGTTTTTTCAAAAGTGATCATGATGTCCAAACCAATTCCAAGGTCACAAACCGATGATAGAGACTCAAGAATACTATTTTGTATGCTGTAAGGGAAATCGATATGTTTTTTTATTTCTTGAGAAAGTTATTTTGAGATTTTATTAATATTTAGAGATAATTTGTTATCAACGCAATAATCATATAGCCTTTCTCAATCTTCCTGAAGTCTGAGGCAATCTAATTCTGATTTTATTTGCATATAAATCTTTATATCAGCATATTTTATTTTATATAATATAAACTTAGCATATTTAAAACATATCTCATATATACACATTAAATAGAAGTGGTCCTAAGTTACTCCCTTGTGGTACACCAGAAGGTAAGATGACAATATAAGAGTAGAAGCTGCCAATAATGACCAATGGACATCTTTTTGAAATATTAAAATTTTTATCTTTATTTTAGTACTGCTCCTTGGGTAACTAACAGGTAATATGTTAAACTTTGGCTCAGTAGTCAGATATATCTAAACAACTGAGCCACAAAGGCATTATTTTATAAATGTAACATCTACATCGCATACATAAAAAATACTTTTAATTCTCCGCTTAACCATACCTCATTTAAATAAGAAGTAATCGGAAATTACAATATTGATGATCAAATGGATAACCAAAATATATTTATTTGAATGGCAAATAAAGGTGTCTGAAGTAAAAACACAATTCTCTTTTCAAGTTTATTAAAAAATACTATATCACACAATTTCAACGAGAAAAATAGATACATTTTGGACAATTTATGTAACAAAATGATTTTGTTTACTATTTATTTATATTGACATTTTTTAAGTGATATTTTAGATATTATCTCGGACATAATACATTTATTTAATTAATATGAACACATACATAAACAAATTATGTAATTTATGATTTTTTGGATATCACCAAAAATACATTACACAATAAACTACATATATTAATTGTCATTTATAATATTTTTGCAGTGGAAGAGGCCAGTTTCTTGAAAAGAATAAAAATATAGGTATTTGATAGCACTTGTGATTTAGATTCATAAAAATGATCATAGCAGGATTTCATTACACTATTATCTTTCCCACTGGTTCATTTAAATTATTTATTTATTTGATTTAAATACCATGTCGATAGTTGATCTATGATTAAAAAATGTTAAATCAACAGTTATCAAACAGGGGAAATCCGTTAAATTTATAATAAACCATTTCAAGTAAAATAAAATATATGATGTCACTTGATTAAATTTACATTAAATAATATTTGTTTATTGTAAACTATAAACATACCCATACACTATAACTATTTTTTGGAAACATGGATATGTACAAACTGAACACAAACATCCTTCAAATAAGACAAAGTCTAAGTCATAATCAACAATGATTATTTAGTTTCAACAATTATTGTAAATAAAAATGAACTTGGTTAACTATTCAATAAAAATGCATAAAAGCAATCAAGTCCAATTTCTTTTAAGCAAGATTTTAGTCATCTCAAGAAAACATTTATTAGAAAAGCTAAATTGAAATAAAAACGAAATAGGATTTTAAGAACATGGAAAAATGAATAACAGAACATTTAACAAAATGCACCAACAAGGGTCAACAGTTTTAAATAAATCAAAGATAAAAAAATCACATAATCATTTTATTTTCTGGACGCAAACCCGTACGAGCTAAGAAAAACCAGAGCCATACGAAAAGAAAAAAATATTAAATACAATCAGGCTACAAAAAAAAGAGAAATGAAGCTTTATTAGTCTTATGCATCTTTATCTAATAAAAATAGATATTATACATTATTATTATATTTCTGTTTCATTAAACAAAAGCATGCACATATTTATTTTATTTATTAAACAACAGCACGCACATATTCACTTATGCTTAGGTTTTTAGCTCTTCACATGACATCAGCCAAATAAAGTCCAACATAACCTTAAATGCTTGTGCATGTGGTAGTGTTTATGAAATGAAAAAGGAATAAAAACATTAACTCCTCGGGTCATACATGAAATAGCATCAGTTCAGTGATACAATTGAGATGTTCATATATATAAAAAATAATTTCTTAACACATTTAGTCAAAAACTTAATATCTTCCACGACCACCTCCTCCACCGCGTCCTCTTCCAAAACCTCCTCCTCCGCCGCCTCCTCTTCCAAATCCACCGCCTCCCCCTCGACCGCCAAAGCCACCACCGCGACCTCCGCCGCCGCCACGACCACGGAATCCACCGCCCCGGCCACCTCTACCTCCTCCACCGCGTCCTCCGCCACCTCTTCCACCGCCTCTACCTCGTCCGGCGCCAGGGGGTTGAGGCAAAAAACGCTTGAGAGGCAACAACTTTGCAGGATCTATGTACAACTCTTGTTTGTCCTTAAAACTTTTCGCTTTTATATTTTCTCCCAATTTCACTGTCACGTAATAATCACGAATGTTTCCGAATATTTCATCAATTTTACCAATTTGTTCCTTGTTATCCAAGTATATGGGCGCGTTGAAATAGGGCACATCCTCAATGTTCACTTTACACACCAAATCGTCTTGTACGGAATATGCAAAGTGCCCCAATGGAATGACTTGCTCTGGAGGGCCTTGATCGTAGCCCCTATTACCCCCAAAACCGCCGCCGCCACCACCTCGTCCGCGTCCACCGCCGAAACCTCTGTTTCCATAACCTCCTCCGCCTCCAGAATTTCTGTTTCCGAAACCTCCACCTCCACCGAATCCTCTACCTCCGCCGCCACGTCCACGAAAAGACATGACAGTACAATATGACTAGTATAAGTAGTAATTAATACAGAACACGCTTTTAATTTAAAAGAAGACTGTCACATACAACTAACACGCGTGTATATAATTTTGACAAATGACAGAAAACACATGTGTATCCATTGACCATAGAATATTGTAGATAATAGATAAAATGTTCGACGATATACCATAAGCAATAAAAATAAATCTTTCTCGTTTAATCATAGATTTTCATATAGGTATTCCATGCAAAAAGTGTCATAGAATATCGCGCGTTTGACGTTTTGGTTGGCAACTTATTGCAGTTTTCCTAATATGTTATGCCCGAGAATAAATTTGGCCGAAAAACAATATTTTTTATTTATTTCCACGGCAACATTTCTGAAAGATACTAGCGGTGTTTGCGGTCGAGCAACGAGACTTGCAGCTATCAGTGAGCTAGCACGTTAGCATGCGCTCTCTTGGCATTCGACGCTGGTGGAAGACGAACGGTTTGGTGTGACGCCGTCATCGGTCGACATGGGCTCCCGATGGCGGCCATATTTTCGACGACGCAGGAGGTCTGCTTGACAGGACACGTCACGAGCATGGACGCTGCCGGTACTACGGGGCCAAGATGAGGGCATCAACAGGGCAGAGGCGTGGAGGCAGGGCGCAGTGTTGAGCCACCGCAGCAGGGAACGCGGCGGCTCGCAGATTGGACCACGAGGGGCTTTCCGTGTCGTCTAGGGCGTCGGTTCGCCTCCGGTGAGGCTCCCAGCTGGCCTGCCACCTCTGTCGAGATGCGCCGTCATAGCGTTGGCGTGTGGCACGGAGCCAGCCATGGATGACTGTCTGGCAGAGGAGACGAGAAAACTACGCCGAGTACGACAAGGACCTGCCAGCCTGACGCAGAGGCTGGGTCCCGCCGGACTTTCAGCCACCACGTGGAAGACAGTGACATGCCTGGAGAAAGGATGTCGCTGTACCCTGGGGCTGCACCTTCTGGTCGGCGTCTCTTCGTGCTCGGTTGTGTTTCAGAAGTTGATTGTTATATGCCATGTGTTATTCTTCGTTTTGTTTTTCTGTTTTTTGAACTCTGTTGCTTGTTGTGTTTGTTTTTTTTATTATGTGATTGCCATGGACGAACAATACTGATATTTTGAATAAATGCGCCGTACTACTATAATTTCATTTGTCTCCTTTTCTTCCTCACACTGGCATTGATGTTTCCTCGTGGTCGGAGAGAGGGCTCATCAAACATTTCAACACATCCAAGACTGTTCTCTAAATCTTTATAAACAAAGTGTTTTTTTTTTGACAAATAAATCCGAAAACGATTTACATCAGTCGTTATTCTCTGTAGAAAAACGATGTGGTCTGCCAACTAAAACGTCATAAATCCCCCGTGGGGCCAAATTGTTAAAAAATACGAAAAGGGCACCGTGTTGGAATGCCAAATTCTTATAAAAAACGTTAACACAACTATTGCCAAAATTGTTTAATTCAATTGTTATTTAATTCCATGTAAATTTGCCATAACTTTTTCCAGGAGCCCATTATTCCTCAAAAGCTTTTCATTTCACAGACTTTCTCTATAATACTGATACCCTCCTCCCAAGAGGTTTGGAGATAAAGCTCACTTTTTAATGTCAATATCAGGTCGAAGCACAATTTCAAGTCACAATTTAAATATTAAAAAAAATATTACTTAATGCAATCGTGGTCTGACTATACAAAAAAAAAATTGTCAAATTCTTAATGGTCAAAGGCCAGACGGCACGATTACGTCATAAAATAAAATATTAAAATAAATAAAATTGTCAATAAATTAGGACGCCACAAATGATGAATTGAAATACTGGACGTCACACGTTAAATTTAATATTGCTTCTCGGGCAACTAACAGGTACTATGTCAAATATTAATTTGACACGCACCCAATAACAAGTTGCCACATTCTGGAGACTTACGATATTAATCGTCTCACAGATCTAGACTGAAAACACAGTTAAAAACTGTGTCTCCACCGGGAATCGAACCCGGGACCTTTGGATCAGCAGTCAGATACCCAAGCAACTGAGCCACGAAGGCCGACGAAAGTTACAGTTATGGCAAATTTCAAACGTGAAGGACGACGTTAAAATAAAGTCAATAAAATAAATAAATGAAAAACAAACACAGCCGAAATATTGTCACCAAGGAAATAAAAAATGTCACAAATATTGTTGTGTTCTGGTGTACACATAATTTTTCTTCACGGCCATGAGCGTGCTGATGACCGTCAATGCCGGAAAGGACCGTCGTCGATGGGCGTAGGGGGCAGGCTATTGGCGAAAGTAACCTCGGGTCCCAGACACCGGCAGATGCCGGTTGGGTGACTGTCGGGAGCGAACAGCGGCGGGGCGAGTCTCAATGAGCTGCAGGCCGTTGCTCCAGTGTCCAGCGCGACCCAACAGCGTTTGGAGCACTTTCCAAACTTAGCATCCGCTTCGATCCAGGAAAGCGGTTCTCTCGCCGAATGGTACTGCATCGATCCATTTCGGCACTTCAGGTGTCACGTTCATGGCTGCCGATGTGGAGCGAGCCTGATCGATATCCTTTGGTGTGGTTTGCAGCTGCTCTGGCCACGAGGGATGCGGGCATCCATCCCTCGGCCGTTCGGTGAGCACGGTCCGTGTTGACACGACGCGTGTATAATTTCAACTGTCATCTGTCACTTGTAATGTCACATATTGTTATTGTCAAAATATATTTTTTCCACATAGGTATAACTAGTATTATAGCTTCATGGGTATAACTTTTCATAAATATTTGTTTGTGGTCTGCTGATTTAGCGCCGAATTCAAATAAAATATAACGCGAACAGGAGAGGTCGCATCAATAGATTTTACTATAAAATATGAGCTTTTACTCATGACAATATGTTTCTTCATCCTTTTTTGACACCCTTATTGTTATTGCAAGTTAGATAGAACTTCTATATTTTTGTAATATCTTTATGAGTGGTTGCGCAATAATGAAATCAGAAATTTAACGAATATTTTAAAAATGAATACAAATAATCACTAAAAATATCGTAAATAAACATTATGCCTATCTATTTTAGAACTAAACAAACTTTCAAGTCTACAATGGATTAAAAAAATATACTTGGCATTTATATAAATCAATCCTTCTTCAACCCATTCACAATAAAGTCACTCGTTTTACTCAATTTCAACAATAGTTCGCAGTTAACCTTCATTATATACGAATTAGTTGCCTCTCAAACCTTTTTATTAACACAGCAGCCCGGCTTTGAATGATTTTCCAAATTGTATTTTTCCACCTTTTTACAACCCGGGTCTTAATATTTTCCTGAGCAGATTGCAAACCCTCCCCAACTCTACATTGTGCGCTTCTTCGGAAGAGTGTAATGGACCCAAATCCCGAATAATTAATTGGTGACCCCTACGTAGCCAGAAAAAGTTTTGTTTATATTTATATTGATATATCCAACATGGATAGGTAGTTGAACAAAATCACGTGTAAGGTCTTAGATACTAGAGGCGTGCATATTTCGTAGAATCCTGCGTCGGCGGTATGTTGATTTAGCCTCGGAAGACCATGTCAATTGCAAAGAAGTACCAGGCAGGACGCAATAAATTTATATTTGACAAATATCGATATTTTAGCTGGATCCGTGGGAACACAAGTGTTCAGGACGCGTCGGAATGCGACAGACAGTAGGTGACAGTGTAACAGTGGCGTATCGAAACATTTTGGGGTAGTCATGAAAAAGCGGAAACGAGTCCTGTAATTTTTTTCAAAATACATAGTGACGCGACCTCTCCTGTTCGCGTTATTTTCTATTTTGAAATCGGCGCTAAATCAGACCACAAACAAACATTTGTGAAAAAATAAAGTGTAAGAAAAAATGTTTGACAATAAGACATAACCTGAAATGTGACAATACAAGTGACAGATGAAAATTTTTGACAGTCGAAATTAGACACGCGTCGTGTCTGCACGGACCGCACTCACTGTGGCCAGAGCAGCTGCAAACCGCACCAGAGGGTGTCGGTTAGGCTCGCTCCACACCGGCAGCCATGGATGTGACACCTGGAGTGCCGAGATGGATCGACGCACCACCATTCGGCGAGAGAGCCGCTTTCCTGGACCGAAGCGGGTGCTGAGTTTGGAAAGTGTTCCAAACGCTGTTGGGTCGCGCTGGACCCTGGAGCGACGGCCTGCGTCTCCTTGAGACTCGCGCCGCCGCTGTCGCTCCCGCCAGTCACCCAACCGGCATCTGCCGGTGTCTGGGACCCGAGGTTGCTGTCGCCGATAGCCTTGCCCCTTCGCCCATCGACGACGATCCATTCCGGCATTGGTGGTGCATCAGCACGCCCATGGCCGAGAAGAGAAAATTATGTGTGCCCCAAAACAATATTTGTGACATTCTTTTATTTTATGTGACAATATTTCGGCTGTGTGATTTTAAGTTATTTATTTTATTGAATCCATTTTAACGTGTGACGTCCAATATTGACTCTATTTAATTTTGATTTGTGACGTCCTAATTTATTACCAATTTTAATTATTTATTTTATTTCAAATTTTATCATTTTATCTTGTGACATGACCGTGCCGTCTGACGTTTGTGCGCTGACACTTGACATTTGTGTATCGTCAGACCACGGCTTCAATTATCGTTTACTTTTTTTATGCATCTCGTCCAGCGAGGTAATGTGTGGAATATCTAATTCCATAACAGACGTTGAAAGAAAAGTGAGCTCTACCTCAAAGCCTCTTGGGAGGAGGATATCAATAGGAGTATGCTTTCACAAGAAACTTCATAGTAACTACTACTGTTACTACAGATTGGTACAGAGAGAAATATGCTTATACATATTTATTTATGGATTCACGGCTCTAAGCCCTTTTACAAAATTAAATATTACATGACACAGCATAAACCAAAGAAATACAATTTATAAATATCTAGACATAACCACGGTAGCCGAGAATATATAAAGAAAAGAAGAAAAACATATAAGAATGGTAAATTAAACAACAAAGTACATACATTAAAAACCAAAGAATAAAGAAAAAGAAAAACTCAAATAAAAAAAATACTACATAGCATGAACATGAGAATATTAGGTACTGACTGAATAATATAAAAATGAATGGTGTGAACTACCTACATACTTAGCCACACTGAATCAGAGAATGCTGCCAGATGTGATTATATATTGCATTATTGAATTAAATAAAATAAAAATCAAATGTACAAAAATAAATAAAATGTAAAATATATAAAAACGAAAAAAAACAACTGACTACACAATCATTTGGGGGGTATGTTTCGGAAAATGTTTTAATAAAGTAAATTTATATTCATTAAAAAATTTAAGAAAGGGTCAGTCAAATAACCAAACTCATTGCCCAATCGATGGATTCTATTCAATGGAGTGTTGTATAAATAATTAGTGTTGGATGTCTTATACAAAAGTTATAATTTGGTGAGTATTTCTTATAT
Source organism: Molanna angustata (assembly GCA_963576475.1). Taxonomy (NCBI): domain Eukaryota; kingdom Metazoa; phylum Arthropoda; class Insecta; order Trichoptera; family Molannidae; genus Molanna; species Molanna angustata. The sequence goes on along the minus strand of OY754968.1, from coordinate 36,254,977 downwards.
TAGCGTAAATAAGAAAACAATAAACAAGTTCACCGTTGAAAAGTCTTCTTTATTGATATTTTTTTTGTGAGAAATCACTAATTGCCAAAATCTATCTTGAATCGCTATCCAAATTGTATATGATGTTCTACCTTGACGGGGTTCAATATTAATATAGAGATGTTTCGTACTGAACATAAAAGGACAATGTTGTTAGAGAGGTACGCCACTGCAATGTCCGTTGAAGGAAGGTGTCAGGTTTCGCGGGCGATACTAACGAATACGATAAATTAAAAATTTAGACAGATTCAAGTAGGAAGAGCACTGCAGATTTGGTTCGTGGGAAGGCATATGTGTTCCAGGCGATAACTCGAATCACTGGACCACGTCAAAGTATCGAATTCGCGGACACAGCTTTGGTCTTAGGGGTAGGAAGACATAAATATTAAGTAAGACAGGACAAAGGGAGAAAAATATCGTTGTGATCGGGCAGATTGGCTTATAGCGCCACATATGTGCGGAGAACTGGATGGCCAGGGCCTATCCACCGTCGAGTAGTTACGGGCCGGAAAAGGGGGTAGTCTAGCGGAAGTAAATGATAATGCGGGATAATTAAGCAATTTCAGAAGGAAGGACATAAAGAAACAAGTAAATAGAGAAACATAAGCTAATACTAAGTGATGGAATAATTAACCAAATAAAAAGATATTAGTAATTAACTATGTGAATAAACAAGAAAATAATATAGAAATAAACACATAAATAAACCAACAGAGTGGTTGCTAAAAGAACAAATAAAGATAGATATAAGGGAATAAATACATAAATAACTAGCGCAATCAATGAAAAGAGATATGAAGAAATTGGTAAACACCCAGTTAAGCGAATAAGCAAGTAAATAAATAAAGAATCGAATAATTAAATAACCCAGTAAATAAATTAAGGCATAAATAAATAAACATCCCGGTAAAAGACGGCCAACGGGTTACTGCCGATAGTCAGGTTACGTCATTCGTGGGAAGGAGTAATAGCAGAGATGAAATAATAATTACCCCACGCTAGGAAATTAAAATCAATCATTTAAGATAAATAAAAAAATAGATTAATCTATTCATCACAATGCACAAAGTTATAAAACAAAAAGCTACATCAGGTTTAATATCTAGGTCAGACTGAAAATGACCAGTACCTACAGGTATTGTTTTTTGCTTGCATACTATCGGCGACGGGGATCGGAATGTTGAATGTAGGTACATACCTAGAATAATTCTCAAAAATATTGTCAATAATATATTAATAAAAAAAAAACCAAATGGTAATGTTCAAGATTTATAATAATTATTGATTAACCATAAGGGAACTAATATATAATTACGTACACCGTAGCCAATACATTCCTAATGACTTTACGTGACAGATCGCCAAGAACATACTTAGTACGAGAGTACTAGGTACATTCCGATTAAGCCAATTATGATAATATAAAACCAGGCGATACCACAGTGCCCATTGGGTTACTATGGGTAGGCAGGGAGAACCGAGCGCCAGAATTCTCTCTCGCTATCTACGCGGCACAGGTTATCTCTTAGATAACCCACGTTCAGGATCAGGTGATAATTAATTCTCTGGGAGGTTAACACTGGTAGTTACGGAGAGCGGAAATTTTAATTTATTTTATTATTAGTATAGAGCGGAGTTAAATAGGTATTTTAGTTAACATAGGGTATAAGCCAGCCAGCTTGGGGAACGGGGTGACACCAGCTCTCTCTCTGCGGTAGCAGAGAGGGCCGTCAGTCCTCTGGACGCAGGGCGTCCTAGTTATGTAAAGTGTGACCAGCTTCGGTCTTGGATCGAGAGAGAATTGAAGGCACTCACCCCAAGAACGCGGTCCTTTCCTCTTCGACCGTCTGCTGAGGGAGACGCTCAGCAGATCACCCCGTCGTAGACCAGCAGGAAGCTACAGGTGGGTGACGTCCTCAGGTATAGGTCCTCGATCCAGAACAAGAGAAAAAAAAGAGAACAGAAAAGCGATTGCAGACGAGAAATTCTGGGTCAAGGGCGCGACAGGCTATAGTAATCCTCCCCTCCACACGGTTACAAAAGAGGGGCCCTGGCTTGCGCTAGGGCAGACACTTCCCAGGCCGTTGGCGCCTCGAGTCAGTTATAAGATAAAGTCAGGTGTAAAAAATAAAAAATTGCAAGTTACGAGGCGCACTACGGCCTGAGAAGCTGCTTCTATCCTTCGGCTGCAGTCTGAAGAGGCCTCTACAGTTACAAAGTGCTGCCAAAAGATTTACAAAAAAATTTACCGCGTGGCGGAGGTACCTTAAGTGTTCAATTTTTGGGGCAGTTGCACCTCTGTTGTGTCAGGGCCTGTTGGGATTCTCTGGCGGAATCCCAAGGGTCCTTCAGTTATCAAGTTTGTTCTTTTTTTTTTTGTGCCGGAGAGTGTCCGGCAGTCTTGGATTAAAAAGGCAGCTGACCAGCTGTCGGTAGCTGTCAGAATTCTCTCTTTTGAAAAAAAGTGCTAAATCATTAATAAAAAAGAATTGCCATGTAAAAAAAATTAAAATAAAATTCCCCAGAATTCCGCTGACGGTCGGGGTAGGTTCCGCGGAGAAATTTAGCCACAACCTACTCGAATAGGACGGTGGATCTCTCTCGCGGACATGGGGCCGAGGCGGGCCGGTATCAATCGCCCCACCCTTTTCGAGAGAAATCCAGCGTCCTGTCATTCGTCCATTCCTCCCGAAAGCGGCTCGGCAAACGCGGGGCCCTATGGCGATGACGAAAGACGGCGGCCGAGGTCGAAGGTTGAGAACCCGTACCAGAATGGTCGGCCATTCCTGCCAGTGGATCGTCGGAGCTTCCCGATGTTACGTGACCGGAGCATTCGGATAAGTCCGATAAGGCAGCCCCTGGTGTTAGCGTTGGTGCCTCTTGGATGGCCCGCTCATGCACTTCCTGCGGACTAGTCACGGTGGCGGTCATCGCATGTCTCAGATACTGGAGGGTGTTCGCACCAACAGTGCACTTCTCGGGGGCGCAGCGCAGGCCATACAACGCCAGGCGCTCCAGCACCAGCCGAAGGTGACGGCAGCGCTCCTCCCGCGTCCCCGAGGAGACGATGATGTTGTCCAAGTAGACCATGCAGAATTCGTGAACGAATCCTGCTGTCACTTGCATCATCGTCCTCCGGAAACCGGACGGCACACCAGCCAAGCCAAAAGGCATCACCCCCAACCGGTAGCGGGCCCCGTCCGGCGCTGCAATAGCCGTGAGCGGTCGAGATTCTGGATCCTCCCGAAGGTCCTCCAACAATTCTCGTATCTTCCCCTGTGCAGGAGCTGGAACACCCTCACATAGTGGCAAGGTCGCGGTTTCTGGGGGTGAATATGCCCGATGGGGGGTCAAATGTATTGTGATTCGCTCCCTCTTCCCGAAGTTGACGCAGCCCCGGCGGAAGTCAACGCAGACCTCCTCTTCCAGGAGCCAAGGTTGCCCGAGAATAGCTTCCTCGCGCAGGCCGTCCGCGACGAGAAAGGTCGATGCCGTTCGGACGCCCTTCGTTGACCACTCCAGGGTCGCCTCCCCTCGTACCTCCATTGTCATGTTGGAGTGGGCCAGCTTCAATGACGGAAGACCAGTCACGGGGACAACAGCTTCCGAAGGAACCAATGCTCCTCTTACAAGGTTGTGAGAGGCGGCAGTATCAATCAGTGCTTGACATTCCTGCCCCCTCAGCTCAATTTTGATCTGGGGTAAATTTGAGTGATGGGTGACAACGTAGCACTCAGCCTCTCCGGTCTGGAGAATTGGAGCGTCAGCTGGCCGATCGCTTCGGCGCGTTGTCAAGTCCGGATCCGGGCGCGTGATGGCCCCAGGGCGATCGGATGCCCTCTCTGTTCCCAGTTGCTCCGGTCGGACGGGGGCTGCCGTTCTCCGACCGGACGCTGCGCGTGCCTTAGAGCGCGCCGTCTCCTCTTCCAATCTCCTCAGCACTGGGCACTGACCAACGGGGTGCATGTCCCCGCAGAACCGACACTCCCTCGGAGGACGATTCTCCGGTCCCGCGCGGGGTCGTTCCGGGTTAGCCGGAGTGCGCCAAGACCGCGGTGGCTCATCATCCACGCGACGACCCCGCGGGTGCTCCTGACGCCAACATTCTTGGCTTGGCCGCGAGTCACGATACCTAGGTGGGGACCGGTAGTCATCCGCGCCCGGTCGTCTTCCTGACACTTCGCAAATTGGCTGCGTGTCGCGTAGGTCCAACTCAAATGGGCGCGAGCCCATCCGCTCGGCCTTCCTCAAGAGTCGTTCATAAGGTGCGCCAGCCATGGCCCATATTTCAAATATCTCTCGATTTCGAGGCGTCATCAACTCTACGATCCGCTCGACTAACCCCTCGTCCATCTCCTCTCCGGGGTAGAGTCGGCGGAATATGTCCTGCTTCTGCACGAGATACAGCAGGGCGCTTTGTCCTTCAGATTGTGTGCCGGCGTGCAGGTGGGCTAGAAGGGCCGAGCGGACAGACTCGGTCCCGAAGCTCCGGCGCAGGAGGCTCTTGAACCGGTCCCAGGTCCACAGGCCCTGCTGGTACTGTGACCACCAGGTTCGTGCTCGCCCCCGCAGTTGCTGTGCCGCCTTCTGGCACTTTAAGGTTTCGCTCTCTTCACCATGGGCGAAGTGGCGGTCGCATGCTGCTAGAAACTGTTCGGGGTCTTCGGCCAAGTTCCCCGAGAATGTCTCTTCAAGTTTAGTGTTGCCTGATGGCACGTAGATCCTATAGTTGGGCGCCAGAAGCTGTTTTTCCACGGCTTCACGTGGTGAAAAATGTGCAGTGTCGGCGCGGGGCCCATGTGGACTATGCACTACGTGGGACGCGCGATCCCTGTTAAATGGCGTACCGCCGCCGTACTCCGCGTCGTTCTGACCGTACTGCGGGGGAGAGACGGCACGAGAGCCGCTCCCGGGAGGAGAACGCGCGGTGGCAAATGTACCCGAAACCGCCGGTAAACCCCCCCTTCCGCGAGTCTGCATCGCTCCGTCCGCGACCGGACCGTGAGCGCCTCCAAGTTCCTCTCGATCCAAACACACACACCCCGAATCGAGCTCCCTCAAGATGAGCAAGGTGCGCGGTTACGAAAGGAATTTATTTACATATGGTACATCAGAATAAAAAATAAAAAATCCTAAAATAGGTGTCGCATGGACAAAACAATTTAAAAACAAGTAAAAAAAATTTGAGCAGGATAAAAATTATTTGCATAAAAAATCTCGCAATAGCGCGTCAAATATATAAAATTTAAAAAAAAATACAATAATATCCAAATATAACAGAAATGCTCAAATATACAAGTTGAATTAAAATACAAAATATAATTGTCGATGAAATAAAATTTAAACACATAATAATTATCGTCGATGAAATAAAATTGTTATTATTGTTTTAAAAAAATATAGTATTCTTAAGTCGCAAATTTATCTTTCCTATTTTGTTTGTATATACAAATAAACAAATAAATATATGTATTTTTTTTTGTTTTCTTTCGTTTATTATCCCGGCCGTAAACAATTGTAATTTATTACCATATATTGTAGTCTCTGGTAAGTAAAATCTCCTACAGAATATATATCTTTATTCTATGATCTTCTATGGCTTACTCAATTGTCAAACATCAAAGTTTCACAATATATTATATTAATTTTATTTCGGAGACTTTGTTAACTGTGATATGATTAAAATCTAGCAATTATCGATTTCAGATTTAGCTTGTTAAATTCTGGGTTTATTCATTGCCAGGTATTCTGGGTTTATTCATGTCTACGATACAATGAAATGTCAATTTAACATGGAAACCAACCCAGCTGGTTGTCAAGTTCACACAGGACATATTATATTCGTTTGTGATAACACAATTTTGACAATTGTCTAGACACAAACACACCTTTGAGAACACAATTCTGGTTTCCCTTTTTTCTTGTACACTTAGTTTACAATTAAAAGCTCAATTAAGATACCCATTGTTAAAAATTTATACAGTAGTAAAACTTTTATTTTATATGATAGTAACATAGAGACCATGCAAGAATTAAAGTTATGAAATCATGCTATGTATTGTCTTATAACAATAATAAACACTTTTAAAATACAGTTCTTGTTTTATTTATATACTGTTGGTTCTACAAGCTTAATAAGATAAAATAGCACCTATAAAACATACGTTCTCGCAATACTATCAGTTCAAAACTAGGATATATACTGATATATACTATGTTATCACTGTATTGCCTCAGAACAGACTTGTCTAGTGAGGCAGTAAATTTCCAAAAAAGGCACAATGGTACATTATGCTTATAAGTCTTTTTCAAAATATATCTTTGCCGGCTTGAGAGAGATCGATCTCAGGGTGCGTGTAGTTCGTTTGAACACGCTCGTTCAAAAGGCCACTAAGTTGGGCGACAATCTGACACCAGCTCTCTCTCTGCGGTAGCAGAGAGGGCCGTCAGTCCTCTGGACGCAGGGCGTCCTAGTTATGTAAAGTGTGACCAGCTTCGGTCTTGGATCGAGAGAGAATTGAAGGCACTCACCCCAAGAACGCGGTCCTTTCCTCTTCGACCGTCTGCTGAGGGAGACGCTCAGCAGATCACCCCGTCGTAGACCAGCAGGAAGCTACAGGTGGGTGACGTCCTCAGGTATAGGTCCTCGATCCAGAACAAGAGAAAAAAAAGAGAACAGAAAAGCGATTGCAGACGAGAAATTCTGGGTCAAGGGCGCGACAGGCTATAGTAATCCTCCCCTCCACACGGTTACAAAAGAGGGGCCCTGGCTTGCGCTAGGGCAGACACTTCCCAGGCCGTTGGCGCCTCGAGTCAGTTATAAGATAAAGTCAGGTGTAAAAAATAAAAAATTGCAAGTTACGAGGCGCACTACGGCCTGAGAAGCTGCTTCTATCCTTCGGCTGCAGTCTGAAGAGGCCTCTACAGTTACAAAGTGCTGCCAAAAGATTTACAAAAAAATTTACCGCGTGGCGGAGGTACCTTAAGTGTTCAATTTTTGGGGCAGTTGCACCTCTGTTGTTTCAGGGCCTGTTGGGATTCTCTGGCGGAATCCCAAGGGTCCTTCAGTTATCAAGTTTGTTCTTTTTTTTTTTGTGCCGGAGAGTGTCCGGCAGTCTTGGATTAAAAAGGCAGCTGACCAGCTGTCGGTAGCTGTCAGAATTCTCTCTTTTGAAAAAAAGTGCTAAATCATTAATAAAAAAGAATTGCCATGTAAAAAAAATTAAAATAAAATTCCCCAGAATTCCGCTGACGGTCGGGGTAGGTTCCGCGGAGAAATTTAGCCACAACCTACTCGAATAGGACGGTGGATCTCTCTCGCGGACATGGGGCCGAGGCGGGCCGGTATCAGGGGGCTTTCGTTTTAATACTAAGGGAGACATCTAGCGATAAATTCGATCAGCTTCGGGGCGCGCTCTGTTCGGCCGACTGTCATAGATCAGAGGCAGCGAGCGGAAATTTATAGATGGCATGAAGAAAATAAGCTGAGGACAGTCCGAAAGGGGAAGAAATCGTCGCGAGGAGAGGATATTAAATTAATAATAATAAACGGGAAGATAATTGAAGTACAATAAGTTGATTTACGTCCGTAGGGAATAATTTCACGCTTTGGTTCGGGACTCTGATGCAGATCGTTTAGCTGGGCTATTAGTAAGCTAGAGGCGCAGGAAAAAGCTTCGCGTCTCGACATACAGAGGGCGAAGGGCGATAAAGATAGGAAAATGGCTTTTCTTTTGAGAAAATTGCGATCCTTTTTTCTCCAAGCATCGAAGAAAAATATAGTTGTCATCTATGTAAAAATATTTTTTTTATATAACCAAAAGAAAAATATATATTATACATACAAGAACATATAGTTGTGGAACATATACCTAATTATAATTCAAGTGCATAAAACAAAATGAAATAATTGTTATTGTCAATAAAAAAAATATGGTTAGTGCCAATAAGAATAAAATAGTTGTTGGAAAGTACCATAATTTTAAGTTCCTCCAACATGTCATTGTCTAAATAATTTTATGTGTTGGGTAATATAGTTAATCAAGATTAGAAATACCTACCTATAGGCACACATTACTGTATGGAGATAGTATAATATTGTGATGTTATGTTGCTATCATGTAAATAGTCCATAAGAAGTGTATAAGATAAAAAAAGAAAAAGTGTATAGGTAACGAAAGTGAAAAAGAACATAGTGTGTGAAAACCGGCGCGAAAATCAGTGCGTTCGTTCGGGAACACAGGAACCTCCGAGGGACTAGGAGGGGAGAGGCTTGCGGGACGGGAACCGCCAGGTCAATATTACCCGCTGCAAGGGAGGTCTGGACACATTCAACTTACGCCAGCGCGCCAGTAAACAGTCTCAGCTCTCTCTTGTTCGCGGGTCTCGCCAGTCAGACCAAGTACCTAACGACTAAAATCAACCGTCGTGGACGAAGAGAAATATTTTTTTAAAGTACTTTTTATTATAACAGTGAATTGGGCCAGCAAGAAAAGGGCCCATCTAAGATTATAAAATTAATATCAGGGCATACGCGGGCGTTACGGTCTACCACAGACTCGCACTGGCGAGGTCCCGCGGACGGAGAGAGGCCAGCCTACCTGGTTTTATTTAGCATTATTTTTGTTTGCCCGCTGAACCCACACCCACTAAACTGGAAGGCAATTCCCCGCCCTGCCAAGGAAATAACGGCAAGCGCCTCTATTGGAAAGGAGGCTCTGCCCAGGAGACATCCGCACCACCTCTGCGGCAAGAGGCAACCGAGGACCACTGTCGCCGCCTCTGGGGAGGCCGCCCACGAGGACTATCGGCCACCGCCTCACACGAGGCCAATACCGTCCCTTTCTATACTTCGAACATCAGCGTTTAACAAAGACTCTCTTCGTTTTTTCTTTGTGTGCACACAAATAGTTTAATTAACTTCTCTGAGGTTTTACTCGCCATCTGAGGGTTGGATGTTAACAAAGCTAATGGACCAGATGGAATTCCCGTTCTTGTTTTAAAAAAATGCTCCGCCTAACTAGCCCCAGTTCTCACTAAACTCTTCAAACTCTCGTTTAAAACTGGTATTGTCCCATGTGACTGGAAAAAAGCGGTCATTCACCCAATTCCTAAAAAAGGTGATCGGTCCAACCCATCTAACTACCGGACCCATCGCTATTACTTCTGTACTCTCCAAAATAATGGAAAGGGTACTAAACACCAAGTTGATCACATACCTCGAAGCAAACAAAATTTTAAGCGACCGCCAATATGGATTTCGTGGAAATCGATCTTGTGGCGACCTACTCGCGTATGTGACATCCGTATGGGGTCGAGTTATGGAACGCTTTGGAGAAGCTCAAACTGTCGCCCTTGACATCTCTAAAGCTTTCGATCGGGTTTGGCACCGAGGTCTCTTAATGAAACTCCCTTCTTATGGACTACCCCAGTCTCTGTGTACTTGGATTGCGAATTTTTTAAAAGATCGTGAAGTCATAACTGTAGTGGACGGTTGCTCTTCTTCTCCCCATTCCATCAATGCGGGAGTCCCTCAAGGGTCCATTCTATCTCCAACCCTATTCCTCCTACATATTAATGATTTGCTCTTACGCGCCCTCATCCACTGTTACGCTGATGACAGCACAGTCCATGACAATTTCTCTCTTGACAAACCTCCTAAACAGAGTGAAATATCAGATGCTCGGAAAGATCTTCATCTAAAAATAAATAGCTACCTCCACTCAATCAACACCTGGGGTGAAAGTAATCTTGTTTCATTTAACGTCTCAAAGACCCAAGCCTGTCTAATTTCTGCGAAGAGACACCCCAATGAATTGTAAGTGTCTTTCAACGGAAGCACCCTACCTAACAGCAGCTCTATCGACCTGCTTGGAGTATCTATAACGAATCAATTACACTACAGGGGTTCCATCGAAGCTAAGGTGAAACTCGCCTCCAAAAAATTGAGCGTACTATATAGAGCGCGTAGATATTTTACAAGTCCCAGATGTGTATACTCTACAAAGCGCAAATACGTCCAATTATTGAATATGGTAGTCACCTCTGGAGTGGCGCCCCCCAATACCTACTGAATACCCTCGACGCTGTCCAAAGGCGTGCTATACGTCTGATTGATGATCCATCACTGAGTGATGGATTGCAATCACTAGAACACAGACGTAAAGTCGGTATTTTTAGTTTATTTTATAGATACTACCACGGGAATTGCTCAGAAGAACTTGCATCTTTGGTCCCTCCTCCACCCACTCGCAACAGAGTCACTCGCTTTACTTAATCGCAGCACCCATTCACAGTGGACCTTCAACATATACGAACAAGTCGCTACTCGAACTCCTTTATTAATACGACTGTGGAACGATCTTCCGAATTCTGTGTTTCCACCTTCGTACAACCCGGGTATTTTTAAAATCCGAATCAATAAACTCTTTTCTAGACTGCGAACCCCTCCCAACGCTACGTAGTGCGCTTTTTCGGATGAGCAAAATGGACCCAAATCCTAATAGCTGGTGTCCCCTACGTAGACATGTTAAAAAAAATTAGAAATTAAGATCTTAGAATAAGTATTAGTATTTAGGTAAATTGTTCTCCACTCCTTGTAAATTTCTTTGTGTGCCATACCTACAGTAATTTTTTTTAAGTATAACTAAATTTTTCTCTCTCTCTTACACACATTCCCATTCTGAAGCCCGTCTTCGAGGGAGATCGCGATCCACTTCCACGCCGGCGACGCTATAGAGCTCATTGGCCCTGTTCACCACCGGACGCAGCCGCAACCTCGGACAAACACAAAATATCCACCATCCATCGGGTTCAACCACTGCCCCCGAGAATCCAACCACACACGTCAGGGCCTCCGATTGGTCTCGAAATCGGCCGCTAAGAACACTCCGTTTCAAGTCGGAGGGGCTTGTACCCCGACCCCTCGGTCCTCGTGTTGGCGTCCGAAGGTTCCGCGGGCTAACACCGGGGGCATCCGACGTAATCATCACCTGTCAGATTTGACGTCTAGTTGTCAACACAGGATGTCTGACCCGACGTCTGCGCCGGCGGTGTGCCCAAACCACACAACAACATTCGCCACAGTTGACGAGTAACTGCCGAGCGAGACTAGAGGCGTCCGTCCTGCTCTTCTCTAAGTATAGAATGACGAGGGCACAACAGCGTCGGCCGCCCACCCCCGCCTTTACTGCCTGGGCCCTTAGAGCCGCAACCTAGGCTTATATCCCGACGCATCGGTCCTCGTGTTGGCGTCCGAAGGTTCCGCGGGCTAACGCCGGGGGCATCCGACGCAATCATCACCTGTCAGATATGACGTCTAGTTGTCAACACAGGATGTCTGACCCGACGTCTGCGCCGGCGGTGTGCCCGAACCACACAACAACATTCGCCACAGTTGACGAGTCACTGCCGAGCGAGACTAAAGGCGTTCGTCCTGCTCTTCTCTAAGTACAGAATTGACGAGGGCGCAACAGCGTCGGCCGCCCACCCCCGCCTTTACTGCCTAGGCCCTTAGAGCCGCAACCTAGGCCCTAAATTAATTATAGTTAGTAATTAAAGCCCGTGAAGCCCGTCTTAATTATAGTTAGTAATTAGGTAAATTTAAGGTAATTTAAGTATTAATTCCTGGGGAGGATTCACAGCGACGGCTTGCACCCAATAGCTGGCCGGGCAAACCACCTAGTGGGCGGCGAAGGGCGGCCACCGCCCTGAGCCTAGCAAGTCGCCGAAATCGGCTATGCCGATACAAACTACATCAGACAGGACTGGAACGAGCCACTCTCGGCACCATTATTTATGATTAATTTTCAGTTTTATTCTCTTTTAATTTTTGTTGTATTTTGACGAACGGGAGTGTCTGGTACCACCTCAATGTGATGAGAATAAGTTCTCTTTTCTATGGTGATGAGTAAGAAATAGTTTCCCGACGACGACGAAATTTTATATTTCAAAATAATTTCCCCACTTTTCTTAAACCTAAACTCTCCCCGGTGTATTAATATCATTTTTTAATTGTTAAGTGATTTTATATTTTGATACAGTTTTATTGTATACGACGTAGGTATATTTAAAAGCGTGAAAAGAGATTTTTAGCCAATATTGATAGCTGTCAAACTCCATATAGCTTAAAAGCCAAAGACCAAAGAGTATATAATACCTTACGGATAAGAGACATAGCTCCATACAAAAAAAATTGAATTAGCAAAATGTATGAAAAATATTAAGAAAAAAACAACATAAGAGAAAAATAAAAAAAAATTGTCATGTTGCCTCTCTGCACTTTTGACAAGTGGACAAGACATAGGGATGGGAAAGAGCTTTATAAATGCTGCCAACACTAGTGATGGGCAACATCAAAATTAATTTTTATTAATTTACAAAAAAGGCATTAAATGATGTTTATTTTATAATCAAGGAGTAAAAAATACACAGCGTAGTTAACATATTGTTTATTTATCATTTTATAAACAGGGAAAAACATAATACATTGAATGTTATGTTTATTTATTAACTCAAAAAGAGGAAAAAAACACATACAGCATATATATTTTAATATAATATAAATAAATATCTTTTTATATATAGGTAATATAAACTTTTAATATAATATATTTTATAACAGATTTTTAATTATCTCAATAGAGACGAAGTTGGAATATTTATTGTAGGAGAACCGGGAAATCAAGGATTTCCCGGTTCTCCTACAATAAATATTCCAACTTCGTCTCTATTGAGATAATTAAAAATCTGTTAAAAAATATCTTTGACTCCCGACAGGGAAAAAAATCCAATGTTTGCGCATATGCAATAATAAAAATATTCGATAATATATTTTTTTTATAATACAAATGAGTTAAAGTCTGCTACAAAAATTATACAATTTCAATAAATCAACATAGCATTTTGGAAAATAATAAACAAATTGATTACTGGATTGTAGTAAAATAAGTTCAAAATTATACTTCAAAGATCATGAATCAAATAAATCTGAAGTAGGTGATAGATGGTGAAATTTATAAATTCTTAATATTCTTCTTCTCTTCATCTCTTTTTAGTCCTGCATCAACTTCCTCCTTGGGACGTGGATTGCCAGCTGTCTTGCTATCTTTTAGGAGTACGTCTACTTTCGACGTTTACTTTTAATGGAGTGCTCACTTCTTTCCTGAGAGTGCCATCTGAAAGAGGAAGACAGATATAATATACAGAAAACACATTTTTATGACAGTTTAAAACAGTTAGATATTAAATTATGCGTATCACTATAGACAATTTACATATTCATGAATGCACTAGAATCAAAATATTTATTCATATTTTAATTTTATTTTACATTACTTCTCGGGCACGTCTAATATTAATTTAACACACCCAATAAAACAAATGCCACATTCTGGAGACTTAGGATATTAATACCGCCAAAAGTTTTTATTTTTCCCGTAATATATACGGCCAGGGACAGTACTAGTAAACGATTACCCAGAGACAAAACAAATAGTGCACTTATACTTAACAGAACATAATAAAGTATAAATACAAACCTGGTGTATAACTCGCCACATAAAAAGGAAATTACTTAAGTTGCTCATCAGTAAGTGACAATGAAGATAATTTTAAAGTGAGGATGGCAGTTTTTTTAAAGTCGATTCACTTTACGATTAAAACTTCTTTTGTCGAAGTGGTCACCACACACATATCGAATTTGGCACAATCTTTCTATTGGAACAAATACCAATTCTGGATTGCCTATAGCTTTCACCCATGCTTTGCATCTGAAATCAAAATGATAAATCCATTATGTATTGATTATTGAATACATAAAGAAAAAAATCTTTTAAAATATTATGTTATTATTTTTAAACTCTAATATGTAGCTATATGAAATAAAATTCTCACATGGTTCTTAAAAATAACATTTAACTTGAATATATACACTAATGTAATTATTTTCAAACTCCTATAGCATAATGAATTAAAATTGTCATATTGTTCTAAACAATAACAATATTAAACATGAATATCTACACTGATGTTTTCACGCTTTGATAGCAAAATAATTAAAATCCTCATGTGGTTCTAAGCAATAAAAACATTCAAAACAAATATGTACACTAATGCTTTCATAGCAAAAAGAAATAAACTTCACACATGGTTCTTAATAGTGGCCCGCAAAATGGAATTATATTGAATAAACAAAATATAAATCTTACCTAGTCTTTATCGTTAATTATCCTCAGAAGTCTTAAAATCATGGGTTATTAACATTTATCACCCAAACAGAATAAAAAATATGAAATGCGTCTCAGATAACCTCAATAACCAACAGCAAAATTGAAAGGTTAAAAGAAAATGGCAGAAAATGGTTTGAAATCACTTGAAGTTTGCTAGTGTAGTTTTGCAAATTGGGTTCGTAATGTTGGCTAAATTTAGTTTTTCTATGTTGCCTCACGATCTTAATAACTCCTATAGAACGTTTTTTTGTATGGAAGTTGGGACCCACTGCCAAAGACTATGATTTTAATTTAAAGTTTAATTTGTTTATGTTTTATCCGAGCTGACATTAGGGATGCAACATCGTTCTTAAAAACATCGATGTTAGAAAACATCGATGTTTTATGACAAAGTATCGATGTTAGAAAACATCGGCAATAAGAACGATACATCGATGTATCGTCGATGTTTTTCCTATATTTTAGATATTATATTTAGAAAAATATGCCCTAATGACCTTAGCAATATAAAAATCATCGTAAATAATAAAGTAAAGTAAATCCATATTATCATAAATGATAATATGGATTTACTTTAATAAAAAAATGTATTTATTATAATTAAAAAAAATTTTTTTTCACTAATTATATATATCCACCTCACAAGGCTTTGGGTGTACAGAGGTGGAATATTTCTATATCACATTAATACATATTTATACAATATTTTCATCGTATTTCATTCAGTTTACGCGACAGTAAAAATAAAACCTGTGTTATTAAAATTATTATTCGTAAACTGTGTTATAGCCGAAAAACAGTGTTGTCGAAAAACAATAATTTTTAATTTTTTCCGCGGCAACATTTTGGCGGAAGACTACTAGCGCCCCTGACGGCGTGAGAGAACGACAAGGAAGCTAGCAGCTAGCACGCGCTATGGCACGCGTTCTCTTGGCATTCGACGCTGGTGAAGGACGGACGGTTTGGTGTGACGCCGTCATCGGTCGACACGCGCGTCCCGATGGCGGCCATATTTCAAGAGCACGAGGAGGTCTGTGTGACAGGACCCGTCACGCGCATGGACGCTGATGGTGCCCCAGAACCAAGATGAGGGCATCAACAGGACAGGAGGTTGGAGGCAGAGCGCAGTGTGGGGCCACCGCGTAGGGAACGCGGCGGCTCGCAGATTGGACCACGAAGGTCAATCCGTGTCGTCTGGGGCGTCGGTTCGCCTTCCGGTGAGGTCCCGACTGGTATGCCACCTCTATCGAGATGCGCCGTCATAGCGTGTCGTGGGGCACAGAGCCAGCCATGGGTGACGGTCTGGAGGAGGAGATCAGGAGGAGAAGAAGAAACCACGCCGGACACGAGGAAGACCTGCTAGCCTGACGCAGAGGCTGGGCCCCACCGATCTACCGTCACCACGTGGAAGACAGTGACATGCCTGGAGTAAGGATGTCGCTGTACCCTGGGGCGGTATATTCTGGTCGGCGTCTTTTCGTGTGTTCGCGTGTGTTTGACAGTTCGTTTCGATAAATGCCACGTGTTTCTGTTTTATTTGTTGTCTGTTGTTTTGTTTTTTTTTTTTATTATTTTATCGCCATGGACCATTTGTGAACATTATAAATAAAAAAGCGCCGTACTAAAACAAATTTTAAGTTTCGTCATCATTTGTCTCCTTTTCTTCCCCACACCTTGGCTTGATGTTTCCTCGTGGTAGACGAGAGGTCTCATCAACTGTAACTGACGATTCCAAGTGTCCGGAGGATCTATGGACGATATACTATAACAATAAAGAATAAATATAAACAGTGAAATTAAAAATATAATATAAAAGCAATATTGCAAACAATAATTTAATCCTATTAATAGTACCTACACGACGTATCAATAAGTCGTAACGCGCGGAATCTACGAATGAAATGAATAAGTTATGAACGATGTCGATGTTTTTGACTTTTGTGGTCGATGTATCGGCGATGTATCGTTCATCAAAACATCGATGTTTATGAACGATACATCGATGTTTTGAAAACATCGATGTATCGTTTGCATCCCTAGCTGACATATGTTTGACGGTTGCAATGGAAATGGAATATTGTGATTTCAATTTTTAATAATCATTAATAAATTGATAGAATTTTACTATTTCTTAATCAAAGAGATATTTTCAATATAGAGCAAAAAAGTAAGTGTTAAATTACTAAATACGAAACAGCAATTACGTTCATATTATTGTACCTATCTTGGGTATTATATTTTACGTATATAATTTTTCATTTTATGAAATACTATCTTTTCCGTGTGTAGTATCGTGTTTTCCTGTGATAATTAATATCGATTTAAAATATTTTTTAAAAAATGGTGTTCTAGAATTATCATTATCTATACTATTCTTCTGATTGTGCCATTTGAGGCAAATCCGTAAGGTATTATATACTCTTTGATTTGAGGTTCCTCCTTCATCAGCCAATCATATTGACGTAAGCCTCTCTGACCCGCTCCCTTCAGTCCATTCACCGATAGTAATCATCCATGACGTTTGCCTTCGGCCGTCACCTCCTCGACCCTCAATCTTTCCTTCTATGATCACCTCATATCCTGTATTTTGTTCTTCTAATTATCTATTAATATATAATTTAGTTTACTTTTTCGATCGACAATGCCCGATGGAATTCCATTATATGAATGATTATAATTATATATTAATATGATGGAATTCCATCATATTAATATATAATTATAATCATTCTAGTTTAGCTCTTTGATTGTTGACAGTATTTGCTTCATCGTATCGGCTCTGTGTACCTACTAGATGCTATTAAGCCGGCAAACCTACCTAAACTATCTAAACCTATCTTAACTTCAAGATACCAGCTATTAGGATATATTCCATTCTATTCTTCCGAAGAAGTGTACTATGTAGCATTGGGAGGGGTTTGCAATCTGCCCAAGAAAATATATTTAGATTTTTAAAAAGCCCGGGTTGTAAGAAGGTGGAAACACAGAATTTGGAAGAATGTTCCACTATTGTGGTCTACTTTATAAATAAAAAAGTTCACGACTGTTTCTAGTATTTAAAGGTTTATTTTGAACGGGTGTTGGGTAAATCCATACCAATTCAACCACAAAAAAATGATTTTGCCACCCAACATCTCAGATTTTGATGAAACTTGGCATGATTATTCTATTCATTGATGTTAGTAACCATGCCAAATTGTTTTGCTCTATCTCTAACGGTTTAGATTTTACAGCCTCTTAAAGTTTTTGGATTTTTGCAAATTTTATCATTCGGCGGTAAAAACCTAGTTTTGTTTTCCGATGAAAAATAATTTATATCTTTCTTGATTACCAACCAATGTTGATGATTTTTTTTTAAGTATACATCAATATGTGAGGAATAATTTAAAAAAATTAACAAAGCTACCAAGTGTTTATTTGGGGCCAGAAAAAATCTTAAAATGTCATTTTTAGGATTTTTAAACAAAATTTAGAGTTCTACGGTAAATGTAATATCTCGTAAAGGGAAAAGGATAATCGTGATTTTTTTTTTGCTTTTGTTCTAAGAGATATGCTCTACCACATGAAACAATAAAAATAGTGGGTATTTCTACTCTTCTGTTATTTTTGCCACTTCAAAACAAAAAATGTGTTAGTTTATTAATTGTACTAAAAATTATAAATATAATAATTTATCTAATAGAAATAAAATTTGATAGGTTTATTTCTATTGAATTTAGTTTTAATAAGAAAAATAATCATGAATAATAAAACAATCTTTACGTTTAATAATATAGTTTACTCCTTTATTATTAAGGTTTACAATTCTTAGCATTGAAACAGGATTAGGTCATTGTACTTTGAAACTTTTCTATATTGTCATATTTTGATTGGACACTTATCATACATTCTTGAGAAAACTGATAGGTTCTTCCTATCAGTTTTCTCAAGATCCTAAACAATTAAAATAAAAACTGCAAACCCGGGACCTTTGGATCAGCAGCCAGATACCTAACCAACTGAGCCACAAAGGGCGACAATTATCATATAATTTATTAACATTATTATTATAATAATTACAACACTTGATTGATATAAAGTAGCATAGATATTATTATTATTAATTAACAGGCTGGCAGCTAGCTATTGATGATGATATTATTACTGATTATCATTTGATATTTTTAGAATTATCAATATGCTTCCTTAAATTATATTCGTCAAAACATGAGGTCAATGTAAAACAATAACAGCTTGTTACATGCAGCACCTACATTTTTTAGCACACGATATAAAATTTCTAAATTCAAAAATTCATCACATTTTTAGGTACATTATGTATCATCCAATTGTCGAAAGTCAAAAAACAGAGTCTTCGCAGCATATATTTTCTATATGTATATATGGATTTACTCCGAATTTGGAGTAGAACATTAAGTGTGTCTGTGTGTATGTCCCTTATCACTTTTGATCCTGTCAATGCACAGAGCCTTAAATTTCAGAACATATAGAAAGTTAAAGGCCTACAAAACTTTTATACTCAGAATTTAGAATTTTGTTTCAATCAGAGGTTATCAACTTTTGAATTTTTGCTTTATTTTTCCATATATCTCAAGAACCATAAAAGCTAGAATGCTGAAAATTGGTATAAATATAGACAAAATTTGTTTGATAATTGATGTTGATAAATTGCCTATATTTCCAAGTTATTAACAAAATAGAAAAAGTCGAAACACATAAAAAATATTAACATTGTAACAATTTTTATAAAAATTGAATTTAGTGATGACATCGTTTCATACAATTTGTAAGGCAGTATACACTACACAATATCTACGGGGACTCAGAATATCTTGATACTTAATCTCCAAACATACATACATACAATCATGCTGTTTTCGTATTACATACATACATACCATCACGGCATATCCCACAATGTGGGGTAACCAGCGAAAGGTGTGCGGGTGTGCATTGCCTTATAAAAGGGAGCACAACACATCAGTGTATACCCACACACCAGTCTCGTCTCACCTATAAAGGTAGGTACTACATTCAGAATGGGTGGTGAACCTCATTGCTGAACTATGTGAGATGTTATTGTTGCCTGTTGTATTTTCGATTACCCGGCTCTTACGGGACACTCGAAAACAATAATAGAAAAGCGTGGAAGCACTATTCTAAGCCGGTGCCTCACAGTTTTCATATTCCCTTTGGGTAAAAAGGACTGCCCTCCATACTATCCTATCCTGACATACATACCTTCATGTTTTATATAAACAAAATAATTTAGATTTAAGTGTTTATAGTTTGGTACATATTCTTCAATCATTCATACTATTGTCATCGACAGTTGGATCTCATGTGTTACATACAATTAGTTATTATAGTAATGTGATGGTTGTGATTAAGATGCTTATAAATAATTTTTTTATAAGGTTTAATTTTCTTTTATAAATACTTCACAGATATAATCTTTTTCATATCTAAATGCCTTTCTTATTCATTTTTTATGTTTTCTGTTATATAATTTATATACCTAGATTAATAAAAATAAATGTTGTTTGATTTTAGTTGTACATACATAGCTATGGAAGAAGCACCGAAACTAGAGGAAATCAACCAAAAATTAAGAATTCAAAATTCAGAATTGGCCGAGAGGGTACAGTATTGGAGGGTTGAGTACAATAAATTAGAGACTGAAAAATTGGAACTAATAAAGCAAAACCATGATTTAACATCGGATATGATTGTATGATTCTTTCTAAATTAATTTTTTCTCAACATTATACACGTTCAAAAAGTTTTACTTTACATGCATGGGCGGAGATTCCCGCCAGAAAAATATTGAAATATACCACCTCGTAGCCTGACGCTGTCTCCCTGGTTGTTGTGTTTCTTATTCGATCACGCAAGTTCCTTGCAGCAATGGCACATAGAGTTCTCCTCTGCAGTCCTCAACATACTTTTGGTCTTAACAGTGTCCTCTCTTGCCTCAATGTCATATGTGAGGATAGATCGCACACAGGTCTTATAGATGCGTACGTTGCTGCTGGTTCACGTGTCTTTATTCCACCATATGACATCTCACAGCCAGCCTGCCTAAGCTGAGGCTTTGTCTACCTGAGGCCTTACATGAGAGGTCATGAGAGCTGAATAGATCACAGCTGAGATATCTGAACTGGAACACCTGTTCGATAAGCTCGTTGCATACCGAGATTCTGAATTCTAGTGGGTTCTTGGAGAATGTTATGCAATTTATCTTTGCTACAGAGACAATCATCTCTTCTTCTTCGTTTCCTCAATGCTGAGGGTCGTGATCTATGGGGTCGCCAATGGACAGAAAGTGTCGCCTCCAGTCCCCTCTGCACCTCGTACCGCCGAATGAAGGTCGTTACCGGTCAACTCCTTAATTTGGTCACACCATCGCGCAGGAAGTCTGCCTCTACTTCTTTAGCCTGGTACACTTCCTGTGATAATACTTTTTCTATGTGACCTCGCTCTCTCCTGGCGATGTGACTAAAGAAGCTCATTACCCAGCGGCTGCATACTGTAGACAATCTTTCTTTTACTTTGAGCCCTTTAGGACCAATTCATTCGTTCTTCTTCCAGTCCATGGAATCCTCAGCATGCGACGCCAACACCACATTTCAAATGCGTCAATCCTGGCACGATCATGGGACTTTGTCCAGGTTTAGGCTGTATATAGGGATATTGGAAAGATGAGAGTTCTGATGATTTTAATTTTGGTGGAGTTGGATATATATCGATCTTACCAGATCTTGTTCAGACGCATTGAAACATTTTTAGCCATGGCTATTCTTCTTTTTATTTCCTTCTCACACCCACCCTCAGCACTGATTTGAGAACCTAGGTATACAATGTTCTTAAAAGTTTCCAGACCTTGCAGTCTTCCCGATAGCTGTAGGAGATTTGCCCTGTCAATAAGAGATAATCATATTGAGAGGTGAAAGGCTATTTGTTTTAAGCAACTTTTTATAACTTCACAGGAGAGCCATTCGAAGTTTTGAATTTATATAAAAATAAATATTTTTAAAAAACTAATAGCCATATTTTACTGGGTAAGGCCACTATTTCTCAAAAAAAACTCGATATATTGGTATAATTTTTAATAGAAATATAGCCCTGGCTTTAAAGATAAATGTCAATATCGCAAAAATGTCCCTCGATATAATACTATGTATGTGCGGGATTTGTTGAACTTTGTGAGCATTCTTAGAAAGTCATCCAAGTTTTCAGTTATTATTGTAGCATCGTCAGCATATCCAAGCTTGAGAGATGCAAACTCTGCAATGATGTTGTCTATAATGCAGTTGAAGAGGAACGGGCTTTGGCTGTCGCCCTGTTGAACACCAAGAGATTTTTTTATGGCTTTTGCATATTTCCCGTTCGCTCTAAGTACCATTTTTGTAAAGAGAATAGAAAAAAGGTAGTTCATTCTAATCCTGTCAAAAGCCTATGTAAGGTCAATAAAGCATAAGGTTGACTGGTTTTTTGTATATCAGTGCCTTTTCTGTTAATCTGTCTAAGAACAAATATGGCATCAGTTGTAGAGCGATTCTTTCTAAAACTTTGCTGTTCCTCTCTGTTTGTAATGTGAGTCTCGAGTTTTTCTTTTATTTATATACTAAAGAGCTAACAGAGTAAGGTTTTCTTTACCTTTTTTGAAGAAGGGGATCGTAATTTGTATTCTCCAGTTGTCAGGGATAGTCGATGTGTCCAGTATTTTATTGAATAATTTGGAAAGTTCAGTTACCAATTGATCACTAGCATATTAGAGCATCTCATTATGTATTTTATCTGGTCCTATTGATTTTCGGTTTTTAAGTTATACTATGGCAACCCTGATATCGCCTTCGTCGATAGTTTCAAAATAATATTATGATTATTAAATTAAAATGAAAAACACAATACCATGTCATCATCATGTTAAGAACAATGGCATTGTACCTTCACTACATGTATAGGGTGGATATTATCCATTCTTAAACAATAAATTCCATTAATAGCCAAAATAAATCTTAAAAATTCATAACAACTGGTGAAATACATGAAGATTATCTGCATAATAAAAGTCCTAGAAGAACAGATGTTGATATTTTTTTATTTTCAAGGCATTGCATCCTATTGGATGATTTGTGCCAAAAATTCGACAAATTAACAATTTAAAGATGTTGATATGGTACATGGATAAAATTTTATTTAAGAAAAAAATTGTAGCGAAGATTCTCCGCTCCTGCGTGTAATGACGTGTTAAATATTGATTATTTTAGTTAATTTAAATAATGTTTTTATATTCATTGCACTTTTGCTATTTCAGAAATATAGAGAACTATTTTTAAAATACAAAAGTATAGAAAATTCTGTCAAATTGAATTTATCACGATCTTTAGATGATATTGTTAAGACTTCAGAGCATATAAGAAAAACTTTTGAATTGTATAAAGACATTGAAAATGGTAAGTTTTTATTTTTGTTTTAATTGTATACCTTATTTATTGCAAGTAATTATTGTGTGCTGTAGGATTTTATTTTCCGATTCAAATTGGCCATCTGACAACAATAATTTATTATTTTGTTAATATTGAGAAGGTTACATTGTGGCGTCATTTATTTATTTGTTAAACTTATAATAATAATAAACACTTCCTTGCACCCTGCGCAAGTGGCGAGTTTATTGCCGTATGGCAATTTCTTCCAACTAACCAGTGTTTCCAGCCCAGAGAAGCTATATTTGCGTGAGAAATAAATTTCTCCTCTGCTGGGAATCAAACCCGCACAGAAACCGAATGGCTTACCAACTGTGCCACAGCGGTCGGCATACATAAAATATATTATTGTAGTCATTCATCTCACTAGGGTTAAACCTGGGGGGCAAGTCTGGTCAAACAGTGAAATCAAAACCCTCATGATTACCCATATCATGGATGTTATGGAGTTCCATGATATCCTAAAATATTATAGAACTCCATAAGATAATTATATCCATGATATGGGTAATCATGAGGGTTTTGATTTCACTGTTTGACCAGACTTGCCCCCCTGTATCGAGATGAATTACTTTACAATAACAGCAATGAAATGTGTATGTATGATAGACAATAAATAATAAATTTGAAAATATTCAGAAAAACATATCATATGTAAACTAAAAAAATATCTAATACAAACTGGTACTAGGAAAATACTTGTGACAATAATCTCCACGTAATCATCACACAGACAATAAATTATTATAAAAAAAATATGAATTAAAAGTATAGGGTGACCATATATTTTAAGCCTTATTAAAAATCAATAAATGTTTTGCCACATAAATAGAATTTCTTATTAAAATTGTGTTATAGATCATGTTTTAATAAGAAATAATTCCTGGTAGTGTCTTAATTTAATAATAATTATTAATTTATTTCATTTAATAATAAAAATAAATTATAGTACTGTTCAATTATTCAGGATAGCTGATAGATTTTTTTTATATTGAGTAGATTCAACCATTTTTTGATAACTCATGTTTTATGATATTTTTCAGAATCACAAGGGACCAATATTTCACAATCGCCGAAACATACTACATTCCAAAATAATGTTAATCATGTTCATCCTATGATTCGAGGTGTAACAATTAAGAAGCCTGTCATTAGAATACCCATGTTGAATAGTGCTATGCTAAATTCGATGCAAGCAGGTAACTAATCAATACAGTAGTGCCTCCATAACGCAATTAGAAAAAAAACTACCCCTGTTCGGATTATCGGGGTTCTCTGACTATAGTATGTAAGGTTAACAGCCAGTTTCATAAAAAGCAGCAAAAGGACCCTTTAGTTAAAGGTTCTTTAAAAATTTAAAGTTGCCTTTAAGTCGTTGCGTTTCATAAATAATAATGCCGCGTACTTTAGTAAAAGGCAGAAATGTCACCAAAATACCTGAAAGTTGGCAATATTGCTATCAAAATCTATGGAAACATAGCTCATAGCATAGGTAAATCTTTCTGTTTACTACCATATAATATGTTATTTTCTGTCATTGAATTGATCATTGATGTAAAGGACATGTTTATGGAACAAAACCTATCAAGAAATTCTACTTTTCCATGTGGTCGATTTTTTTCCTATATACTTTTCACTGCTGTATCACAGTACGCATCTTCTAATTAGCTCATTTTGAAAACATATTTTTACTCTCCACACTATGGAATAGGGGAGAGTCATGATTTCGCAAAATTTAAGCGTATTTTTTTTACATCAATTTCTCAATGGGTATCATGTAGAGAATGCACACTATGAGTTTCGTCGTGATGTGTTTGTGTGTATGGCGTATACGCCGTACGCCGTAGCATTTATCTTTTTTGTGTCCTCTCTACAGCCCAAACTATAAGTCTGATCGACTTCATATTAACATCATATGTGTAAAGTGCAAAGACCTAGAGCTGATTAGTTTTCCATAGACAACTTTTGATTTCTTCTCTATGAATTCATCATTTACGTTGTTTTTTTTTTGTGTCCTCTCTGCAGCCCAAACTATAAGTCCGATTGACTTCATATTGATATCACATGTGTTAAGTCCATAAACTTAGAGCTGATTAGTTTTCCATAGACAACGGTTCATTTTTTCCCAATGTTTCTTTATGATTTCATCTATTAAAACTGAAAAAATGCTCTCACGACCTGGAAATTAGAGATATTTTAATTTGGTTTCAACTATTTATACAACACCAAGAATCTTCATAAAATTGTATTCAAAGTTGGTCAATGTTAAAAGAAAAATATTCAACGGTTTCAAAAATTATATTTTATTTAATGGATATTTGTATGAAACTTATATGTAACAAGAGAATTTTTTTATATTTGGCAATGTTCAGTTCATTGATTTCATATTGATATAAGAATATTCATAGCTTGAACTTAGAACTGATTAGCTTTTCATAGATATCATAAAATTTCTTCATATGATATCACGTGTCAACATTGTCAAAATGCTCTAACGCTCTTTGAAACAAAATTTATCTGCTTTTTTTAAAATATTTCATACAACATAAGCAGTCTTCACTATACTGCATTAATAGTTTGTTTATCTTAACATAAAAATATACTATCGGAAGAAAATTTATATTCCTGATAGTAACGTTTAGTATGAATAAAAATGTAATTAGATAAATTTCTATGTATGGAAAAGTTCAGTAATTTGATTTCATGTTATAATGTAAAAAGCTTGAACATAGAACTGATTAGCTTTCCATAAACAACAAAAAAAATCTTCATATGATATCACCTGTCAAAATTTGGAAAATGCTCTCGCGTTCTTTAGAACAGAATTTTTCTGCTTTTTTTAAAATATTTCATACAACATAAGCATTCTTCCCTATACTGCATTAATAGTTTGTCTATCTTAACATAAAAATATACTATCGGAAGAAAATTTATATTCCTGATAGTAACATTTAGTATGAATAAAAATGTAATTAGATAAATTTCTATGTATGGAAACGTTCAGTAATTTGATTTCATGTTATTATGTAAAGAGCTTGAACATAGAACTGATTAGCTTTCCATAAATAACAAAAAAATTCTTCATATAATATCACGTGTCAAAATTTTGAAAATGCTCTCGCGTTCTTTAAAACAAAATTTATCTGCTTTTTTTAAAATATTTCATACAACATAAGCATTCTTCACTATACTGCATTAATAGTTTGTTTATCTTAACATAAAAATATACTATCGGAAGAAAATTTATATTCCTGATAGTAACATTTAGTATGAATAAAAATGTAATTAGATAAATTTCTATGTATGGAAATGTTCAGTAATTTGATTTCATGTTATAATGTAAAGAGCTTGAACATAGAACTGATTAGTTTTCCATAAATAACAAAAAAAATCTTCATATGATATCACCTATCAAAATTTGGTAAATGCTCTCGCGTTCTTTAGAACAAAATTTATCTGCTTTTTTTAAAATATTTCATACAACATAAGCATTCTTCCCTATACTGCATTAATAGTTTGTCTATCTTAACATAAAAATATACTATCGGAAGAAAATTTATATTCCTGATAGTAACATTTAGTATGAATAAAAATGTAATTAGATAAATTTCTATGTATGGAAACGTTCAGTAATTTGATTTCATGTTATGATGTAAAGAGCTTGAAAATAGAACTGATTAGCTTTCCATAAATAACAAAAAAATTCTTCATATGATATCACCTGTCAAAATTTGGAAAATGCTCTTGCGTTCTTTAAAACAAAATTTATCTACTTTTTTTAAAATATTTCATACAACATAAGCATTCTACACCATACTGCATTAAAAGTTTGTCTATCTTATCATAAAAATATACTATCGGAAGAAAATTTATATTCCTGATAGTAACATTTAGTATGAATAAAAATGTAATTAGATAAATTTCTGTGTATGGAAAAGTTCAGTAATTTGATTGCATGTTATAATGTAAAGAGCTTGAACATATAACTGATTAGCTTTCCATAAATAACAAAAAAAATCTTCATATGATATCACCTGTCAAAATTTGGAAAATGCTCTCGCGTTCTTTAGAACAAAATTTATCTGCTTTTTTTAAAATATTTCATACAACATAAGCATTCTTCCCTATACTGCATTAATAGTTTGTTTATCTTAACATAAAAATATACTATCGGAAGAAAATTTATATTCCTGATAGTAACATTTAGTATGAATAAAAATGTAATTAGATAAATTTCTATGTATGGAAAAGTTCAGTAATTTGATTTCATGTTATAATGTAAAGAGCTTGAACATAGAACTGATTAGCTTTCCATAAATAACTAAAAATTCTTCATATAATATCACCTGTCAAAATTTGGAAAATGCTCTCGCGTTCTTTAGAACAAAATTTATCTGCTTTTTTTAAAATATTTCATTCAACATAAGCATTCTTCCCTATACTGCATTAATAGTTTGTCTATCTTAACATAAAAATATACTATCGGAAGAAAATTTATATTCCTGATAGTAACATTTAGTACGAATAAAAATGTAATTAGATAAATTTCTATGTATGGAAACGTTCAGTAATTTGATTTCATGTTATAATGTAAAGAGCTTGAACATAGAACTGATTAGCTTTCCATAAATAACTAAAAATTCTTCATATAATATCACGTGTCAAAATTTTGAAAATGCTCTCGCGTTCTTTAAAACAAAATTTATCTGCTTTTTTAAAAATATTTCATACAACATAAGCATTCTTCACTATACTGCATTAATAGTTTGTTTATCTTAACATAAAAATATACTATCGGAAGAAAATTTATATTCCTGATAGTAACATTTAGTATGAATAAAAATGTAATTAGATAAATTTCTATGTATGGAAAAGTTCAGTAATTTGATTTCATGTTATAATGTAAAGAGCTTGAACATAGAACTGATTAGCTTTCCATAAATAACAAAAAAAATCTTCATATGATATCACC
Organism: Molanna angustata; assembly: GCA_963576475.1. Classification (NCBI taxonomy): domain Eukaryota; kingdom Metazoa; phylum Arthropoda; class Insecta; order Trichoptera; family Molannidae; genus Molanna; species Molanna angustata. Next base: position 36,227,249 of record OY754968.1, on the reverse strand, counting down.
TGTCAAAATTTGGAAAATGCTCTCGCGTTCTTTAGAACAAAATTTATCTGCTTTTTTTAAAATATTTCATACAACATAAGCATTCTTCCCTATACTGCATTAATAGTTTGTCTATCTTAACATAAAAATATACTATCGGAAGAAAATTTATATTCCTGATAGTAACATTTAGTATGAATAAAAATGTAATTAGATAAATTTCTATGCATGGAAACGTTCAGTAATTTGATTTCATGTTATAATGTAAAGAGCTTGAACATAGAACTGATTAGCTTTCCATAAATAACAAAAAAAATCTTCATATGATATCACCTGTCAAAATTTGGAAAATGCTCTCGCGTTCTTTAGAACAAAATTTATCTGCTTTTTTTAAAATATTTCATACAACATAAGCATTCTTCCCTATACTGCATTAATAGTTTGTCTATCTTAACATAAAAATATACTATCGGAAGAAAATTTATATTCCTGATAGTAACATTTAGTATGAATAAAAATGTAATTAGATAAATTTCTATGTATGGAAACGTTCAGTAATTTGATTTCATGTTATAATGTAAAGAGCTTGAACATAGAACTGATTAGCTTTCCATAAATAACAAAGAAATCTTCATATGATATCACGTGTCAAAATTTTGAAAATGCTCTCGCGTTCTTTAAATCAAAATTTATCTGCTTTTTTAAAAATATTTCATACAACATAAGCATTCTTCACTATACTGCATTAATAGTTTGTCTATCTTAACATAAAAATATACTATCGGAAGAAAATTTATATTCCTGATAGTAACATTTAGTATGAATAAAAATGTAATTAGATAAATTTCTATGTATGGAAACGTTCAGTAATTTGATTTCATGTTATAATGTAAAGAGCTTGAACATAGAACTGATTAGCTTTCCATAAATAACAAAAAAATCTTCATATGATATCACGTGTCAAAATTTTGAACATGCTCTCGCGTTCTTTAAATCAAAATTTATTTGCTTTTTTAAAAATATTTCATACAACATAAGCATTCTTCACTATACTGCATTAATAGTTTGTCTATCTTAACATAAAAATATACTATCGAAAGAAAATTTATATTCCTGATAGTAACATTTAGTATGAATAAAAATGTAATTAGATAAATTTCTATGTATGGAAACGTTCAGTAATTTGATTTCATGTTATAATGTAAAGAGCTTGAACATAGAACTGATTAGCTTTCCATAAATAACTAAAAATTCTTCATATAATATCACGTGTCAAAATTTTGAAAATGCTCTCGCGTTCTTTAAATCAAAATTTATCTGCTTTTTTTAAAATATTTCATACAACATAAGCATTCTTCACTATACTGCATTAATAGTTTGTTTATCTTAACATAAAAATATACTATCGAAAGAAAATTTATATTCCTGGTAGTAACATTTAGTATGAATAAAAATGTAATTAGATAAATTTCTATGTATGGAAAAGTTCAGTAATTTGATTTCATGTTATAATGTAAAGAGCTTGAACATAGAACTGATTAGCTTTCCATAAATAACAAAAAAATTCTTCATATGATATCACCTGTCAAAATTTGGAAAATACTCTTGCGTTCTTTAAAACAAAATTTATGTGCTTTTTTAAAATATTTCATACAACATAAGCATTCTTCACTATACTGCATTAATAGTTTGTCTATCTTAACATAAAAATATACTATCGGAAGAAAATTTATATTCCTGATAGTAACATTTAGTATGAATAAAAATGTAATTAGATAAATTTCTATGTATGGAAACGTTCAGTAATTTGATTTCATGTTATAATGTAAAGAGCTTGAACATAGAACTGATTAGCTTTCCATAAATAACAAAAAAATCTTCATATGATATCACGTGTCAAAATTTTGAACATGCTCTCGCGTTCTTTAAATCAAAATTTATCTGCTTTTTTAAAAATATTTCATACAACATAAGCATTCTTCACTATACTGCATTAATAGTTTGTCTATCTTAACATAAAAATATACTATCGAAAGAAAATTTATATTCCTGATAGTAACATTTAGTATGAATAAAAATGTAATTAGATAAATTTCTATGTATGGAAACGTTCAGTAATTTGATTTCATGTTATAATGTAAAGAGCTTGAACATAGAACTGATTAGCTTTCCATAAATAACTAAAAATTCTTCATATAATATCACGTGTCAAAATTTTGAAAATGCTCTCGCGTTCTTTAAATCAAAATTTATCTGCTTTTTTTAAAATATTTCATACAACATAAGCATTCTTCACTATACTGCATTAATAGTTTGTCTATCTTAACATAAAAATATACTATCGGAAGAAAATTTATATTCCTGATAGTAACATTTAGTATGAATTAAAAATGTAATTAGATAAATTTCTATGTATGGAAACGTTCAGTAATTTGATTTCATGTTATAATGTAAAGAGCTTGAACATAGAACTGATTAGCTTTCCATAAATAACAAAAAAATCTTCATATGATATCACGTGTCAAAATTTTGAAAATGCTCTCGCGTTCTTTAAATCAAAATTTATGTGCTTTTTTAAAATATTTCATACAACATAAGCATTCTTCACTATACTGCATTAATAGTTTGTCTATCTTAACATAAAAATATACTATCGAAAGAAAATTTATATTCCTGGTAGTAACATTTAGTATGAATAAAAATGTAATTAGATAAATTTCTATGTATGGAAAAGTTCAGTAATTTGATTTCATGTTATAATGTAAAGAGCTTGAACATAGAACTGATTAGCTTTCCATAAATAACAAAAAAATTCTTCATATGATATCACCTGTCAAAATTTGGAAAATACTCTTGCGTTCTTTAAAACAAAATTTATGTGCTTTTTTAAAATATTTCATACAACATAAGCATTCTTCACTATACTGCATTAATAGTTTGTCTATCTTAACATAAAAATATACTATCGGAAGAAAATTTATATTCCTGATAGTAACATTTAGTATGAATAAAAATGTAATTAGATAAATTTCTATGTATGGAAACGTTCAGTAATTTGATTTCATGTTATAATGTAAAGAGCTTGAACATAGAACTGATTAGCTTTCCATAAATAACAAAAAAATCTTCATATGATATCACGTGTCAAAATTTTGAAAATGCTCTCGCGTTCTTTAAATCAAAATTTATGTGCTTTTTTAAAATATTTCATACAACATAAGCATTCTTCACTATACTGCATTAATAGTTTGTCTATCTTAACATAAAAATATACTATCGGAAGAAAATTTATATTCCTGATAGTAACATTTAGTATGAATAAAAATGTAATTAGATAAATTTCTATGTATGGAAACGTTCAGTAATTTGATTTCATGTTATAATGTAAAGAGCTTGAACATAGAACTGATTAGCTTTCCATAAATAACTAAAAATTCTTCATATAATATCACGTGTCAAAATTTTGAAAATGCTCTCGCGTTCTTTAAATCAAAATTTATCTGCTTTTTTTAAAATATTTCATACAACATAAGCATTCTTCACTATACTGCATTAATAGTTTGTTTATCTTAACATAAAAATATACTATCGAAAGAAAATTTATATTCCTGGTAGTAACATTTAGTATGAATAAAAATGTAATTAGATAAATTTCTATGTATGGAAAAGTTCAGTAATTTGATTTCATGTTATAATGTAAAGAGCTTGAACATAGAACTGATTAGCTTTCCATAAATAACAAAAAAAATCTTCATATGATATCACCTGTCAAAATTTGGAAAATGCTCTCGCGTTCTTTAGAACAAAATTTATCTGCTTTTTTTAAAATATTTCATACAACATAAGCATTCTTCCCTATACTGCATTAATAGTTTGTCTATCTTAACATAAAAATATACTATCGGAAGAAAATTTATATTCCTGATAGTAACATTTAGTATGAATAAAAATGTAATTAGATAAATTTCTATGCATGGAAACGTTCAGTAATTTGATTTCATGTTATAATGTAAAGAGCTTGAACATAGAACTGATTAGCTTTCCATAAATAACAAAAAAAATCTTCATATGATATCACCTGTCAAAATTTGGAAAATGCTCTCGCGTTCTTTAGAACAAAATTTATCTGCTTTTTTTAAAATATTTCATACAACATAAGCATTCTTCCCTATACTGCATTAATAGTTTGTCTATCTTAACATAAAAATATACTATCGGAAGAAAATTTATATTCCTGATAGTAACATTTAGTATGAATAAAAATGTAATTAGATAAATTTCTATGTATGGAAACGTTCAGTAATTTGATTTCATGTTATAATGTAAAGAGCTTGAACATAGAACTGATTAGCTTTCCATAAATAACAAAGAAATCTTCATATGATATCACGTGTCAAAATTTTGAAAATGCTCTCGCGTTCTTTAAATCAAAATTTATCTGCTTTTTTAAAAATATTTCATACAACATAAGCATTCTTCACTATACTGCATTAATAGTTTGTCTATCTTAACATAAAAATATACTATCGGAAGAAAATTTATATTCCTGATAGTAACATTTAGTATGAATAAAAATGTAATTAGATAAATTTCTATGTATGGAAACGTTCAGTAATTTGATTTCATGTTATAATGTAAAGAGCTTGAACATAGAACTGATTAGCTTTCCATAAATAACAAAAAAATCTTCATATGATATCACGTGTCAAAATTTTGAACATGCTCTCGCGTTCTTTAAATCAAAATTTATTTGCTTTTTTAAAAATATTTCATACAACATAAGCATTCTTCACTATACTGCATTAATAGTTTGTCTATCTTAACATAAAAATATACTATCGAAAGAAAATTTATATTCCTGATAGTAACATTTAGTATGAATAAAAATGTAATTAGATAAATTTCTATGTATGGAAACGTTCAGTAATTTGATTTCATGTTATAATGTAAAGAGCTTGAACATAGAACTGATTAGCTTTCCATAAATAACTAAAAATTCTTCATATAATATCACGTGTCAAAATTTTGAAAATGCTCTCGCGTTCTTTAAATCAAAATTTATCTGCTTTTTTTAAAATATTTCATACAACATAAGCATTCTTCACTATACTGCATTAATAGTTTGTTTATCTTAACATAAAAATATACTATCGAAAGAAAATTTATATTCCTGGTAGTAACATTTAGTATGAATAAAAATGTAATTAGATAAATTTCTATGTATGGAAAAGTTCAGTAATTTGATTTCATGTTATAATGTAAAGAGCTTGAACATAGAACTGATTAGCTTTCCATAAATAACAAAAAAATTCTTCATATGATATCACCTGTCAAAATTTGGAAAATACTCTTGCGTTCTTTAAAACAAAATTTATGTGCTTTTTTAAAATATTTCATACAACATAAGCATTCTTCACTATACTGCATTAATAGTTTGTCTATCTTAACATAAAAATATACTATCGGAAGAAAATTTATATTCCTGATAGTAACATTTAGTATGAATAAAAATGTAATTAGATAAATTTCTATGTATGGAAACGTTCAGTAATTTGATTTCATGTTATAATGTAAAGAGCTTGAACATAGAACTGATTAGCTTTCCATAAATAACAAAAAAATCTTCATATGATATCACGTGTCAAAATTTTGAAAATGCTCTCGCGTTCTTTAAATCAAAATTTATGTGCTTTTTTAAAATATTTCATACAACATAAGCATTCTTCACTATACTGCATTAATAGTTTGTCTATCTTAACATAAAAATATACTATCGGAAGAAAATTTATATTCCTGATAGTAACATTTAGTATGAATAAAAATGTAATTAGATAAATTTCTATGTATGGAAACGTTCAGTAATTTGATTTCATGTTATAATGTAAAGAGCTTGAACATAGAACTGATTAGCTTTCCATAAATAACAAAAAAATCTTCATATGATATCACGTGTCAAAATTTTGAAAATGCTCTCGCGTTCTTTAGAACAAAATTTATCTGCTTTTTTTAAAATATTTCATACAACATAAGCATTCTTCACTATACTGCATTAATAGTTTGTTTATCTTAACATAAAAATATACTATCGGAAGAAAATTTATATTCCTGATAGTAACATTTAGTATGAATAAAATGTAATTAGATAAATTTCTATGTATGGAAAAGTTCAGTAATTTGATTTCATGTTATAATGTAAAGAGCTTGAACATAGAACTGATTAGCTTTCCATAAATAACAAAAAAAATCTTCATATGATATCACCTGTCAAAATTTGGAAAATGCTCTCGCGTTCTTTAGAACAAAATTTATCTGCTTTTTTTAAAATATTTCATACAACATAAGCATTCTTCCCTATACTGCATTAATAGTTTGTCTATCTTAACATAAAAATATACTATCGGAAGAAAATTTATGTTCCTGATAGTAACATTTAGTATGAATAAAAATGTAATTAGATAAATTTCTATGTATGGAAACGTTCAGTAATTTGATTTCATGTTATAATGTAAAGAGCTTGAACATAGAACTGATTAGCTTTCCATAAATAACAAAAAAATCTTCATATGATATCACGTGTCAAAATTTTGAACATGCTCTCGCGTTCTTTAAATCAAAATTTATCTGCTTTTTTAAAAATATTTCATACAACATAAGCATTCTTCACTATACTGCATTAATAGTTTGTCTATCTTAACATAAAAATATACTATCGAAAGAAAATTTATATTCCTGATAGTAACATTTAGTATGAATAAAAATGTAATTAGATAAATTTCTATGTATGGAAACGTTCAGTAATTTGATTTCATGTTATAATGTAAAGAGCTTGAACATAGAACTGATTAGCTTTCCATAAATAACTAAAAATTCTTCATATAATATCACGTGTCAAAATTTTGAAAATGCTCTCGCGTTCTTTAAATCAAAATTTATCTGCTTTTTTTAAAATATTTCATACAACATAAGCATTCTTCACTATACTGCATTAATAGTTTGTTTATCTTAACATAAAAATATACTATCGAAAGAAAATTTATATTCCTGGTAGTAACATTTAGTATGAATAAAAATGTAATTAGATAAATTTCTATGTATGGAAAAGTTCAGTAATTTGATTTCATGTTATAATGTAAAGAGCTTGAACATAGAACTGATTAGCTTTCCATAAATAACAAAAAAATCTTCATATGATATCACCTGTCAAAATTTGGAAAATACTCTTGCGTTCTTTAAAACAAAATTTATGTGCTTTTTTAAAATATTTCATACAACATAAGCATTCTTCACTATACTGCATTAATAGTTTGTCTATTTTAACATAAAAATATACTATCGGAAGAAAATTTATATTCCTGATAGTAACATTTAGTATGAATAAAAATGTAATTAGATAAATTTCTATGTATGGAAACGTTCAGTAATTTGATTTCATGTTATAATGTAAAGAGCTTGAACATAGAACTGATTAGCTTTCCATAAATAACAAAAAAATCTTCATATGATATCACGTGTCAAAATTTTGAAAATGCTCTCGCGTTCTTTAAATCAAAATTTATGTGCTTTTTTAAAATATTTCATACAACATAAGCATTCTTCACTATACTGCATTAATAGTTTGTCTATCTTAACATAAAAATATACTATCGGAAGAAAATTTATATTCCTGATAGTAACATTTAGTATGAATAAAAATGTAATTAGATAAATTTCTATGTATGGAAACGTTCAGTAATTTGATTTCATGTTATAATGTAAAGAGCTTGAACATAGAACTGATTAGCTTTCCATAAATAACAAAAAAATCTTCATATGATATCACGTGTCAAAATTTTGAAAATGTTCTCGCGTTCTTTAAATCAAAATTTATCTGCTTTTTTTAAAATATTTCATACAACATAAGCATTCTTCACTATACGGCATTAATAGTTTGTCTATCTTAACATGAAAATATACTATCGTTAATTTGAAAATTTATATTCCTGGTAGTAAAATTTAGAATGAATAAAATATTTCATTGTCAATATTTGTGGTGTGGAGAGTTTAGTGTTGGCCACAACCCACTCGTTTTTTATATTATTTATAAAAAAATGTTTAAATAATAACAAAACTATTGAATGTTAGTAAGTAATATGCACATGATCGTCAACATTCAATTGACAATATTGACATCAACAAGAACTGACTTGAACATTATGTCATATTGCAGCACACTCTGGTGGCAAAAAAATGAACTGCTCTTAAAGAAGACTTTAGTGACTAAAGTACGAAGACACTGGACTTTAAATTAAAGTGAACTTTAAGTGACATTTTGTTGTTATGAAACGCAATTTATTTTAAAGTCGACATTAAGTCTCCTTTAATTTTTATAAAACTGGCCATAGGCTAGGTAATTTTCATAAAAATATAATGAAAAACTTTATTCATATTATTGTATATATAAAAAAAATAACATCTTCTAGAACTTGATTTTCTGGTAATTTTACTGTTTTACTCATGTTCAGGGATTCTTCTCAGGGCTGCGCTCAGAATAAACACAGAATGCACTTATTGGCGCTCGAAGCCGTTCAGAATCACCGGAAACCGACGATCTAAAAACAGTCGTATTCAGATTGAAGGTAGAGTGTATGCTCCAAAAGCCCTGTAAAATCATTGGGTGAAAAATGCTATGACAGATTTTTTTTTTTATTGCATTGAAAAACCAACAGTACAAACAAAAGATAAGATACAAAAGAAAACAACAATCAAAACATACATCGTTATAGGTTTTCACATGTTAACAAAACATTAATAATAAGCTAATGGTCAAAAGTCGAAAACATAACATAAACAAAAAGGATAAAAATAAAAGTATATGTATAAAATAAATAAGTATGTAGGAGAAAGAAACCATCTGCCGGAGGTGGCCTTTGGGAGAGGAACGATTGGGAAACGGCAGCTGCTTGAACCTAATTACATCCATAGAGTTCCATCCTGACCCATATCACTCAACACCACTACATTAGATTTCTGATAAGGAACATATGTGCAATTGTTTTTTTAAGGAGACAAGGTGTATATTGAAAAGGTCTATTTCACCAAATTTAGTGTTGTAGGATTGGCATAATCTGGTTATGAAATTGTTTTTTGGGAAGTTAGTGTTACTTATTGGGACATGAAATAGAGTAGATTATCATGTTGACCTAGTGAGTGCGTGAGAGATAATTTGGGATTGAAGAGATGAGGAGTCAAAGAGGCCATTTAAAATTTTGTACAGCATAAGTTGGTCAGCACATAACCTTCGATTTATCAGAGGCGCAAGTTTGTGAAAGTCAAGGGTTTCATAGTATTTACTGATTTCTTCTATTTTATCTGTGGTAAGATTACCTACATGTATTTTATCTGTGGTGTCTGTTATATCAGTTGACGTTATTTCGTTATTTACAATATTCATTCACAAAGAGGGTTATTTAAGTAAAATATCAATCAAAAGTTTCCTATGAAAGGTTAGAACATTATTTACTTTACTACTCTATTGTTGTCTTTCGACGATAATGCAACCTAAAACAACACGTGTATGATAAATGACATCTGACTTTTAAAATGCCCCAGACTGTGTTCAGATTGAAACGACTCTCGAAAGGGTTCAGTGAGATTGGTGTGAAAAATGCAATAATCTACAAATTCAGGTACATCCGACACTCGTCGTCAAGTGTTTTGTTCTTTTTTTATTCAGTAATTTTAGATTTTCAACACCATATGTCTGTGCAAGTAAAGTTGCAGATTATTTAATGTAAATTTTTTACTTTCCTTTGGAGATTGTCACCCTAACCTTTTTAACTCTTCCCCATCTACCGCTATCATTTCTCGTCCACCTTGTTCTCTTATATATTTACGTTTTGTAATGTATTGTGATGGGGTGCACAGTACTATCTCCTCAATTGAATATTGGGGATGGTCTTCTTCAATAAATAACTCAGTAGTTATCTCTGTAATCAATCTCTGTATTGTCTCAGTACGGGCCCTATGGCAGAATGCCCCCTACTCATTCATACCAAGCCTATATACATAGGCACAACATCCGTCTCTTTCACACACGATATCCCTTTCACACTTACGTACACTACACATTTTATCTGTAATTAATTAGTATATTAGTTGTCCTATCGAAGAGAACATGGTTCTCAAAACATGTTGACATTAGTCATTAAAGTGGTTTATACGAAGTGAATTTGTTATATTATTCATCTAATATGGCACATTTTTGCACTATGATTAAGGTGATGTGCTTACATTTCATAGGGATCATTTTTTTAACTTGATAAATAAACATGTGGTCCACAAGTAAATTACAGAAAGACATGGATACTCCAAAAACACACATATACAACTAAAAAATAAAACAAAGCATATGTCATTGGTGACTCTGGTAGAGAGGGAGAAGGTGAATCATTTGACAGTTTGGATTATCGAGGCTACTCTGTAGTTTTATATCTGCAATTATTGGGGCTATGATCAAATATGAATCTTAAAAAAATCTACAATTATGAATTAAAATAATGTATATTTATTAGTTCTTATTGTTGAATGGCAATATCATCCACCAATTCAGTGTTTCCACCCTATAGAAACAAGAATCACATTAAAAATAATGTTGTAATTTACTTTCCCTCAACTGGAAATCAAACCATGGACGCATATGGACTTACCACTATGGCATGGCATTCGACATATACTTCAATTATTGTTTAACATTTGCAAGATTACTTTGTTACACATTTCTGTTTTTTTTAGTACCACCAGTTGAAGAAAATTCACCATCTCCTGTGATTGAAAGTGATACTGACGAAACTCCCTCACAGGAGGCTACTGCATCACTATCACCACAAGTGGAATTACTCGGTAACATAGATCAATTTTTTTTTACATGCATTACAAAGGGAACTATGTAAGGTTGACGATATCATCAGATGGAGTAGGCAGCGGAGGAGTGACTGGTATGGTCATGTCCAAAGGATGTGGACAGCACCAGACTTCCTCATATCGTGCTTCACAATCAGCCTCACGGAACCCGCCCTCGTGGTAGACCGCCAAAAAGATGGAGGGATAGCTGGGGGTCCACCTCGCAGGAAGAGCAGGCCTCTTAAAAAACAGACCTGAAGGTCTATTCAAAAGGAGAAGAAGATGCATTACAAGCGCTCTTTAGGATAATACACATAAATAGTGTTATAAATTATCCATATATTATTATTATCGTCATTGCATAATTTCACAATGTGGGTTAAAGCCGGTGCCTCACACATAAAAGTATTCTACCTATTAAAAACTGTATCCTATTGGAAGCTTATTCTTGACATTAAAATCCAATCTTAATTTCAAATTTTTACTAACAATCGACCTTATTATTAGAAAACAAGATGGTAGTTAGGTATGTTTTAATCGTAATAGTAGTTTGAATGTCCGCAGGTGACAGGTAAGTAGGTTTTGTGCATAATTTAAATTTGGATTTTTAGTTTTGAGAGTAAGGCTGCTGATCACGGAAAAAAATCCAAATAGTTCCTAACAGAAATTCTTTCAGACTTCTTAGGAAAGAAGAATGTTCTATTTTAAATTATTTGAGGTATTGCAGTGACTGTTATTAATAATTTATGTTATTTTTGTTGAAGATCTATGTGTTTCATTACGGCGAGTTGATAGCTTAACACCAAGCCGGAGAGTTAACAGAAGAGTTCCTGGAACGACTCCATTATGTGACATCAGACCGATAAATACTTCACAAAGTGATGTAAGACAAGATGTAACTGCTAATCGTAGTTTATTTTTGGAACAAAATCAAGGTGAGGTTTGTATATACCGCTTCTTCTTGACTTCTAAAGAAACAAGTGGTTTTAGCCACAATGTAATAGTGGTTTGAATATTGCCTTTTTTACTCACCAGGTTTGGCTTTGTTCAGTATGTATTTCTAAACACTGTTATTACAATTTCACATGTTTAAACCACAAATGAGTTATTTTATTTGACTGGTTTCAATGTGACTGGATCCTCCTCAGAGCACGCTCTCTCCAATAATCAATCTAATATTAATAACCGTTTATAGTTTTTTGTGTCATAATTATCACCTATGTTTTCAGAAAATGTAATTTATAACCAAAATAATGTATTTGTGAATGAACAAGCAGCTTCTTCAAATTTCAGCGCAGATGGTTCATTTCAATATAGATCAAGGTTTGTATTGATATTTTTGTCTATTTTCTTAATTTTATTGTATTCTTACAAAAGACAGTCTTACTTAATTATTTAATGCAACAAATGATTTGTTTTTTTGTGAATTATAATTTGAATATTTAGTTGTTACAATTCTTTGCCATCCCAGTCGCTATATAAATGAAGGTAATCTGTATCTGATGTTTTAATTTTATATATATATTTTTTTGTTTTTTGTTTGACAAAGATTAATGTTTATTTTAAATCCTTTTAGTTTAGTGTTTGAGCCATTTTTTGACAATTCATTTTGTTCTTTATGCAAATTACTGACTCGTTCCGCTTTATTTAAGCTGTTAAAGAAATAAAACGTGATACATGATATAAAACATGATATTTTCTGTATGTTTGTTAAATTTTTATAGAAAAGATGTTCCCAATTATAATTAAATGTGTACAGTTTGCAAAAGTCATATTATTATTTTGTTTTTAGATTGGAGTGTATAATTGAAGATACAGAAAATGAAAGTATCAATGTGAGTATTCATTTATTATACCAAGATAGGTATGTATAGAATTTGCCTACGCATATACCAATTTTGGTACAGGGATATACATACTCTTAATTTGAATCAATAAAATCTTCACCCTCATTCTCTTACTTGACGAGCTCTACATGAATCATTATATTCAATATTTATTAATTCTGTTATAAAACATTCATAAATTTTTTTGAACAGTTTTTAATTGTGTTTCCAGTTATCTGTGAGATGATTGATATCGTAAGTCTCCAGATTGTGTTAAATTAATATTTGACATATTACCTACCTGTTAGGTGCCCGAGAAGTAATATAAAATATAAACATGTATAACACAGCATTGTCAAGATTATTTTTGTAGTTAAAACTTTGTTTTTTTTTTCAGTGGGTAACTTCACGCCAAAAACCAAATCCTTTTGTTGTATTGACTCGATCACTTGATGATGAAAACAATTCAGCTTTGAATAGAAGGTATGCCATCTTTGAAATTTAATAGTTTTTATTAGTATCATATCTTCATGGATTTCATTTCTAATATAGAAGGTTCCTTTCTAAACTCTTCTTTCTTTATGTGTAATTGATAATTTTACTATGTACATGTCGTCCTTTTAATACATTTTTTATTAATTTTTCTGACCATATTATAAGCAACATTTTTGTAACTATGATCCCGAGTGTTTTGTATAGGACCCATGGAATGTGATATACAATAAACAATATTGTTTATAGAAAATCTGTAACAAAAAATTAGCATTCTAAAAAGTCAACTAGAGTTACAATTCAAATCAAATACATCTACGATTTTCTTCTAAAATTTGTTTTAATCAAATTTATATTGAACATTTGCATATTTTAGAAAAATATCAAACTTATATGTATTTTGATCACAGAGTAAATAATATATACAGAACTGACTAAGCTACGACTTTATACTAGGGCAGGGGATCCCAACCTTTTTGTACTCTAGAGCACATTCTAAAATATTGGTAGGGTGGCGGGCACTACCTATTTTTAACCAACAAACTCCTTCCATAACTTTTCATTTTCCCATAATTTATTTTCTTATATTCTTATTTTATTAAGAAGAATACTGTCAGTTTGGCTGTTGGGGCCATGCTTATTGCTTTCACTGACAGACCACTCATATATATAATATCGCAAACATACGAATGTATTTAATAAACCTTGGCACTCAAAAAAAAAAAAAATTAAATGTTTAACAAATAAACGAAAATAATTCACATTTTTAATTATGAAAAAATTCTGTCTCTGTCGAATAGTGGCAGGCACATACGAATCGTCATGGGGTTGGGAACCTCTGTAATAGGGGATTGGTACCTACATAAAGGGAAGTGGAACGGTGGTATCCCAAACACATTCAATGTAACTACAAGTAGGTAAACAAGCTAGAAAGAAATAATATATCTGCCCCCCTAGACAACATGCCATTAAAGCTAAGCGTTATATCGCTAAGCGATAGAAATGTATGAAATTTGTGGCTGTCACGTGTTGTCATAGCGACCAATTTCATACATTTACTATCGCTTAGCGATATAACGAGACAACATGCCATTAAAGCTAAGCGTTATATCGCTAAGCGATAGAAATGTATGAAATTTGTGGCTGTCACGTGTTGTCATAGCGACCAATTTCATACATTTACTATCGCTTAGCGATATAACGCTTAGCTTAAATGACACGTTGTCTAGGCCCCCTGGCAAGATTCAGGGGTGACATCTGTGCAAGAACACTGTCACTTCATGTATAAGGACTGTTGCTTTCATTGTTTACAATAAAAAATAACTTCTCAATAGATGGCATTACAAAAAAGTTTCTTCGTTACTTCATAGATGGCAATAGTAAAAATGTCCAATTTTCAAACGATCTATTTCTCATTATTAAACTTTTTAAGGCGAGCGTCATGTATAGATGCCCACCGGCCGCATGCCTAAACGCCGAGCGTCATCTATACATGCCCTCATTGCTATACACAATTGTGAACCTTCATATCTCAGTAAATTCATACTTGATTGCGACGAAAAGTAGATGAATATTACTCCCATATGTTTGACATCAAGACATCTATCGGTGTATCAACAAAACAATTGTTAAATTATTTAAAAAATTAAAAACTCTAAGCATTGTAATTCATTGATCATCACCGACCAAATTTACTCTCTCCCGCGCTTTGTAAGGATCTAATACGCATGCGCGTAGAAAAGATAGATACTGCACCAGTTCCTTTTGTTGTTTTGCACTAAACATTCTGCTTTGATCGTTACCAATACACAATCAGCGCATATTCCTTCCTTATCTTTGATGCCCCATTGTTCTTTTTTATATGGAGATAACTACAATAACATTATTCTTCATTTATCTTATGTTTATGTTATGAAGTGTTCAATTTCATTGAGTATATGTGACCTTTTGTTTATCTTTGATCTTTTTATGATATATCTAGTCATAAGGTTTTTTTTTTACCATTATTATATTCAATTAAAATGAGATTAAAAAAATCTGTGTGCAACTCGTAATACTGTCCATCCGTAGGTAATACAAGTACTTGTACCTACCCGTCTTAATTGGGTTAAAAATATATTGATCTTATAAATTGCATTGATAAGAAGGCATAATTGGTGAACGTTGCGCAAGCGCATAAAGTGATCATGTAAACTAGCCGATGACAGGTCGTAAGCCCTGTAGATGCCTTGAGTTCCTGGTTCTTCTATAATATTCCTACTTCGTCTCTATTGTGATGTTAAAAATTTGTCAATAAAATTAAATTTCTAGTTAACTTAAAATATCAATTAAACAAAAGTTGTAAAACAAACAAAATAATAATGAAATTTAATGAATTTTTAGTCCTACCAATGTGTCTCCAGCAACTCTAGATGAGGATCCCCTGGAGGGACCAAGCTGGCGTCTTGATTCTCATTTTGTTAATGTGAATGTTAGAAGAAAAAACTTCATTTCACCTGCCAAGGTATTTATTTCTTATTTTCTGTGTATAAGTGGATTTATTTCCTAAAAATACTTTGGCCAACAGTTAAATAATGCAAAGGTATTGGTAAATATGTTGATGTATATCGGAGGAGAGGGCAAACAACAACCAAGCAAAGCACCCAAATTTGCTCCCTGCAGCCTCATCTTTCAGAATGTTTTTCGATAACTCTACACATGTTGAAAATAAACGCATGTAACATAATTTTTTCATTTGTGTATGTGAAATATTCTTCTGTACAAGTACCTAAGTATTGAATTTTTATCTCAGAAAGTGGTGAATTTATAAACTGTTTATCTATTACAAATTTTCAGAAAAAAAAATTAGATCAGTTAGAGGAGGCTGAAAAAGATAGTGAGGATACTCAAATTCCAGATTCCACAACATCTGTGACTGCCAGAGATATAGCACCGGAATTAGATATAAGTAATCAAACATTCCCTTCTACAATGGAATTTCAGTCTACACCAGTTGGGAAATCTGACAATAATGCCAGTAGTGAGAAAAAAACAATGGAAAAGACGTACGTACATATCATTATTATATTAATATATAAGAAATTATTATAATGAGATTTTGTTGTATTTTGTCAACAGAACTTGGCTTGATAAAAAGTTGGTTACCTACTTGTTTTATTGTTCTAATCTAATTTTAATCTTACTCTACATTTAATCGTAAAAAAATGTTAAGATCAAAGTTTGGTATGAAATTATCATTGATTTCTTAAGTTTGATGTTGATCTTAATATTATTTTATTCAACTTCATAAATTAACAACCGTATGAATTGACTCAGCAATTACGAATTTGAAAAACTCGTGTTAAATTAAGGTATGAAGGATTATGAAAAATATCTATCCCTCCTAAATTACTCTCATATCATAACTTGTCAAGATGTTAAAGAAATCAACAGCACAAGCATAAATTATGCAATCAAGCAAACAGAATATTCCTACGTGATTTAGTTCTTAAGGTTGACAGCAAATCTACTTAATACGGCTTAAAGATTGAAAGTAAATCTAATTTATACTTCAGATTGTCAATAGCAAAATAATGAAACATTATCTTTTATTTTATAAGGGAGGACCAGCAAAATAATATGGAGATAAAAGTAGTTCTTTCTAAAATGGAAAAGAAAACATCTCAAAGGGAGAGTACACATAAAAAAAGACAAAAGTCTAAAAGAGTGACGAATGATAGCAACGAAACAACCTTTCAAACCACATCTAATACAAGATCTTCTACGCTTATGTTGTAAGTGGTTTTTTTTAGACTTTCCTGATGTTCCCTTGAGATATTATGAAATTAATCGAGAAATAAATTTGACAAAATTTTACTTTAATTTAATTCTTGCTTCCATTTCATTTATTGTCTTTCTGCTCCTTTTCTACTCTATATTTTAATGATTTGGTCCAAACATTATAGTTTTCACTTTTTAACAGACAGAATTTCAATCAATATTAAAGTCTGAAAAGCATAAATCCTGTTAAAAATAGTGTCCATGCCTGCAATTTACAAAATAATATGATTCGGATTCAATGGACCAGCAGTGAATATTGTTCAGAGTTCGGAATACTTAAATATTTTCTCAATAAATTCATTTCAGCCAATCATCTTCAGAAGGGGTAAATGTAGAAAACTCTACAATAAGACCTCGGAGAGGTGAATCTAAAAATTACAAGGAAAAACCATTAAACAAGTAAGGTTTTTTAAATATATTTCCATTTTTATGTAACATATTTATTTATTTGCACAATATATGGCATAAGCCATTTATGTGTTACATGTAGAAATATATAGGTAGTAACAAAAAAAAACAAAAACAAAAAAATTTACACCAAACAGTATAAAATAGTTTACCCAAAGAAACAAATGTATTAATTGATTTCTATCTTTATATATATAATTCTTCTGTACGTGTGTATGTCACTGAACTCTTCCTAAATGGCTGAACCGATTTTGATGAAATCAAAATGTGTGTGTTTGTTTAGATTCACAAAATGGAATTTTAAACATTAATATAATAAAAGGAAAATACAAAACATGATTTTTTATAACTATGAATTATAATAGGCGGCGCTAATGTCGAATTAGCAATGTTTTTTTTCCATCTAACAACACTAAGAAATGTGACCATTCATGCTGTATTGTAATTATATATGAAATGACAATCAATATAATCTCAGTGTTTAGCAGCTCATCGAACAAGACAATGTAAGTTTGGTCAGCAAATAATAACATCCATATGATTCAAATATATGTTACATATATTTTTTGTTTCACAAATAGTTTGGGCAGGACAATGTCTGTCGGGTCCGCTAGTCCTCAATAAAATAATGAATAAAAAAATCAGAAGGAAAAAACAAATGTGGCAATACATCAACTGTGGCAATAATAGATATAGGAAAGCTCCATAAATATTTTTTTCAAAACCAGTAAGTTTTCCCTGAAAATATTTGCATCAATACAATTAATTTCCAGACCCACGCAATCTTGGCATCAGAGAGTTAAATAAGTCATTTATGAAAGTTGCTACCTTATGAAACAGCACAGTTTGTCTTGTCTGTCTCAGTCTTGGCATCAGAGAGTTAAAAAAGTCATTTTTGAATGTTGCTACCTTATGAAACAGCACAGTTTGTCTTGTCTGTCTCAGTCTTGGCATCAGAGAGTTAAAAAAGTCATTTATGAAAGTTGCTACCTTATGAAACAGCACAGTTTGTCTTGTCTGTCTCAGTCTTGGCATCAGAGAGTTAAAAAAGTCATTTATGAAAGTTGCTACCTTATGAAACAGCACAGTTTGTCTTGTTTGTCTCAGTCTTGGCATCAGAGAGTTAAAAAAGTCATTTTTGAAAGTTGCTACCTTATGAAACAGCACAGTTTGTCTTGTTTGTCTCAGTCTTGGCATCAGAGAGTTAAAAAAGTCATTTTTGAAAGTTGCTACCTTATGAAACAGCACAGTTTGTCTTGTTTGTCTCAGTCTTGGCATCAGAGAGTTAAAAAAGTCATTTTTGAAAGTTGCTACCTTATGAAACAGCACAGTTTGTCTTGTCTGTCTATCTGGATCATGAAAATTAATTGCACTAAAGTTCGATGCAGTCCGTTTCTCTGTTGACTAACTTGAAATGAGACATGATCTTCGTCGATCGGCCAAGGAATGCAATCGAAAGCTACACATCAATTCGGGATAATCTATATCTTCTATGGAGCAACCTATTTTATAATTAAAAAAGTGCAAGAATTTGCGCTGCACTTGTTCGTTAGCAATGGAATAAATTGCACAATAGGGTGACCGTATCAAAGTATTGTACTCAAGTTGGGGTCGTACTAGAGATAAATAAAGCGTTCTAAAAGACTGCAAACCACGAAGGTCTAATCCCAGACTATTATATTATTCCCCAAAGCACAAGTACAAACTCTTTTTGGGAGGTGATATAAATAAAATATTTTTGTGTATTTGTAAATAGATTTATTTATTATTAATATAAATAAACAAATGGTTGAGTATTGGTGATTTGGACGCGGATTTAGAAGGTTTTATAATAGCGATTCAGGATAGAGTAATAAAAACTAAAAATTATCAAAAATATATAATAAAAATTCGTTGAAATTATTTTTATTAACACTGTGGAAATCCATAATAATTAAGTAAATAAATAAATAAATAAATAAATACAAAAGCCGACAAAGGGAATTCCATTGTAATAATAAGCAAGAAAGATTATATAGATAAAATGAACAGCATTATAAGTGACAATGAAACATTCCAAAAATTGAGTGAAAACCCAACTTTAAAATACCAAAATAAAATAACAGAAATAATAAAGAAATTCAGTAAAGTTATTGATAACAGAACAAAACAGTCATTAAGAATAATGAACCCAAAAACACCGCAACTCTATGGATTAATGAAAATCCACAAAGAGAACAAACCAGTTAGACCAGTCGTTTCATATGTGGATGCACCAGCCTATAAATTGGCAAAATTTATAAATAACTATTTTCTTAACATTACCAGATTCAAACCTAAATTTTCAATAAAAAATACTATAGAATTTTGCAATAAATTGAATAACAGTGTGCCTCCCAAAAACTGTACTCTTGTGTCGTTTGACGTAAAGAGTCTTTTCACAAATGTACCAATAGACGAGTCATTGAACTATATTAAAAACATCATTACCTCAAATTGCATTGACATTGAAATAGGCCAAGAAGTGTACGAAATCATAAAAATATGTATAAATCAAAACTATTTTTGTTTTAACAACGAATACTATACTCAAACAAGTGGCCTACCCATGGGTAATCCTTTATCACCCTTACTAGCAGACATATTTATGGACCAATTTGAAAATAATATCCTGTCTTCACAAAACCCATTAATAAAATCAATAAATAATTATAACAGATACGTGGATGACATATTTTTTACTTTCACCGGATCCAACAGACAAATAGAAAATTTGCTAAAGTTATTCAACAAACAAAACGAGAAAATACAATTCACAAAAGAAATTGGGATTAAAAATGAATTAAACTTTTTAGATACAACAGTGATAATACAACAAAATAAATTCAATTTCAAAATCTATAGAAAAGATACATACACAGACACAATAATAAATTCCAATTCATACCACCCGAGAGCACATAAAATGGCTGCATTTAATTCTATGATCCACAGACTTGTATCAATTCCATTAGACGAAATCAACTATACAACAGAAGTAAATACAATAATAAACATAGCAAAAAATAATGGATACCACGAGAAAACAATCAGAAGAATGATAAAGAAAAAAGAAACACAACACCTTCTACAAACATATATTTACAAAAAAGGACACAAGAAAGAAGATTCAAAAATACAGGATAAACCATGGAGAAGAATATTATACGTAGGAAAATTAACAGAAGAAATCATCAACAAATGTAAAAACAAACCATTTAAACCGGCACTTTACACCAACAATAGTATTAAAAAACACATCTTCAATAATAAATCCAAGATAGATAAATTTGACAACAGCGGAGTATATAAAGTTAACTGTGAGGATTGTGATATTTTTTACATAGGACAAAGCGGGAGAAGAATTAAAGACAGGGTAGATGAGCATAAAAAAGCAATTAAGAACATCACCTCTAACTCAGAAATGGCAGAGCATTGCAGAGATAACGGACACAAATTTAATATTAAAGATGTCGAAGTACTCCATATTGAAAAGAAAGGGAAAAAACTCGATATTTTAGAAGCCCTGGAAATAAATAAAAGAAAAAATAACCCCAATTTAATAAATATTCAGATTCCTCCAGCAAATTCACCAATATTGAATATTATTAAGAACCAAACGAAACACAAACCTATACCGCTCGCTACCGCTCACCCCCACCAGTTAATTACCCCCGCCATACTCAACCCGCCCACACTCGCCAATGGAAGATGACAACACGCACAATAGAATCAGTCACATTTCAGATGCTGAAGATGAACTAGTACAGTTCGAAAACGTTCCATCAAATATAAATGTGAAGTGGAAGAAACAAAGTTTTTTGTTACCAAAATTTTTATTTAAAAATTTTATTTACTTAATATAATAAAAGACATAAATGTAGTAGATGATAGTTGTAGGAAATGTTTGGCTTTTCCGGAAACAATCGAGCATATAATATCGGGCTGTTCTTTTCTCGCACAATCAGAATATACATTTAGACATAATCAGGTAGCAAAAATAATACATCAAAATTTAGCTATTAAATATAAATTAATTGACGCGATAAACATAAAACCATATTATGAATATGATCCGATTTCATTTTTAGAAAATAATAATATTTCGCTTTATTACGATAAAACAATATTAACTGACCGGTCAATTCAACATAACAGACCCGATTTAATAATACATGATAAAATTAAAATAATAACATATATTTGCGACGTGGCTATTCCAAATTCTAGTAATATTATAAAAACTTTTGATGAAAAAATTAGAAAATATACCGCTTTAGGTAACGAGATTAAAAGACTTTGGCATTCTCGTAAAATAATAATATTACCGTTCATTATTTCAGCCACTGGCATTATTCCAAAATCGTTAATCCGTCATTTAGAAATTATAGATTTATCAAAAAACTTAATAATAAAAATGCAAAAAACGGTAATAATGAATACATGTAGAATCGTTAAAGATTTTTTAAACGTTAATATTCGGGAATCAGTAGGGTTGTTAGGTAGTATAGAGACCTCCTCAGAGCCTAATCCTTTGATATGTTAAGTATCTGGATGGGTGAACTATTCCCAATTGAAAGCTTGATGATGCGTTTGTTGCATTTTATTTTGCTCTTTTAAATAATTTACAATTTACGCATTGATCTGCTAATTCTTTTGAGGAAGTGTATAATGGTAGTAATGATAATTAAGTGTTATTATTTGTAGTGCTTAATTGTTATTAATATCATTAGTAAATCGGCCAGCGCCGTATAAAAAAAAAAAAAAATTTTACATTTCAAATTAATATCCGACATAGTACGTGTTAGTTGCCTGATAAAATAAAATAATGGATTTTAGCGCTACATAATTTTGATATAGAAGAAAAATAACTATAATCCTGCTTTGTCTAGATAATAATTTCTTGTATAAAAAGATATACAATAAATAATTCCCATAAAAACAAGCTATTACTTGGCAATTCAATCGGTTGTAAATTTCCGTCTCGTCTCGTCTCGTCTCGTATAGTAAATGAGCACTGTGCTATCCTTCTTATACTAGGTATATAAACATTGCATAAAATGCATTCAGTGATTGTCATATAAGTAATGAAGTTAAGGAAGCTTTTCATTTAAAAATGTATGATGCTATGTACTGAAGATTTAAGTATTGACCACAATCCACTTTTTTGATATTGTTATTCATATTTTTTTTAAACTACAATAGTTATATTAGTTTTCTTATCTTATAAATCTAAAATTGAATCAATTATATTATAGGTATAAAAGAAATTTATTTCTATAAAACCATACAAGATTTTTCATAATTATATTGCAGGTATATACTTTTGATTTTATATCATTTGAACGCACATTACATCCAATTAAGTAACTTATTGAACTAAAATAGGAACGTTCTAAAATTTTAGAACGAAGGCCATTTAAACTAAATTTCATATTCTGTAACTGACACTGTTCCTATATAGTAAATTGATTTTCCTAAATATATCAAATTAGTGCACCATAGATATTAATTTGAACTCAAATTGTCTATGGCGTGGACTATGCATGCGTACATTGTTCGGCCATGTTTATTTATGTCATGTGTCGCAGTGATGTCGCCTAACCTAACCTTACCTAACGTTCTAATATTCTTTGGTTTTTATTTTCAACATATGTAACTCAAAACTTGTAAATTATTCATTTTTATTTTTTTCCATACACAACCGATGTGTTCAACTTTACAAAAATACCCCAGACTGCTGTGAAAATTGCTAGTACGCTTCAAATAAGGTGTGAACTAAAATTAGAACATTTTGATACTTGATTTGAATAAAATGCAGTTATAGAATAGGGAATTGGACTAATTTGTGACTTACTCGGAGTATAAATGTTCCTAAATAGGAACGTTCCTATTTTTTCAGCGTTATAGAAACTCCATTCCACTTAATCAACTTGGATTAAGTGGAATAGGAACACACCTATTTTAGCCGGAATGTTCTTAAAAAGTTATAGAATCGGACGTATTGTATCACATTATTATTTTATGTCTCTTCATAGTATAACATACAATATTGCTTACACTAGAGTTCATTTTCATTACATAGTGTAATACAATTTTATATAATGTGTTGGTAAATGCTTATTAAGTTTTCTTATGTGGAGAAACAAGTAGCTTTCATATAAAATATGTTTATCATTATTTAAATTAAGTAGTTAACCCGTGGGAAGGTGCACCCTTAAAAGTTACATGGATATGCGCACATGTGCATTTTTTATGAATTTTTTTTTAATATAATATAATGTTGAAATCAAAAATTGGTTATAATAAATAAAAGGACATTAATTCAATATGAGAAATATTTAGTATAACTAAATAACAAAACTCACACTTTTATGCAAATATTAAAAATCTTCTTATCATTGGCCTTCGATTTTGATTAACTTAGGGAAAAAAATTAATTCAATTTGAATAATTTATTCTTCCATGAGATGTTGAGAAATGTGCCTTTTGCAACACATATCGCACCTGAATTTCATGTGATGTTGAGTGATTTATGGCAGAAAATATAAACTTTTTTAGAATGTGTTTTTTTCTTTTGGGACATTGTGCACAAAATAAAACAATTTAAGCTCAGTTTCTGCATTAGGAATAAGTACAAATTGCTTCATTATAAACATGAGACCAGAAGATGTGTTTTGCAAACATATTCATCACAAAATATATGTCTTCACCACATTTTTTTGGGATACAGTCTAGCAATCAAAGTTTGCGTGTGCGCTTTGTTTATTATTTGCACAAATTGCCTTTTATACTCAGAATAGAAAAAAAATCTCACTGGCTACCTAGAAGTGATTCTTCAAACTTAAAAGTCTTCTTTCTTCTGGTCTACAATGTTCACAGTACCTTTTTTCCTTATGCATGAGTTATTTTGTAGACCTATCTTTCCCAGTATCTTACATCTTGGTTCTTGTAACCCGTCATCTTTAGTTCTATCCAAAAATTATTGTTTGTCTGTTTCATGAAGGCTGTTAATGTCGAAGTAGATGCTTTCAGGGCTATCTACACAATTCTATCTTTGTCATCAGGACCCAATGTCAATTCTTCATTTGAACCAAGCTTTTCAAGCTATGCACTTATTTAAGTTTCAACAGTCATCTATCGTAAAATTCGTATGTAGAAAATTATAAACTATAAAACCATATAGATCGACATTTAAATAGAATTAAACAAGATAAATATTAAAATTAATAAATAAATAAATTAACACAAAAACTCTAGAATCATTAAGATAAATATTTATTATTATTTTTTACTTACACGAAGATGGGTCGATGGCAGAGCGGTTAGCGCGCTGGGTAGTAATCCAGTGGCTGCGAGTTCGAATCCTGCCTCAACCGATTTCATTCACCTATAGCACAAGCATTTATGCCTAATTTAAGGAATGTAGGAAGGTGTATATGTACTTGTTTAACAAGGACATATTAATTTAAAAGAAAAAAAATGAAAATGAAAAAAAAAGGCACGCGAAGAAAAAAATGCTACATTTTACGCATGACCTTCACAAATACGTGGCTGCTCTGTCACAGCGGCACGTGACTTGGATCGGGGGTAAGAAGATGAATACATAGGAAGGTTCTGAGAAGCTTGTGACGATTCGGTGTCGTTAACATTGAAAAAATCACAATTTTTGTGTGAGCAAAATGCTCATAGCGCGCCTTCCTACGGGTTAAAACCAGTAGTTCAATACTTTAACCAGTGAATGGTCTTTTCTTTCTATTCATTCACATATTTTTATTAGTATTTTTATTGTATTTTAATTACAATATTATTGTCAAGATTGTATTCAATTTATTATTATTGGGTTTATATTTTATCATATTCGAGAATTTTATTAAAAAAAAATATAGATATGACATAACCAATTAGATTATTTTCGTTTGTTATGTATAGTTTCCGGCAAATAACTTGAGAATTTTCATTGTGGAGGGGGCGGTTTACACATAATATACCAAACAAGCAAAAAAAACACAAATTTGCGCTCTCGCACCCTACGTGACGTGCTTAAGTTATTTGCCACTACAATTTAATACTATAATAATTATCAAATAAAAGAGATACAATTTAATAATTATCAAATAAAAATGTGTTTTAATTTTATTTTTCAGGAAGTTGCGACGAAATTAAATATTTTTAAGACTGATTCTAGGGATCTACATAGAATAAATAATGCATTTACATTTTTAATAACAATTATGAATTGCTTTAAATTTACTCAAAATAAACTTATTTTATTTAAATACTTAATTTTTATTCTATCTAAAAAATTTAATACCATAAGTTATAAGAGAGAAAAAAACAGGAAGGGATGGCAACTGATCTTGAAGGTAGCTAAGACCCGCCAAGGGTTGTGAGACTATATAAAGAAGAAAAACTTGAGAGAAAAACTGCACAGTTTCACTTCCACTAAATTTTTACAAATTAATATTGATATGCTTTCAAACATATTGACCCATACAATAGTGATGGGTGTGAATTATGCCCTATTCACACCCATCATGCAGATTTCTGTATTATACCTCTTATTTCGAAATCTCAAGATCAAAAGAAACAAATTCATTAAAAATATTTGTAATTTAGGAAAAGTTAATTGGCCAGGATATAATCACTACACTGACTACTCCAATATAACATTAACTCCCCCCTCTATAGAATATCTACAAGAGTGCTACGAAGAATTCATTAAAACTAGTTGCATGTAACACATGAGATCCAACTGTCGATAGCGATAGTATGTATAGTTGAAGAATAATAATCAAAGTATAAACCCATAAATCCAAATTATTGAAAATTTTAACACATGTTGGTATGTATGTCAAGATAGGAAAATATGGAGGTCACTCCTCTTTTCCTACCCAGTATATGAAAACAGCATGATGGTTCTGTATGTATGTTTGGAGATTAAGTACCTATCAAACTATTTAGTCTTCTTACATATTGTGTATAGGTGACTACCATACAAATTGTATGAAGTGATGTCGTCACTAAATTCAATTTTTATAAAAATTGTTAAAAAAAAATTGAGATGTTCTAATACAATGTTAATATTTTTTATATAAAATTAAATTATCTAGTTGGGGTGTTTCGGTTTTTTTTTCGATATTAAAAAAAAATGGAAATATAGGCAGTTAAACTCATAAATTTATCATAAATAAAATATTTTTCTTAATAAAAAATGTTTGAGAAACCCTGGAATTTTTTTGAATAAACTGATTTGAGATTTTGTATTTTTCTATATTTGTACCAATTTTCAGCGTTCTAGCTTTTATGGTTTCTGAGATATATGAAAAAAAAAAGTAAAAATTCAAAAGTTGATAACCCCTGACTGAAACAAAAATTCAAAATTCTGAGTATAGAAGTTTTGTAAGCCTATAACTGTTTATATATTCTGAAATTTTGTGCTCTGTAAATTGAGCGGATCAAAAGTTATAAGGGACACACACACACACACACGAAATGTTCTACTCCGAATTCTGAGTAAATCCGTGTATGGAACATATATGCTGCGAAGCCTCTAAGTTGGTGTTTTTTGACTTCAAAGTTGGAAAAGCCGTGAAAAAAGTAGACCTCTGCATACAATTCTCGCGTATCCTGGCTTGAAACATTGTCGATATGTTAAGAGAACAAATCGACAGTTGGAAGATTGAAATATCAGAAAGATGTATACCTAAAAACATACTAAATTCAAAAAGTATCTTCCATCCCCTCCTTGGTGGAGCGTGTGAAGAACGTAATTTTAATTTAATCAGCCCACCTTTTTATTTTATTTATTTAACTTTTATCACACCATATTTATAATGACAATAATAAGTAGACTACTGCTGCCTAACTAGGAAATCCTGTTCTAGGGCTAGCAGTTTACAATTTTTACTGACAATTATGAACCAGGTGATTGTTCCCGTTCCACACTAAATAGGTACTCTTAACTCAACAAACATATGGGCTCACACAAAATAGATTAACCAAGTCCTAATGTCTGCCATAGTACCTGTCATAAATCCAATCTCTGACGCAATGGTAAGAGAACAATGAATTATTCCTGTCTAATGTGGCTCATGGACGTACAGAATATGTCCACGGACCTGATCCAAATTATTATGTGTGGTAAGGCATCGGTACAATGGCAAATTTTTAGCAGTGTTTTTTTTTTTCTAAAAAAACACTTTTTTCATTCCAATAGATATTTTCCTTCTAGCCCCCCTAGACAACATGTCATTTAGCTCAAGAAAAGATAACTCAATGCATGGAAGTGACAGTTGTTACGTGACTGGCAACTGTCACTTCCATACATTGAGTACATATTTTCTTGAGCTAAATGACATGTCGTCCAGGGGGGCTGATTGACCAATTATATCCATGATATGGGTAATCACATGGGGTTTTGATTTCGCAGCTTGACCAGAATTCCCCCCCAGATCGGTGCTGACAAGTTCAGTCAGTGTAAATAGCCAAGATGAAGATGCTTAGTAGGTGGATAAAACACAAACACAAGGAGAGATAAAATCCCTAATGAATATTTGGGAGGTAGCCTGGACATACATGATTGTCTCTGATAAGATGATGAAAAAAGGCTGAGATTGTTCAAATTCGAAGAAAAACACCAGAATTCATAATATGTAACAGTGCACTGGACTATGAAGTGTCTGGCAAAATACCCAAAGGGTTTCCCAAAATACGATGGAAGAGCTTGATGGTGGAGGATATGCGGGAATGTAGTCTTCGAGGACAAATGCTCAAGATAGGACGAAGTGGAGGAACGCAGTAAAGAGAGCTGACCCCACCATCGTGTGAGATAAAAGGTAAGGAGAGAAAAATAAAAACCCTCCAGTCCATATTGCGTGAGATTAATGGATGATCCTTTAAAAGAAAAATACATACACATAATTTATATTCATGTATTTGATTTTAATACAAGATTTGTTGTCACATTTGTTATTTATTTATTATAAAGAAAAATTATTTTATTTTCAGGCATTAAGATTAATGTCGCTTTCTTCTTTTGCCATCTATTGGAGGTGGGAGATTTTTATATTATTTATTGCCACATAGAATGTCTTGATATATCTTAAACTTTATTAAATTTCTTGGATTTTGTGGTTGAGACAAAAAACTTATACTCATTTTATCAATTGTTTTTCATTGATTGGGTTTATAATTTGGTCTTCTAATGATAAGTCGGAGATATCCATATTTTCTTATTTTGATGCTTTAAAACACTTGGGGTGTACTGGAGGACTGAAATATTTGCATATAAACATAGAATAATGAGTAGTCAGATATATGTGTATTAGCATTTTAAAGGATACTTTTTAGATAGGTTATTGGTTCAAGTTACAAACTTCCACTTAGTATATTAGAACATCTCATTTTTCAGTTACTATAGGTTCATGTTACAAACTTTCACTTAGTATATTAGAACATCTCATTTTTCAGTTACCTATGTCTTCAAGAATTGCCTTTAATGAATCCTTATTTTGAGTGACTACACTCCTTACAGTTTTTGTTCATTTGTGATTTTCAAGTTGCAGTCAATCATCTTTAGGGAATCCTTTGTGAATATGTTCAAACTGTAATGCAGTACTATCACCCAAAGATTTATCTATTGATTGATTGTTAATCATTTCCTTTATTTTATCTGAAATTGTTATCAAGTCTTCCTTATGTGAAATTTTAAAAATATTTTTTAATTCTTCTACAGGCACTAATGTAACATTTTTTGCAAACAAAATTGGCAAAATGGATTCTAGCTCTTCATATACTTCACTGTTATCAAATTCAGACGATAATTTTTTGTAGTGTAAAACGTTTTTCCATAGTAATAGAATGTTTAAAAAAATATTTCTAGATTCTTCTATTTTTAAATTTATTGTAAAGTATGAAGACAATGTTCTCATATACTGAACAATATCTAGAATTACATTTTCATCATCTAAATACTTTAATAAAATTTTGTTCACGATTTTGCCCAAGTCTAATTTTATATTTTCGTATGCTAATTCTGATAGCTTTTCATAATCTATCAATATTGAATTAATAGATAGAAATACTAGATCAGATCTTTCAGTACATTCTTGAGCTTCCGTTAAACACTTGGTTAATTCTTGAAATCCTGTCATCAAAGATTTTACAAATGTTTCATTCAACATAGTTTTGACTAAAAGTGTTTCTTCTATATTTGGTTTAAGAGATGAACAAATACAATTCACTGTTTCAAATGAGTTCAACAAAACTTCTTTATTCATAGAATTAGTCAAAATAAAAGAAAATGTTGAAAGAAAATCATTTTCAGCAAATAAATTCATCCATAAATTTATATTTGAAGAATTATAATATATGTTTGAAAAGATGAATCTTAAAACTTGTATTATTACTTCACTATCAGCGCAAGTGATGAAATTGTATACAAATTTTTTTATGTCCTGTTTGGTTTCAAACATTTTAATAACTTTTTCATGACTGCACATATTTGCGATTGTGCCGATTATGACTTCTATCAATCTAATGTTATCAGTATTCTGTAATGTGTGATGAAAAGTATCTAAGGCATAATTATCAAGTATAAATTCTGCGACATCCTTCTCTGTTGTCATATCCCACAGCACACAGAGATCCTCCTCAATTAATTTTTCTGCTTCATTTTCATTTAATTTTTCTATTGTTAACAATTTTATCAGAATATTTATAACATATCGTTCACTATAAGCTGTGCTACCAATGACATCACCTTTTATAGAATTTTCACCAATATTGCTGTCTTGTGGATCATCCATTTTATGATACATTGATTACTTATTTCTCTCGTATAAAAGACAAATTCCTCACATATTGTTGATTTCTAATAGCTGAGAAGATGAACATAACCTGAAAACATAGGAGGATCTTGAATTAATAAATTGCAATAGTTTCACCAATTATTGACACTTTATTTTTCTTCCGCAAGATACCACATATAAAATAGTTCTTTATTTTTGTTTTAAAATTAAGTATTAAGATGTAAATCAGTTGACAGTGCCAATGTTTTGACGTAGGTTTTTTTTTAGGAAACTGGCACAATATTTTAAATTACTTTTATCAAGAGAAAAATATACATTTTTGTTGTCAAACTATAATACACCCTTTAAATATTATTTGTTGTTTATTAAAAGCTATTATACCCATTTTTACCAAGGAGTATAATATAAAGTATGGTTTAGACAATATTCCTACCATGAAGATATTAAAAGAGCTCCCACATGCATTTTCTAAGCCAAATGTGCGGACAAATTTGTTAGTAAT
Source organism: Molanna angustata (assembly GCA_963576475.1). Lineage (NCBI taxonomy): Eukaryota > Metazoa > Arthropoda > Insecta > Trichoptera > Molannidae > Molanna > Molanna angustata. Next base: position 36,196,515 of record OY754968.1, on the reverse strand, counting down.
TAAAAACTAGCCACTGACTGCATAATAAAAAGAAAAAACACCAAGTCGTATAAAAAATAAAATAATTATTGTCAGTAATAAGTTCTCTTTTCTATGTTGTCAACTGTCAGGGTCAGGGATCTATGGTCAGGGATCTCTGCTCTGCCCATAGAAAAGAAATTTATTTCTCTGCCATAGAAAAAATAAATCTATAGATTTTCATTATACGAGATGTCGCAGTTAGCAAATTTTGTATGAAGCGAAGTGAGGATTTTTTCTATAGATTTCCATATAATATACTAGATTGAGTACTCGATGCAAAGAGTGAGTCATGGTATATCGCGCGTTTGATTTCTTGGTTGGCAATATAATGACATAATTTTTCGTAATGGGTGATTTTAATATGCTGGACATAAGATGGATAATTTATAAAAAGTAATTAAGTGATAGTGTAAGTATTTCATCAGCAGTCCTGGTTGGAGAGCATTTATGGAAAAGTCGCAGTCACCTACCCCACTCCATAGGGAACGTTATAGAACTAAAGTGTTCTGTTCATCCCCGGAGCGGCTGCTCGTCGGACGAAACAAGAACTACCACCATGCATATTTCATACCACTGCCACTAAGAGTCCAACCACACTCGTGAAGGCCCGTGAATCATAGCAAGGGTTACCCTCCCAGCAGCTCCACGAACAACAGACTGCAACAGGGAGCCTCCACCACGCCCGTAGTACTTTCAGTTCTTCGATTTCCACACCAGGCATAATTTCCACTTAGGAATATTTGGTTGGAGAGCAGTTTGGTAAGATCTTTCCTTTCTAGTTATATATTATTTTTGCCATGTTTCTATTTCAATGTATTTGTCTTTTCAGACACATCACAGCCGATAATGTTTTATAAGATTATTTTCTTCAGAGACAGTGTTTAATGTTTATTTTTGTATTTTACTTTCCAGCAGGAGCTAATATTAATATGTTTGATTTGTGCTTTTGACACCAGCTCGCCCTGGTAAAGGCGAGAAGGCATACAGTGTCTGATAGGATGTGAGGCGTCCGGCACAGAGAGACCAGCGTCAGTCTCGAATCGAGGAAAGAAAGAACTTAGGTTCACTCACCTGAGGACGCGGTCTTCTACTTCTCGACCAATCTGCTGGAGGGGACGTCCAACAGACCACACCAGGCGTAGCTGTCTGGCTGCTACGAGTCGTGACGTCCTCGGTGTTGGTCCCAATCAGAGGACAGGAGATGCAGGGGCGAGAGCAGCTTCCTCCACGCGGTACAAAGCCCTACCTTGGTGTTGGTCACCGTTCCTCAATCGCCGACGTCCCTCGTCAATGAATGTCAAAGTCACCTACTGCTTTGAAGGCGTTCCGAATAATAAATGATTGCTGAAAAGTAAAATATAAAATAAACATGAAACACCGTCTCTGAAAAGAAAAATCTTATAAAACATAATCGGCTGTCATGTGCCTGAAAAGACTTATACATTAAAATACAGGCATGGCAAACATAATATATAACTGGAAAGATCTTATCAAACTGCTCTCCAACCAGGACTGCTATGAAACACTTAGGTAAGGCGCGCATGGAATCTTAAATAAATCGGCCGATTATTATCGGCCGATTAATTTATCGGCCGATAATAAATCGGCCGATCGGTTCTAACGCGCATGGAAGCTTATAGAATCGTACGATTGGAAATAACATGGCGGTCAACATTCATATATTTAAAATACAATATGCATATTCATAAGTTTTAATACCTATATGATTAGAAATATGGATTTTTTTGAAGTAGCATGTTTTTGTGCTCTTGTCCTCAAAATGCGTAAAAAGAAACGTCAAAAAAAATCACTGGGTTCATCCGCTAATAAGTGCTATATTACCGAAAGGACAATTTGTCCGGTCCTACGAAGATTTAAGATCACACCTTGAAGAGTTTTTTAAGTACACCAACCAGTTATTAAAATTTCGCTAATCTCCAACCACAATTTTTACTTAATTTGGCGGTCACTATATTTTTTTTAATTTTTAATCATACTATGAAGAACGTGCTTCAGCTAGTGTAATTAATTGTTTGGAATCAATATTTATTTCATACATATTTTCTGACATTTCGTTTGACAACACTGACAACGTACTTCTCGATCTACTACGCTTGGACGATTAAATTATCGGTGAGCAAGTGCCATGCGCGATCTCTCATACAATAGGATTGGTTACAAAAAATCGGCCGATCTCGATCGGCCGATTTTTTTGTGTCTCGTCACAGATTTTTAAATCGGCCGATTCTGTTAGCTTTCATGCGCGCTCTTACATGTAATTCGTATGTTGTAGCTCACCGATAATTAATCGGCCGATGAAATTAGCTTCCATGCGCGCCTACCTTTAGACTACCAATGCCTGGCTGAACTCTCGGACGCGACTCACAACCACTCACTGAACACTGACCAACTACCACTGACTCCTACCGAATGACAACTGACTGGACACAGCAGGGCGACCCAGCGCTCTTGGAATATGAAGTAGGAGAGGGGGGGGTCTAACTGCATCGCCGGGTGAAAACCAAGGTTCCAAGAAATAGTTAAATACATTTTATATATATTTTCGATATAAAATATAATGTTTAAATATATGAACAAGGCCTGGGGGCCGCTACAACCCGTCCTAGAATTAATAGATGAAATACATTAGGCCAAAGTAAAATAATGGTTATTGGGTTTCTTTGATATCATAATGCATGGAAATATATCGATCACAATACTTATGGAAATATCAAAGCCTATATATCATTTTAACAATTTGGCGCGTTCCAACGTAGTGCCTCATTAACGTTATAAAAAATATGGCGCTATCCACCATGAGGCCTTCAAAGCAGTTAGTTTAAATGTCAACAATTTTGGCAAATAATTATTAACATTTTTTTAAAACAATTTGGCATACCAACGTGGTGCCCTTTTCACATTTTTTTATAACAATATATTATATTATACAAGCATTAAAATCGTTTCTCTCCTAAGAATCGTAACCAATCTTCCTTCCTTGTATTTCCTTGTTTGAAAAGGTATCGTGCTTTTGAAATTATCTCTATTGCCAGTATTAAAAAATAAAATGGTGTTTTTTTTCTATGTTGCTATTTTCTAAATGTTTTGGCTAGTTTACACAGAAGATTATGAGCCATAAATTAGAAAGAAAACTGTGAAGTTGTAGTAATATGAAGTGTCGCCTAGCGCACTCTGTCATAGATTTTCATAAACATTAATTATTTTCTTTCTGCGAGATGGGAATGTTTCATGCGGGTTGCGTGCTCAATATTTATTACGTTGACCGGGTTAAATCAAAATCATGTGTATCAGTGTAATTTCTTGATTAAGACATGTTAAAAAATATATTACGAATTGAAAAAAATAGTACGTTTCGTTTGAATCAAGTTTTGGTGTTCTTGTGTGTTCAGTGTTTCGTGTTTATTGAAAAAGTCTCAATTCCACAAAGTTAATTTATAAATTTTGCCGTGTTGAAATAAGTATTCTACGTATTCTTTTAACGCACTTCTATTTCGGCAGTATTATTCGTTATTTACCGTGGTAGGTAACTAGTAGTAAAAATATTTTACATAAATATGACATCCCTTCAAAAGCATTAAAAGTTTGACAAAAAATAATGAATTTTTGTTAAACATTACCGCTTTGGAAATAATAATTGAATGGTAGAATTTGAATCATAATGTATTGTATTAAAAACATCTCATTTTAATTATCTGTAATGTGTTGTCAAGAATTATCTAATAATAGCTATGTAGCATCACCAGTTGCAATCAGCTGTGACATTTGCTGAGAAATGATATCAACAATCATTCAATAAGTAAAATCTGGTTAAATTATAGATATTGTTCTTGATTTGTATATAATATTATAACTTTGTCAATATTAACTTACTAATTTTAATCTGTCAAATTTATTTGAGAACTTTTTTCATGGAATTTCATTTTAAAACCCACTGTGAAATAATTGATATTGGTTATCATTTCTCTCTTCTGTATCTTTCAAATTATGAATTGAATGGACACAACGTTTTTAAAATTACTTTAAGTTCCTTCTCAGTTTATTTTTTTATTTTTCATAGACTCATTGCATTAAGTGACACATTAATAATTTGTACAATGTAGCTGTATAACTCTCAGATAAAAAAAATGTGTGACTACACCTTATCTAAAATAGGATTTATTACCTATATCAAACTATGACACGTTTTATTTATATTTAAATCATAATTATTTTAATTTGGCTCATATTTATATGCATTTTTTCCTAGATAATTTTTATGAAAGTATTTCATAGAATCTAATGTATCATAAAGATGAAATTTTCAGATTCATCATTCAATAATGTAAATATATACCTCAAGTATGGGAACTATGTGATGACATGTTTGTTTATCTTTGTTATTAGATATCACAAAATTCATATTTTGAGTTATCATATTATAACTTAAGTATTCTTTAGAGTCTTGGAGTAGTCATGATTTCTATTGGGTATCTCCAATTGTAAGAAATATTTTAGTTATTTATTTGGGTATTTTTGTGAGTTATTACATTTATTTCCTTAGATAATAAGTCGCACGAAAGCAGAATAAATGCAGTTGAAATGAGATCGCTTAGAAGAATTTGTAACAGAACGATGTATGATAGAGTTCGGAATGAAGATACAAGGAAAGAATGTAAGATAAAGAAAGATGTAATTAACAGAATGAAAGTTAACACATTGAGATGGTTTGGCCACTGGGGAGAATGAACGAAGAACGCCTGACGAAGAAAATATACAAAGCTGACAGGAACGGAATAAGAGGTCGCGGGCGCCCAAGAAAAGGATGGCACGACCATGTAAACGATATTTTGAAAGATGGAAATGTAAGAAGCATGAACAACAGACGAACATGTATAAGACGATGTATGAATGTTGATGAGGCGATGAATGTGTGTCAAGATAGAAAAATGTGGCGTTCGGTTCTCTCTGCCTACCCCGTGAGGGACATGGCGTGATGGTATGTATGTATGTATGTATATATGATAATAAGGAAAACTAAAAAGTTTAATTATAGAATTTTAACTGGAGGAGTATTTTTTATTTTACTTTTGCAATTGCTGTGGTGAATCTTTTATGTTTTGTGTCAGCGTCCTGGATGTATTTCGAGTGGAAGTAAATATTTTGAATTCATGTTTCATCTAGAAATTCTGGTTAGTTAAAAATTGTCACTTGGCAATAAAATTAGAAAATTTTCACTTACACAAGTTGCAAAGAAATGCTTACAATAAAATAAAGGCTTATATATAACAATTTAAAAAAGATAGATTAAAAGTTATTGTAGGGGGATTATTTCCCAATAATCTAAGGCAATATCTGCCAGCCAATTACTCATAAGAAATGTAAGTACCTACACAAAAAAAGTCCTACAAATATAAACTTGATTAATAGTGATATATAGGTTTAATTATTTAATTAAACACTTTCTAACATCTTGTGCAAGTGGCGACTTGTTTGCCGAAAATTGAAATTTCTTTCTCATCTGCTGTGAACCGAACCCATTACGCTGACACTCAACCATTAACCACTAAACCCAAATCGTTTACCACTATGTCACGGCGAATATGATACACGAAAAGAAAAAAACTAAAGAAACAAATTAAAAATATTCCGAAAAGACAATGGTGCAAACAATTGTTTCACAAAATTGAATGTGGATCACATCATGTTTTTTTATTAGGTACCTTTTTTTAGTATGTATACAATTGTATTTATTCTTCTATGATTTTGTATTTCAATGTGTAACTGTGCAATTGATGCCATAAATATATAAATGTGCTTTTTTTGTTTCAGGATAAAAATGGTACAGCAAGATTTAACTTAGATGACATGATAAAATGAGGGTGATGCCTGAAGCCATGCCTCTGTCTCCGTAGAGGGACTAGGGGAGAGGGTAGAGGAGAGGGGGCGTGGTACAGGTGGTTGTTGATCCATGGATTACGGCGCGGCTAGTGATTAGTGCGTGAGTGTGTAGTCAGGTTGTGTTCAGTGGTACACTTCTGGTGGTCAAGGTGTTAGTGTGTGTGTCTGTGTGATAAGTGTTATGCCTGCTCCAGTGGCCGGTCACACAATGCTGTCTGCCGTTGTGGAGGAAGAGGCCGATCTCTATGAGGCCTTCCCACCCCATGTCGATCCCAGTGGCATCACTATTCTTTCTGAAAGCCCTCCTGGTAAATATGTATCTTTGTTTATCTTCCTTTATTTAACTTATCAACGAACTCTATGTATAGTAAATTGGTAAATACCTACCTACTTGTTTTCGGTTAAATAAAACTGTTTGTTCCACTGTAATATTAAATATAAATAAAACAATTGGTTTTAAGTTCCATTGTAATACATACATATATATATATATATATATATATATATATATATATATATATATATATATATATATATATATATATATATATATATATATATATATATATATATATATATATATATATATATATATATATATATATATATATATATATATATATATATATATATATATATATATATATATATATATATATATATATATATATATATATATATATATATATATATATATATATATATATATATATATATATATATATATATATATATATATATCATCACGCCATATCCCTCATGGGGTAAGCAGAGAGAACCGAGACCATACTCCTCTATTTTTACACACATTCCTCTATTTTTCTTTACATCCATGCTTCAACTCATACATGATCGTCGATTTTCAGCTCAAGGAATTCATTTTCATTTTGCTTATAATATTCTTCTTTATCTTGCACTCTCTCCTCATGTCCTCATTTTTAATTCTATCATATACAGTGTTATTTATAAAAATAAATTTGGTTCAATTGAACCCGGTTCAAAGTTTTATTCTGAAATTCAAATATTCTCATATAAAAATAAATAATTCTTCTATGAGAATATTTGAATTTCAGAATAGGACTTTGAACCGGGTTCAATTGAACCAATTTTATTTTTATAAATAACACTGATATTGTTCTTCTTAGTGATCTCATTTCCACATAATTTATTATACTTTCATACGTCTTTTGCCATGTCCATGTTTCACTGGCATACGTCAAAGTAGACAATACAATTACATTAAGTTCCAATTTAATATTGCATATAAATAATACATTTCATGTGTCATGTTTGAATATTATGTACTTATAGGGTCTTACTTACTATTTGTAATTTAGGTTTAAGCTGATACTTACCCAGTTTTTTGTATGGCCAAAACTGACTTAGCATTGGATTAAACTCGTATTATTTTTTAGCAAGTAAACGGTAAGTATATAGAATGAAAAATATATAAGAATCCGTAATAATTGGTGAGCATTTATGATATGCTGTAGGAAGTGAGGATTTGTCGGCTTTGATGGCTCAGTAGGTTAGGTTTCTCACTACTGATCCAAAGGTCCCGGGTTCGTTTCCCAGTGGAGACACAGTTTTTAATTATGTTTTCAGTTTGGATCTGTGAGACGATTAATCCTCAGTCTCCAGAATGTGGCAACTTGTTATTGGGTGCGCATCAAATTAATATTTGACATAGTACCTGTTAGTTGTCCGAGAAGTAAAATAAAATAAAATTGTGTATCTTTTCTCTGCTTATATAATTTGGGATACAGGGTGAAATTATGCATTTGTTCATTTTTTGATTTCACATAACACATGAGACACATACTAGTTGCATGTAACACATGAGATCCAACTGTCGATAGCGATAGTATATAAAGTTGAAGAATAAGCACCAAACTATAAACTCATAAATCCAAATTATTGAATATTTTTCATTCATTCATTCATTCATACCATCACGGCATATCCCACAATGTGGGGTAACCAGCGAAAGGTGTGGGGGTGTGCATTGCCTTATAAAAGGGAGCACAACACATCTGTGTATGTCCACACACCAGTCTCGTCTCACCTAAAAAGGCACTACATTCAGAATGGGTGGTGAACCTCATTGCTGAACTATGTCAGATGTTATTGTTGCCTGATGTATTTTCGATTACCCGGCTCTTACGGGACACTCGAAAATAATAATAGAAAAGAGTGGAAGCACTATTCTAAGCCGGTGCCTCACAGCTCTAATTTTCTTAACCTTTTATATCCTTTTTACATTTTTTTATTTTTTTTTTATTTATTGTATGTATGTATTATGTATGTACGGTTTGGGTAATTACGTAAAAATTAGTAATGAGTAGTGATATTTGTTTTTTTTTACTTTTTGAGTGAATATTTTAGGATATTTTATTTTCTATACAACACATGTAGGTATGTATGTCAAGATAGGATAGTATGGAGGTCAGTCCTTTTTTCTACCTAGAATATGAAAACAGCTTGATGGTATGTATGTATGTTTGGAGATTTAAGTATCAAACTATTACTTAAGTCTTCTTACATATTGTGTATAGGCGACTGCCATACAATTTGTATGAAGTGATGTCGTCACTAAATTCAATTTTTATATAAATTGTTAAAATAAAATTTAGACTTACTTCTACAATATTAATATTTTTTATAGAAAATTAAATTATCTAGTTGGGGTGTTTCGGCTTTTTTCGATATTTTTAAAATATTTGGAAATATAGGCAGTTAAACTCATAAATTTATAATAAAAAAAATATTTTTCTTTATAAAAAATGTTTAAGAAACCCTGGATTATTTTTGAAAAAACTGATTTTAGATTTTGTACTTGTCTATGTTTATACCAATTTTCAGCGTTCTAGCTTTTATGGTTTCTGAGATATATGGAAAATTAAACCCAAAATTCAAAAGTTGATAACCCCTGACTGAAACAAAAATTCAAAATTCTGAGTATGAAAGTTTTGTAGGCTTATAACTGTTTATATATTCTAAAATTTTTAGCTCTGTAAATTGAGCGGATCAAAAGTTATAAGGGGGGGGGGGGGACACACAGCCACACGAAATGTTCTACTCCGAATTCTGAGTAAATCCGTATATGGAACGTATATGCTGCGAAGCCTCTATATTGGTGTTTTTTGACTTCAAAGTTGGAAAAGCCGTGAAAAAAGTAGACCCTGCATACAATTCCTTCATACACGCATGTTGGATTTAAACTGCCTCTTCCTTCAATAGAATTTCATTCTCTTGAACGAATCGACAGTTGGATTATACTTTTTACTATTAATATATAGTGACATATAATAGTCTCTTAGCTGGGTAGAGATATGAAATATATATTTTTGATGTAGTCTGATGAGTAGTTGCTCCGGGGATGATCAGGTAGAGTGGGGTAAGGGACAGCGAATAATCCTCTAACGTTAAAAATATAGTGTACCTAAGATATCCAGGGACTGTATGATGGATGAATAAAATAAATTGTATTGCTAATAGTGGCTCGCAAAATATATATGATAATAAAAAAATATAATCGACTTATCACTATGTTTGTTTTATTCCCTTTGAAATTAGTGTTAAGCCGTTTGGTTTTGATATTAACATCCTAGGTTTGATTCCCAACGGTGAAAAAAAAACCTTTTCTAATAAGTTGTGGAATTTCTTTCCAAGCAAAATAAAAAAAAATTTGTTACTCTGGGCTGGCAACATTGTTTAGTTGGAAGAAATCGCCATACGGCAATTAACTCGCCACTTGCACAGGGTGCATGAAAGTGTTTATTATTATTAAAGATAAAAAAAGCTTTGTTATTAATTCATAAAAGATGGACATTAATTAAGTATGTACTGATTTTATGAGATATTTACGGTTTTACTGTTTTTTTTGTATATTGATTTGTTATTCTTTTTATTTTTATGTATAATTTTGTATGTAAGGTTTTGTATGTACCAGTAATGGACCGGTTAAGGGAGAAAATCTATTTTTCTCAGCTTGAAAAAATGGATTTACCGAACTTTTTGTAGACCAAAATCAAGTATTTCTTGATGTAACGCATTGATTAACTTCATAAAATATAAATTTTTAGTCCAGAAATAAAATTGTCATTTTTTTCAATCATTTTTGTCAATTTTTTTTTTTTTTTTTTAAACAATTATACATTAATGATAAAAAGAATTATACACAGTATCTTAAAATTAAATTATTTAATATCTATTCATCCCTCAGTTGAGATCAAATCTCGTGTTCGAGGGAGGAGCACAGTCATTTTATCACAGGCATTACGTGAGTATGGAGAGTGCCTGTGGATGTATGTTAGGTAGTGTATGAACAATTGTGCTGAATCCACTTTAAAATAATGTTGTTTAACTTACAAAACCAAAGACTGCATCCAATATAACACAGGGATTATCCCTAGCATATTGGAGAGCAAAATCGCTAATTGACAGCAAAGCGCAAGAGAGTGTCAATGGTTTGGATGTGTATGTGTACCTTTCCATTGTCTCTGTCTGAAATATGTATAGCATTTAATCTTTTTTTATATATGTACCTTTATTACTGTTGTCAAACCTCTGTATGTAAAATGTCATGTTTATTATAAATAAATAAAAATAAATAATAATATTGCCTCCGTTTACAGTAAATAAGCTAGTTGAGAAAGGAATACGTGTTTAAGGATTAAGAACATTTTTTAATTAATTAATATTGTTATAAAGTAATAAAAAATACTCATGGCAAACAATTTATATTTTAGGTACTTATTAAAATAGGAATAGGTACACCATTTTACCTTAACTGACAATCGTCAATCAAAACAGTAATTAATCTGTCGATCTACAATTTTCGTCACGTCTTTGAAATAAAAAACACACTTTTTCACATTTATTTAAATTGCGTGAGTATTTCTTGTAAAATTTGTTTTAATAAGACTCTTTTTTAATATTGTATTGTAAATATCGAACTAAAAAACTACAAGGGCTATGGGGTAGATTTTTACTTCAATCAAAATAGAATATGAAAATCTACTGACTGTTTTTAACATTTCAATTTTTTTAATTACCTTTTCAAAAAAGTCTCTAAGTTTTACCTTTTCTTCACGAAAATATATTACATTTTTGGTGATACACAATATTTGTTCGTGTTTCATACATTAGAATGTTATAAGTGTGCATATTTGTGTACATTCCTTATGCCCATGGGCATCCTATGCGAAATGGAAGAGATTTTAGGATTTTTTTTATTTATTTTTCTATTCTGGTTTTGTGTATGTCGTAGTGGAGTGTGAGCTTCTTCTCGTATCAATATTATTTTTTTATTTTTCAATAAAATATAATTACGTGGTGTCACAAAAGTCGACGTCAAACCGGAATCGGGTGATAATCATAATAGCTATCAGAAATGTGTCTTGTTTGTTGGAAGAAATTGTCTAATGGCAATAAGCCCGCCAGTGTAAAATATGTTTCTTTTACTATGTCAAATATTAATTTAACATGCACACAATAACAAGTTGCCACATTCTGGAGACTTGCGATATTTATCATCTCACAGATCCAGACTGAAGACACAATTTAAAACCTGTGTTTCCACCGGGAATCGAACCCGGGACTTTTAGTTTAAAGCCTACGATTATGTACAGTAAGATGGATAAATAAATAAATAAAAGTATAAAATTGTTCGAAACTGGGTTTATTTAAAAAAAATCGTAATGCAAGAAAAAATGTAGCAAAAAAATATTTCTGAATAGAATAAATCGCGACCAAGTGGACTCGCACCCAAGAGTCCGTCTCACCCAAGTGTCCCAAACCTAAGTGGCCGCAGTCAAGAGTCCGTCTCACCAAAGTATCCCGAACTCAAGTCCCACGGGGCACGAGCTCCATCGAGCCTGCCAAGAGTCCGGCAGGGCTCCCATGGTGATGGATGTGCTTAATGTTTCTCGAGGAAATACATAGTACCTTAGGGGGGATGAAGCCGAATCTCACCAATTTCAGAAGACTGTCGTTTCATCAAATGGTGAGAAACGCTGACCATCCTAGAAGAGATCTCGACGTAAACTGTTCGACGCGACGAGACGAGTTTTAGCCCCCCGACAGTCTAATAAGATACACTATAGTAATAATTATCGTGAAATAACTTGTAAACTCGTCCTCATGTCAGTTATGCCATCACCCCGACTAAACTTCGGAACACACCCTCTGGGAATGCTCTCACCCAAATGCGTCCTACAACAGAATGGAGCTCCTCGCTGCTGTCCGTGGGCCTCTTCAAGGTCCCATTGGGCATGCAAATTTAGTGGTCTCGAAGAAGAACTTTACAGCCTTCAAATTGTTTTGCTATGGTTATAGTACATACATACATACCATCACGCCATGTCCCTTACGGGGTAGGCAGAGAGAACGGAACGCCACTTACTTCTGTCTTGACATACATTCATCGCCTCGACAACATTCATACATCGTCTTATACATGTTCGTCTGTTGTTCACGCTTCTAACATTTCCGTCTTTCAGAATACCATTCACATGGACGTGCCATCCCTTCCTCGGGCGGCCCCGACCTCTCATTCCATTCCTCTCATGCCATGGTTATAGTGCCCTTCTATAATAATGAACTCTTTCTTGCACCCTGCGCAAGTGGCGAGTTTATTGCCGCATGGCAATTTCTTCCAACTAACCAGTCGTGAGAAATAAATTTAAATAAATTTCTCCTCTGCTGGGAATCGAACCCAGGACGCCCGCAAAGAAACCGAACGGCTTACCAACTGTGCCACGACGGTCGGCGATCTATCTGCTGAATAAAAAAATATAGAAATTCCAGAGTGTCCTTGGTCAACTCTCTGATACCCATTTTACACAATCATAGGCTTGAAGTAATCTCGCGACAACCCATGTCTGTGAATATTATTTTCACCGACGTTGATTATCATTTGTTTTTGCACTATTGTGCCGAGACCACGAGTCTAAAGGAGTTTCTAGAGCTACTCTTAATGGCATGCATTCTTTGTGAAGGGGCCGTTTTCAGTACCCATATGCGGAGCGGGTGGAGGAGGGCGTAGCTTTTGTAGTATAATATAGTGTATGTGTTGCATTAATAAAATAAATCAAATATAGTTTCTTGAAAAGCAAATTGAACTAATCGATTAGATTTTAGAAAATAGGGAATAGTTTGTTTTATTTGTTGGTGCTTATATTAATTGTTTGTCGAAATTCAAAAGTGGGAGGATAATGATTATGTCGTGTTTGTGTTGTATTTATTATGTAAATAAACCCACTCCAGTCTATCTAGCTTAGCATAGTAAAAATAAAAAAAATCATTGTTCTATTACTATGTTGTACGTGTACTCACCTTTTGATGAAAAAAAAAATAGTAATTAGGAGAGCTGATATTATGATAAAAGTCTGCTGACCATTTTCCATTTTGAAAATTTTGTGTAGCTTAATTTTTTATTTATATGAAATCTATTATCCACACCCAATTGATATATAGATAAAAAATTGAATAATAATAGTTTGTTGTTTTGATATGGAGCTACCCGAGGTTGGTAATATATTGTAATCGGCCAGCTAATATGTCCTTATAAATGGGATATTGAATGATGGAAACACAAAATACGCATGAGACGATAGATGGACATAAAGAAAACAAGAATTTTATGTCAAGAGATAGTAGTGTGGCATTCGATTACACCAGTCAATTCCAAATAGGGAAATAAGGGGTGATGGTGTGTGTGTGTGTAAATTCAAACTTTAATGGGTAAAATAGCCATTTGCTCTATAAAATCAGGAGTATAATCTACAATCAGTATAGTTTCCCCATTGATAATAAAATGATTGTTTATATCATCCGATAAATAATTCGTAGTTTGCTGCGTATAAGTAACTCACCAGTTCATTTTCGTTTATGTACGATAAAGTCGATTTTTCACAATGTTATGTCGTGACGGTCGATTGTGTCTCGTCTAATCATCTAATGAGTTGCATTTGTTTAATCGTTTTGCAATATTTATTTACCTCTCGGCGTATCTTATCAATCTACAAGCAGAGCTCGGTGTAACTACAGGTAGACATACGGAAGGTAGTATATTGGTACATGCCACTGAATATGCATGTATCAACTCACGATGGATGTTCGTTGTTTCTGAAATAAACAGCCATCGTGTTACTTTGATGTCCCATCTACGGATCGTTCGATGAAATACCAACTTGTTCAATGTGTATATTCGGAGTCCCCGGTCTCCGGTCGATTCCCGACCTTCGATCCGTCGATACATTTATCTCGTTTCATGAACTCGATGAACCTTCGATATATTTTGTTCAATATTTACTAAAATGTCCGTGTTTACAAGTGTTATCGCGCGATAATTATTATAGTGTATCTTATTAGACCGTCGGGGGGCTAAAAATCGTCTCGTCGCGTCGAACAGTTTACGTCGAGATCTCTTCTAGGATGGTCAGCTATCGGATACTGATCACGTCGACGTCGTTCACAGTTCCTACATCCGACACGATCCAATTGTCATCGCGTAAATCTTGTTGCGCGTTTAGTGTATTGTGTTTTTCAGAGCAGTATTCGTACGTTGCCGGGGCAATTATATCGAGTGGTGTTATTATCCGAGGTCAATTCATGTGATCAATTTCACCAGAGATGTGTTAGTGTTGTTGTTTTGTTCGAACTATACGATCTCACAATGCTGATTGAAATGAAAAATCTTAACTATTTGGGTTCCTCGAGTAGATCCGACTGCGACGAGTGTACCGACGACGAAGACGATGATTCTGAATGCCGTCCCTATCGCATATCGGCTCAGCCGTATCCCAGTTGCGGGGAGTTCCCCGTGACTGCCTCTCCCGTGTGGACTAACTGTATACCTCTAACTCCCGCAGGAAAGCGGCCGCCCTTGAAGACCTTCGCTGAGGTACAGGCGCTGTTGCAGCAGGATCGCAAGCCTGACGTCAAGATCCTCATCAGGGAGAACTCGTGGCCGATCAACAGCAACGTGAGGGCGCATCTATGGCCGGCGCTGTGCCGCCAGCATCAACATGGCAAATCCATGTTGGACGGGTTCTATTGGGACATGGTCAATCAGGTATAGTGTAATTTGTTTTATTTTATTCCTTCTCTGTTTTTTACATGTTTTAATTAGTTTCATTACAATTATTCACTTTGGAACACAGATATAGATAATTTTTTGTGTTCAATAAAAAAATCATACACATTTTTATTGAAATAATAGTGAGTTTCATTATTCATTTTTGACTGAACATAATATCTGAACTAGGAATTATTCTTATTTAAGATAGATAAATTATTTTCTACATTTATTATAATTTCAATTAAAACAGATAAGTATGATGTATAAAAAAGGTCGAGATATTAAAAACATTTTTATTTGCATTCATATAAATGAACATCTATATTTGGTTCAGTAAGTATATTATGCGTCATTGATTGCATGTAATATTATGTACCTACCTTCATGTTCATACATGTAATTATTTACATTTTCCCATCTGAGCCCCATTAAATTGTTATCCATTGTATTTCATCAGTTGATGTTTACTATGCAATTTGCAATTCATTATTTTGTTTTTCATTTATACGTACAAAAATACCATTAGTGAAGATTTTATAGAACTGAAATAATGATATACATAGCTGTACCCCATATAACCATGAAACACATTAATATTAAAAAAAAACTTATTACATATATTCGTGACATTATTTTTACATTGTAATTAGCACTGTTTGTATGTATGAGAGATGAGATGGTTCTTTGCAGAATCAACCGGATTTTATTAACGAATGAAAAATGTTGTTTTTCTAATGATGATAAATGTAATGGTAAATATACCACGGCCGTATGTATTTCTAATATAAATGTTATAGTCCATTCCACTTAATAAATCCTTTTATGTTTTTGTGTTAGTGAACTTGCTTAGTTGATAATCTGGAGAATTTAGTTCTACGCAGTTGCTAACATATTAAATAATTCGTTACTCTGTAACTTTACGGATACTTTGCTTTTATGTAAATAATTTAAAACACATTTTTTTGTTTTTGGGGGGCATGTGAAAAAGCAACTTTTATTAATCTTAGGTACTTTGTGACCAATACTATAGAATTAATTTATCCAACTTTGCGTGATCTATATTATGTTGTCACATCTGGCGATGTTTAGTTTCTTGCATCTGGCAACACTAAAAAATCTTACCAATGCAAAGATAAACGAGTGGGTTGTGGCCAACACTTAACTCTACACACTATAGTAAGCGTTCATTTTTTCTTCTTGAAATGTTGACAATCTCTAAATGCATTTTTATGAAGTATATTTCTATTAGATTCTTAAACAAATATAAGATTCCCAGAGGACAAAAGTTTTCACAATACACCGTACACACAAAAACATTGTCACGAAACTCATAGTATGTATTTTCTACATGATACCTGTTGAGAAATTTTAAGTAAAATTGCATTACTAAATTTCAATTTTACTTAAAATCAATGTTGATGAGGCGATGTATGTGTCAAGATAGAAGAATGCGGTGTTCAGCTCTATCTGCCTACCCCTTGAGGAAGATAGAAGTGGAGAGTAAAAAATACACTAGTTTATAGACACATACCCCAACTTTCGCCAAGGTTCCTAAGCGCTAAAATCAATTTTTTGAGGCACTTAGCGTAAAATTTCGTTTCACCAAATAATCTTACTAACGTTAAGTGACGCCGGCGACTCAACTCTTAAGTGACGGTCTATTGTGGATCAAGTCATTCATCAACGTATTTTGTAACTAAAATTATTACATTTTAGCTCTTATTGTTAGTTGTTTTGTGTCATAAGTGTTATATTTTATGTTATATTTGATTTTTCTATATTATCCAGATATAAAATTGAATTTTATTTAAAACAGCATAACTGATGTCAACGAAAACAATAATAGCGATATGCACAATAACACAGGTAGCTGGGGTAGAATAGCAGGTATGCGATATGTTTGTAAACATGGTATCAGGAAGGTATCAGGTATACAGCGCTCGCGGCCATTCACGACACTAATGCGAATATACCTACTGATGAGATCAAATTAATACTTTTTTTTAAACAATTTCAAAAACATGTAAAAATTGTGAACTACACACTGTAATAATATTTGATTGTTATTTTAATAAAGAAAACAAGATAAATTATGTGTTCTTGATTTTAAATATTTCTATATAATTTAAATTGAGTTCGTATTCCTGTACACCGGAAATTTAAGGAGAGTTGAGCCTAGGGCTCAATTAAGAATGTTGGTTTTTACTTGGTGAAATACAAATTCACTGAGTGATGCACTCAAGGATTTGAGCTCCGAGCAGGTAGTTAGTTGATGATCCATTTGATATTCCTTGGTGAACACGGCCAATACAATATCAATATGAAGTTGATCACTTAATTTTCCTTTTCAGAAGCTATTTTACTTCTGTTATATACTTTTTTCATACAAATATGAAATTTATTTCACATTGATACCATAGATTTTTTTCTTTAAATTTTGACAATCCTTGAATGCATTTTTGATGAGTGTATTTTTGTTGTATCGAAATTTCAAACAGTATAAAAATACCTCGATTTTCCAGACCGTGAGAGCATTTTGAAAATTTGTACAGATGAAATCATAGAGAAGAAATTAACGGAAATCTATGGAAAACTAATCAGCTCTAGGTCTATGCACTTTACACATATGATGTTAATATGAAGTTGATCGAACTTATCGTTTGGGCTGTAGAGATGACACAAAAAGGATAATCCGTACGCCATACATACAAACACACAACGAAACTTACAGTGTGCACTCTCTAGATGATACCCGTTGAGAATTTGATGTAAAAAATACGCTTAAAAATTGTGAAATCATGACTTCACTATTCCATAGTGTGGAGAGTAAAAATGAATTATTACATGAAATGGACTATAACAAGATCTAGCCCAAATTTTGTTTTATTGTTGTGAGTACGTCCAATCATTATTATTGTTATTACTCTATATTCAGATTGAGATCAGCTGATTTGATTAATTGCTTTTTGTGAATAATACCTATACATATCACTATTCCATAGTGTGGAGAGTAAAAATGAATTATTACATGAAATGGACTATAACAAGATCTAGCCCAAATTTTGTTTTATTGTTGTGAGTACGTCCAATCATTATTATTGTTATTACATATTCTTTTGAGATCAGCTGATTTGATTAATTGCTTTTTGTGAATAATATACATATCATTTGTATTATATTTTCTTATCACATTATCATTAAAATCTGATCAGTAATACAATTATGTACTAAAAATATAATAAGATAAAACATTATGTTTTAGAATTTATCAAATGTTCTCGAAAAATTTAACGATTGTCGTTTAAAATATATTAGATACCTATTTCACGATAAAAATTCAATACATAATCTATTTTATTTCTGGCAGGGATTTATTTTGATTTTTCAAATGCTTACATTCGAAAGTTATTAATTTGTTTGTTATGTAATGATTTGTCAATTCTGTTATTTATCTGTGATTTAAGGGGGGGACTGCTGCCAACGTACCTATTTTTTCAATTTGAATTTGCGTCATTACTACAAAACGAATCATTTTGAAAAAAAAATAACCTAGTTAGTTTGGATATTAATAAATAAAAATATACCTTAATTTTTTAATTATGTTCTGTATATATATTCTAAGTTAAGTTAATAAACCAAAAAAACTTATATTTCGCAATGGCGCTGAATGGAAAATATATGTTTTTTAGGTTTATTTTCTAAACCTGAAGCATTAATGCAACGTCACATCGTATTTTTCTAGATATTTTAATCTTCTTTAATTTAAAAAAAAATATGTTGAACTACGCCTTATATTTTATTAAAAATATAAGATAAACGTTGAAAATCGGGATATGCCATTATTTTTCTACAAGAATTTATACAGAACATTATCAAAAAGTAAAGATACATTTTTCTTTATGAATACCCAAAGTATCTAAATTATTTTTTTCAAAACGATTTGATAAGAAATAATGATGGTATATCAAATTGAAAAATAGGTACGGTGGCAGCACAGCAGTCCCCAGTCCCCCCATTAAACTTGAGTTATTGCCTTTAGGTTATGTTTTTTGTTTAGTTTAGTTATGCCGACATAAAATGCGATACCTATTTCAAAACAAATATTATATATTTACAATAAAAAATAAAAATAGGTAACTTTGTTTACACCACTTGTTTTATTCAAAAAATGAATGAATAATACCTCTACATGTTTCGGGAACCACGTTCCCTTCCTCTGGAGGATACAAAGTATACATTTTTTGAATAAAACAAGTGGTTTGAACAAAGTTATTTTTATTTTTTATTGTAAATTTAAAATGTTACCACAAAGTAAACAATCGTTTATCGAAGAAATATTATATATTTCTCGTATTTAGCTATGGAAAGAACCATGCTAGGTCTGTCACTAAGAGGTAAAATAAGAAATGAAACGGTTAGAGAAAGATCAAAAGTAACTGATATAATCCACCGTCTGGCGGCTCTGAAATGGAAATGGGCGGGACACGTAGCCAGAAGTTCAGACTATAAGTGGAGAAAGTGAGTGCTGATTTGGAGACCTCGTACCTAGCTGAGGTGGAGAGATCATATACAATTATATGCTGGCAAGTCCTGGATGAAAACTGCACAGGACGACGACGTGGAGTCAAAATTTGATGGAGGCCTTCGTTCAGGAGTGGACGGAAATAGGCTGAAGAAGAAGAGCAGAAGAATGTTTAATATTGATAAGTAGCGGATCCTAACAAGCCGAAGAGGTGTCGGCAGACCCCAGGCAAGGTGGTCTGATGACATCAAGAAATGTGCCGGAGGGAGATGGATGCAGTGTGCCCAAGACAGGGAGTTGTGGAGGATCAGGGGGGAGGCCTATGTCCAAGAATGGATGAAAACAGGCTGAAGAAGAAGAAGCGGACCTTTCCTCCTAAATAGGTGTTTTCATTTGTATCGTATTTTTGTACATATTGTTTATGAAAAAAATGCAATGAAAGATTCAAAATGCCGATTGATTGTGAAAGTGGCTAGTATAATAGGGCTAAATAGAAAAAAAACAAAAATCCTGCGTTTTCTGTAACAGAAACGTTGATATTTTCAAACTTGGCGAGGAGGCCATTATAAATACATTTTATTGCGATGTAGGAATTTTCTTGAATAATGGTGATTTTTATTATTAAATGTTATTGGTATTTAGGTGTTCGGCACGACGGAGCTGCCCGACAAGCCGATCATGCTACCGCCTTTCGTGGAGTCCACACACTGCCTGGGCTACCACTTGACCCGCAAAGGTCGCGCAGTGGCTGACCGCGTGGTCTCCGTTCTAGGGTACGCCTGTCCGGACATTACATACAGCCCTTCGCTATACCCTATTACGGCTATTCTGCTGCACTTCATGCCTGGTAAGTTGGTTTTACTTATTTTTTTATTTGATAACACCTAAGTTCGTCGGATATTGTAAAATTAGGAGTGCCCCAGGGATCGATGCTTGGTCCTATATTATTTACTTTGTTCATTGCATTTTAAAGCATTCGGTTTAAAATTCAAAGCGTGCGTTTCTTGAATTAGAAATTTCATATGATCTGAAACAATGTACTGTTTAGTGTAACAAAAAAGTTTGTGTGGTTATCTTGAAATAAGTTAAAATAAAGCACACTTCGAGTTTAATGATTTTTTTTGTGGAATAATTTATCATTCATCCCTAAATTTCTTAAACCGTTGGTGCATGATTTTTCTACCGTTTGGATTTTTCCAAGCAATTGTCGAAATCAATAAAATAATTAATATTGGTTGTACCTACGTATTTCGGCTTGATTATTATTCTTCTTCTTCTTCTCGTATCATGTCAGGTCCCCCCGATGTTGACGACCACCACATAGAAAGCCTCCCTGTCCTGGGCAGTGCGAAACAGCTCCTCCACTGTTCTTATATCGGTTCATTCCAGGATGTTCTGAAGCTAGGCTTGATTATTACCATAGCTTATTTACTGCGAACATTTGCTATCACATTCCTTCGACACTTCGAAACATTAGGTCAACTACAGATAATGTTCATATAAACACATATTGCAATAATTTTGGAACAAGATGAGAAAACAGTTTTACCCAAAGGGAACTCTTTCGGATCTAGCATTTCTGGCATATTATTTATACCTCATTATATACCCATTTATTCATGTCTTATATTTATTTCGATCTGTAATATTGTTTTATTCATTTATTTTACATATGTGAGGGACAATACATTACATTTTAACTGCAATGCTCCACTTAGTATATAATCTGTATCGGGGCTACATCATTTTGAACCATGCAACGTTACTGTATAGAGAGTAAATGCCAAACATCAAAATACGAATAAAATAAAAAGAACATATGAAATATCCGCAAAAATAAATACAGAAAAGAATATTAAAGCTCATTCAAGAAACTAGCATAAGAAAAGATTAGAAAAAAAGATCATGCAACACGTCGTTAACGCCTTTTTCAATTGACAAACACGCCTCTAGAATATAATGCGGCGTTAAATACTACTGGATGAGTATTGTTATTACAATTAAATTGTTTTGTATGTGTCTTCTTTTGTCTCATTAACTTACCCTATATTTAACTTGTGTATGCAAATAGCACGGTGACATCATCAGATCGCTCATCATATAATTCCTCTTTATTTGATGATTCACCCAAATCTAGGGTTGAATATGCTCTTCTTTCGGATACTCATCTTCTCCCTGGAACTGTCCCAACTTACTGCCTATATTGGCTGAGACTGTAAACTCTGCGGTTATGGGTATCGCTTTCATACAAGCCGTTTTTTTAAAGATCTTGGAGTAATTGTTTTTGCAGGTGTTCATTGGATGATAAATGAGGAAGATCCTAGGTTGTTGTTTTCGGATACTCAATGTATAAAAAAAATTACAATGACATAATTGTTAATTCTTGTGCTTCGTGTTGGAAGTCGTTGAATGTAGTGATGAGCAAATGCATGACCAAGACCGGGCTGGTCTTGAAAAAATCCACCAATTTATAGCAAAATTTCGATTTCAGTTTGTTGATTACTTTCTTTTCAGTTAAAAATGGTACGTTAATACTCGTAATACTTTAAAGACGTAAAAGTGTGGAAGCAATATTCTAAGCCGGTGCCTCACCGTATAAGATTTTTGTTCGTGCATATTATATAGTAACTTATCCATGAATAGATTCTGCTATTTGATTTTCTTAGCGTTTTATGAACGTAAAATAAAATTATATTAAAAATTAATTTTATTTGAGATTTCCGAAGGGTCCTGGGGGCCTAGACAACGTGTCATTTAAGCTAAGCGTTATATCGCTAAGCGATAGTAAATGTATGAAATTGGTCGCTATAACAACACGTGACAGCCAAAAATTTCATACATTTCTATCGCTTAGCGATATAACGCTTAGCTTTAATGGCATGTTGTCTAGGGGGGCTGAATGGAAACCTAAATAGACCATTGCGATAACAAGAAAAACAAACGATTCACCGTTAACGAGCCTATTACAAATAAAGCCTAGTAATAAAAAATGTTATGTATAAGCTTCTTGCTACGAAAATCAGTTTGGGGAAATTAAACTGTCCAAAGTAGCTAATCCGACAATATTTGACTTTGCGAGTCATCTACTGGAATCAAAATTATGTATATTGAACAATTATTATTTTTATTAATAGTAGATTATTCTATGTAGGGAAAAAAAATATGAATCTCAAATATATGAATTTATCAACAATGAGTAGGATATGAATAATATAGGTTATGCCAAAAAAAATACAATTAACATTTAATATCGACTTGAAACTTTCAAAATCAATTAAAATTTATTCAGTTCGAGCATAAAATAACCGGCAATTTTAATTATAAAATTTGTGTTTTTGTATGAAAATTTGCCTTGCCGCCATTAGTACACTGCAGTCACGTGGCTTTTCCATACAAATCGTGTCTGCCGAAAACCTGCCAAGCAAAACGCCTTTGTGCGTAGTCCATATACCTACTATTAGGTCTATGATGTTTACCGTTGGCATAGATAAGTAATATCAGTAAACATTTAGGTATTTTATCAATATTTTCATCTTTGTATAATGTAAAAAAGTATAACGATAGAGACAGCATTTAGATTGTAGAGTTACATAATGTTATACATGTTTATTTAAACTTAATTAGTAATTCTACGACGTTTTATTATTGAATATGTCCTTGTAACAAGAATACATCCTCATACATTCCCTAAATTACATACACTTAATTCGGGAATTATTAGGTATACCTTATAATTATTATATTTGGGATAAATATAATATAAAGTATGTAATATGTAATATACTTAACAAATATTATATTCATACATACCGTCACGGCATATCTAGCAATGTGGGGTAACCAGCGAAAGGTGTGCCGGTGTACATTACCTCACAAAGGAAAGCATGATACACGCGTATATCCCACACAAAGGTCTCGTCTCTCCTACAAAGGTAACATTTCGAATAGGCAGTAAATCTTATTGCTAAACTATGCGAGACGTTATTTTGTCTCTTATTTTCGATTATCCAGTTCCTACTAGAAATCCAAAAACGATGATAATATAAGAGAGTGGAAGCACTATTGTAAGCCGGTACCGCACAATAAATAATATTGTATTCGATGCCACTTAAACTGATTTCAAACTTCAATGTTATTTTTGGTCTTACAGATCGTCGTTATATACATATAATTTATTCAATAGTTCTGTTATATACTGTGATTACATACCTATTATGTGTCTTGGTGAAAATGTTCACGTTGGTATACCGAAAACATTTTATATGACGATAAATATGTGAGTGGAAGTTTATAGTTTTGACTGTTCTCAATTTATATACAATTGAATAGAAACATACAACCTATGTATGTAATATTCAAATGTATTTGTTGCATAAAACATCACAAATACAGCATACTTCTATAAATACCTTCATCGTACACGTTCTATGAAAATTCTTCTACCCGCTTTGAACGTCCAAATACAACATTCCTCAGATTAATTAATTAAAAAATAATAAAAAATAAGAGATTTTTTTTACAGTAGGAGATTTACAGTACTTGCAATATTGTTACTTCTCAGAAGGATTGTACGTTTCACGATTAATATCGTTCATATAGATTTACACGTTTGCTTATTAATTATTGTTAATCTTCTTCTTCTTCGTCCTCGCCTTTATCCCATTTACTTGGGGTCGGCTCTCCTTATTTTATTTCGCCAAACTCGCCTGTCCTGTGCCAGATCAGGATTCAGCTCCCTCTCTCGCAGATGCTTTTTGATGCTCGACAGCCATGTGGCTGGTGGTCTGCCTGGTCTTCTCGCTGGAGTCTCGATGTCCAAGGCTTTTCATATTGTCCGTCGGTCGTCTCAAAATGTGGCCATACCATCCCATCCTGTTCTCGACTATTTTTTCGTCTATTGGGGCCACTTTGAAACTACCGCGGACGTGGACATTCCTCACTTTGTCAAACTTTGTCAGACCCCCAGCCCACCTTAGCATCTTCATTTCCGCCGCGTGCATCTCTTTTTGGTGTTTCTGCTTTAGTGTCCAGCATACGTCATTGCGGGTTTAACCACCGTCTTGTATACTTGTCCCTTGACTCTCACTGGCATTCTCTTGTCACACAGCACACCCGATAGGGACCTCCACCTCATCCAGCCGCTTTTTATGCGATGTGCGACATCTGTTTCGGGGTCGCTCAATGGTGATATTTTACTTCCCAAGTATTTAAAAGATGATGTTTGAGGGACGGGTATATCTTGTAAATAGAGTGTGTTGCCTGCTGTAGCTGGTTGCTGACCTGAGAAGCATCATGGCATATGTTCAGTTTTTGAGCGGCTTATCTTCAGTCCATTGTCCTCTAATGCCTTTCGCCACTCGTTCAGCATGTTCTGTGTACCTTTCACGTCATCACCCAGCAGCACAATGTCATCTGCATACAGAATATTCCACGCTGTTGGTCTTTGAATATATTTTGTGAGGTCGTCCATTACTAAGTTAGACAGAAGGGGGCTCAGGACAGATCCCTGATGGACTCCTACTCCGATTCTAAACGACTCACTTACTCCAGCTGACGTTTTCACCCTGGTTTGTATTTCACCGTACATGTCTTTTATAAGGTCTATGTAGTGTTCAGGTACGTGCTGTCTTCTGAGAGCCCGCCATATAAGCGCTCTTGGGACTCGGTCGAAGGCCTTTTATAAATCGATGAAGACCATGTGGAGATCCTTTTTGCTTTCTTTATATTTCTCCATCACAATTCTGACCGTTTGTATTGCGTCCATTGTAGATTCATCTGTGACAAACCCGCACTGATTTTCTGTTATATTAGTTAGGTCTCGTAGCCGTTGGTGCATTATGCGTTCCCATATTTTAAGCGTATGTGGTATAGTTTTTATGGCTCAGCCCCCCTAGACAACATGTCATTAAAGGTAAGCGTTATATCGCTAAGCGATAGAAATGTATGAAATTGGTGGCTGTCACGTGATGTCATAGCCACCAATTCCATACATTTACTATCGCTTAGCGATATAACGCTTAGCTTAAATGGCATGTTGTCTAGGGGGGCTGTAGTTCTCGCATAATCCAGTGTCACCCTTGCCCTTGTAAAATGGTACAGTAAAACTATGTCTCCAACCTTCTGGAATGTGCTTATCCCTCACGATGATATTCAACAAGTCAGTAAGAAATGTGATGCCGTCATCGTTCAGAGTTTTCCATAGTTCTGCCGGAATTTCGTCGGGTCCTGTGGCTTTTTTATTTGCCATTTTCGATATGGCTTCTTTAACCTCCTTTTTGAGATTTCTTGTATTTGTCCTATTGTTGGTCTCAGTTCATCAATACAGTTGCATGGATAGCTCTCATTGAATAGACCCTGGTAATATTCCTTCCATCTTCCTTGAATGTCTTTGTTGGAGGTAAGCATTTGGCCACTGGTATTTTTTATGTATTTTGTGGTCTTTATGTCCTTAGTAGCTATGTTTCTGTATTTTGCAATTCGGTAGATTTCATTACTGTGTCCTGCCTTTTCCTGTCTTTTGTTGACCAAATAATAAATGTCGAAAATCTTTTCCCCAGAACCCAGTTTTTTACATCTTTATTCAATTTAGTGACTTTTTTAAAATTTGAATTTTTTGAATATTTTTCTTGTATAATTATTTTTTTCATAAAAACCCTTTTTTAATTGTTTATTATAATAAAAAAACTATAAGGCCTATAAATTATATTTTTACTTTAAACGAAAGAGAATATGAAAATATATTGAGTATGTTTTTTACTTTTTTATTTATGAATTACTTTTCTTGCTATTTATAAAACCTCTAAAATATTAAATTTTTTACAAAAAAAATATTTTGTGTCACAGATTTTGTGATATATGTACATACAATATTTGTTAGAGTTTCATACATTAAAAGGTAATTAAGTGTGCATATTTGTTTACATCGCGTATGCCCAAAGTCATAGACGTTAACAGGGGCCTTAAATGTGGTCAATCCAACCTATAATTCGGATGATTTGTACCAAAATGAAGACAATGTTTTTTTATGAATAAGGGATACCTACAGTTACAAATACACAAAATAACAATTATAAATTAAACAAAAGGAAATGGTTATTTGGATCAAATGATATTTATTAGTCATTATGTACCTACAAGAACGTTGTAAGTTATAATTATTATAGATTACCAGATAATTATAATAAATAATTGTTTTTTCATTATATTTATTCATTTTTTTGACCATATAACATTATAGTTACACATACCTATAGATATATACAGTTGTTGGTTATTATGTCGATTAGGTAACCATGACGAAAATACGTTTCTTCAAAGATTCCTTTCATTGTGCTATACTGTACTGACACCATAATATTATATCATTCAAATTTACATACACATATATTTTATGCTTAGATACACTGCTCATCATAGGTGAATGTATGAAACTTAAATTACATCTCAGAAGTCTCGTACAAATGTACATTGGTTTCTGCTAGCAGTTTCATCCTAAATACGAAAATTTTATTATATTTAAATCACAAGCGGACAATACGCACCTCTGAGAGGAAAAATATTGATACTTTTAACGTGGTGCTGGCGACGAGTGCTGCGTATTCCGAGGACAGCTAGACGCCCGAGTTTCAACCACCTGCTACCAGATGAACCTCAAATATTTTGGTCACGTAGCGAGAAGGGAGACTTAAAATTTAGAAAGATTAAATGCTGTCGGAAAAGTGGAAAGACAGCCACCTCGAGGGCGAGCTCCTTCTCGGTGGAGTGACCAAATAATTATAATAACTGGTATCTCGGTAGACGGGGTCCTAAGAAAGGCAGAGGACATGAGCGTCTGGAAAAGTTCTGTGTGGGAGGCAACAACAGCTCATCAAAATGGACTCGACCAGCAATGAAGAAAACGTACAAGAATAAATCACAGCAAGGGTTTTTCTAAAGATCTTTGTGTTCAAAAACTTTCATGAAATTATTTAATTTGTATTTTATATAAATTGAATACGAATGAAAAAAAATGAATACACTATTCGACTGCTATTTTCTTATATTATATAGGTACCTACTCATACACTTATGTTTTATTGTATCTGATATTGTATCTATTATAATATTGAAGTAGTTTTAATATAACGTCGAACAATACATAATATTATTTACTTACCTTATCTGTAATGTTTGTTTGAGTGACATAAAAATACTCTTATTTTTGTTTATTGCAAAAACTTGTTTTCTATCGAAAGATATGAATATTTTCTTCATTTTCAAATAACACTTCATTTTTATTTTAGTTGGTAGTATTTTTTTATTAAGTGTTGTTTTTGTAAATAATTTTTACAATAATACAAATACAAAAATAATTAAATTGTAATGAAGTACAGTTATCTTATTAAATGTCATTTTTTGTATGACTAATAAGCACAATCCAAACAAAAAGTAGGTACAGAGTATTTATTATTGGAGAAGCAAAAGTTTATGATGTCTTGATATAACTCCATTTTCTCGCTAACTATAGTGTAATTGATATATGGGTACAATATCATCTTGGAATAAGAAGTGTCAAACCTCATTAATAATACAATTTACAATACTGTATGTATAAAACGTTTGACCCCGTAGTTCATGTGCACTGGCTAATTCTACATTCAACCCGATGTTAATTATTCCTTCTTGAAAATAATCACTAACACTTCGTACATATTTTTAGATATGTGATGTTTGAATTATAAATGTACACTGTAGTAACAGGAATATCATTCTACATATATAGGTACTTTAAATGATTGAGTGATTAATTCTTCTGTGATATGTTTGTTTGATAAATAACAACAGTTTCCGTTTTGGCATGTGAATTTTGCCCTAAACCACTATATTTTGAGTCACTATGCGACATGTTTCGGCAGTGCTGTCCTGCCATCGACCGGCTAGTTGAGACGTCGATGGCAGGACAGCACTGCCGAAACATGTCCCATAGTGACTCAATATATAGTGGTTTAGGGCAAAATTCACATGCCAAAACGGTTAATATGAACAACCACAAAATATCCGCCGAGTATTTAAACTATAACAACAGTTTCCACTATTTTCGGCATGCCTTGTATTGTAAATAGGTAGGATAAGTTGTTTCATTCATTTTTGTGGTTATTTTTGTAATCCTAAGCACGATTTGTTCACTTGTTTTGAGAAAAATATAAATCTTCAATGATTTTGAAGATGGCGTGACACGACAGTAAAATACACATGTATGTGCTTTTTGTATATATATATATATATATATATATATATATATATATATATATATATATATATATATATATATATATATATATATATATATATATATATATATATATATATATATATATATATATATATATATATATATATATATATATATATATATATATATATATATATATATATATATATATATATATATATATATATATATATATATATATATATATATATATATATATATATATATATATATATATATATATATATATATATATATATATATATATATATATATATATATATATATATATATATATATATATATATATATATATATATATATATATATATATATATATATATATATATATATATATATAGTTTTATTATTAGTGAATTTATGTTGAGTGAATGTGTAAATTATATTTCTCTGTAGAATGTGTCCTATAACTGGATTTTATCTTATATATAGTCAATAGCACATAATATATAAGTACCTACCATATTTGTTTAGCTCACTTAATTTATTACCTTTAATTTCCCTTTTGTTTCCTTAATGGGGTATAAATTTAATTTATACTTATATCTGTGCATAATATGTAAACTCAGACTTAGGTTATTGTGATTCTATTATAACTTATACTGCAAATTGTAATGCACTCATCCTATTTTTGATATTTTATTCAAATTACCTACAAATAAAATCGTTTTAACTTTAAATGTTTACGATATATATATACATGTACAAACATGGACTTGTGGTGCTACTACCTAGTATGAATCGTGGCAATCCTCCTCAAGCAATCGTTGCCATTCCACCCTTTACACAGTCAACTCATCTTAATTTCGGTCTCCTAATGCTTCTTCTTCCATCTGGTCTACTATCAGAGTTTCCTTTGCGTATCTACATATAGGTATCTACTTAGTATACAGTTATATCTTTTTATTCGTACTGAAATAATATTGCTGGTGTATTTCTGTACAATCTTATACTGAGGTTATTCATGTACGGTGTTAATGAATTGTAGATATCAATCTATTTATATATTTAATTCAACTTGCCTACATAATATGTACCTATACCTTTGTACATACATTTGCTTACTAGGTTTGCGTACAACTTGATTAATATTTATGAAGTCCGTCACACACAATAAAGCAGGTACTGTTATACTTACGCGCCTCAAACTTTATATTATTTAACTCTGTTTAATGTACATATGTACATCAATTGTAGACAAAATTAATTGGTCTGTCTTTTTTTTATTTCATAGTGTATTTTTTTGTTTGTTTTGTAAGACTGTATTTGTCCCTTAAATAAATAAATAAATAAATAATAAATATATAAATAAATCATCGAGGCTAGTTGAATTCGTTATGAAATTCAATTCTTAACGAAGAGACTAGATCTTTGGGGAATATTGGGAGGACACTCTTGAAGCTTGAGGGTATTTTTCTTTCTCCGTTCACAATGAATCAATCACATTGAATAATAATAATAGGTATTTTTATAGCTCTGTTTTTATTTAATTTTATTTAAATGATTCAAGATCATTGTTAAATAATTCAAGATAATTCCAAATGATTCGATTGAAATAATATCATATTGTATCTGGGAGTAGGAATATGAATCGTGACAGTAAGGTTGTTTTTTATCCTAATCATTACTTAAGACGATGTATTAATGTGAGTGAGACGATTAATGTATGTAAAGTGTGTTGCCCTTAGTCTTCTCTGTCTATCCTATTAATAGGGACATAGTGGGATGGTAAGTATGTATACGTACATATGTGTCAGTAGACGAAAGTGCTTGTGTTGTATTGTGATTAGAAATACGTGCACCTATGTATGTATATCACACTAGGTAGGTATATGAAAACATGAAAAAAGCATATAGTATAATATGAAAAGAACGAATACAAGATATCATATTAATTTATATATATATATATGAGATTATACAACCTTCACTTTATCCGACACATTATGTTCTCAAATTGCCTCTTTCCATTCTTTTTTTTAAATGATCATGTCCTTGTTAAACTAGTACATATACATCTTCCTACATTCCCTAAAATAAGCATAAATGTATGCAAATACTAACCCAATGTGCTAACCGCTCTGCCATTGACCCATCTAAATCTTTTTAAATCTTATGTCTTTTAAATTTAAAGGCAGGATTTGTGTCCTGCCCATTTCCACTCTTGCCTATCTATTCTCCCAACCACATTTCAAACAATCTTGACTTCACGGAATTTGGTAAGGGGCTACTAAAAGTACTATGGAAATATGCTAGACTTATTCTATTTCTATTTCTTTAGTTTGATTATCTCTGCCTAGTGATATTATGTCCAAGGTGTATATACATACTTAGTGGTCAAACCTTTCTACTGGAACGTAATAATTGACTATGTCCAAGTGAGTCATTATTTTCGTTATCTTGACATTCATTTTTAAACCAAACAAAGCAGATCATTTCAGTTTAGTTGATCATTCCCACCATTTCATCGACGTCCTCTGATATC
Organism: Molanna angustata; assembly: GCA_963576475.1. Classification (NCBI taxonomy): domain Eukaryota; kingdom Metazoa; phylum Arthropoda; class Insecta; order Trichoptera; family Molannidae; genus Molanna; species Molanna angustata. Next base: position 36,165,233 of record OY754968.1, on the reverse strand, counting down.
AACACAATGTCATCGGCGAATTGTTTAATCGCTCTTCGTCGATATTTATTGCTTTATTTTCCCAGTTTATTTTTTTAAATGTATACTCTAGAGCAACTTAGTGTGAAGAGATTGGAAGAGACGGTATCGCCTAGTTTATGTAAATTTTAACCTTCATTAATAGGTATGAAATAATAATATTAGTGAAAATATATATTCCGTATGACCAGTCTAATTTAAACGTAAAATAATATCTATATTGACAATTTTTTTAACATCTCAATAGAGACGAAGTTGGAATATTATAGAAGAATCAGGAACTTAAGGCACATACAGGGCTTACGACATGTCATCGGCTGGTTTACGTGATACGCATAAAGTGATCCCAACTTCGTCTCTATTGAGATGTTAAAAAGTTTTTCAATATATGTAAATATCATTTGATTCTCGACAGGGGAAAAAATCCAATGTTTTTGTATATGCAATTAAAAAAATATTCAGTAAAATAATAATTGTATATTTAAAAATCCGTATGCAAACGGGTATATTTAGGCTAGTGGTTCGCGATGTGTGTTACGGTTTGCATTAATTCTAAAATAGCTCTCGAGAACGCAAATATGCCATATTTCTCTGCACTTGGCAATGTTTAACTAATTTAGTAGGATTTATACTATAGAATCATCTGAGCCGGAGACCAGATCCTACATATTATATTAACATATGTATATACATTTATATATTTTACTTACATAGTTAGGATTCCCTCTCCAATATATGTATTTATATCACTTTTATTACCAGTTTCAACTTGGCCGCCATTATCTAAAAAAATGTATGTATGTTTGAACGCGGATTATATCATATTTGTACGGTATCATTATATATGTAGGTATATAAATACAATCTGTATGACTATAAATGAAGTTATTGTTATTTTCTTGTATATTTCCATCCCACATTAATAATAAGCTGCAATCCGCAATAAATAACGTTATGAGATAAATGCGAATGATCATTCGTGGTTGTAGCAAAGGGATAGGATAGGCGAGGTAATTTTTGGATCCTCATTATGCCGTACTCTTAAAAGTTACGTCTTCAACAAAAATATATGTTTTTCTTTCATTACTGTTCATGCATTGGTCTGATATACATTTTTTATTCTGTGTACTTTTTCGTAATATTGTATTTAATTATAAGTACCTACCTATTTTCTCGGATTTTTAATTCATAACTTATACGACTTAGAACATGATTTTTTAAATGATATAATGAATAAGTGATGATGTTACATCGTCTAGAATAAGTGATGACGATACGTGTCTCCGTTCTGCTGAACGTACCACACTTCTTCAGCCACTCTGCAGTATTATTTTCAAGTACAATCAGCAAGGCTATGGAATAGAATAGAATAAGTGATGATGTTACATCGTCTCAATCAATACAAATATTTAATTCTAAAAATCGTCTTTAATATATTTTTTTGGCAACAACACAGGCCAGATTATCTTTTATTAATAAAATTATATTTGTACAGTATTTTTGGTACTAAGGCATTTGTGGTGGATATTAAAACGTGTGTTTACATAATATCTTATATTATTTGTACTCTATACTATGTAGCCTGAATGTGTGTTGTACTCGGATAGGTCTCTCAAAATACCCTACAAGGCGAAGATAAATTTGCTTTTCATAAGTATACAATGTGAACCATAAAACCATATTATATTTATCACTATATTATGTACTTACCTTAAGTCACCCGTCTAGGTATGTGCATTGTGTGTGTGTGTACATAATATATCAATACCGAAGATCTGTTTGAATATACATAGCTATGTACGCTGAGAAGATTAATAAAGATCGAACAATTTTCAACTAGACCCATAGGATTGGATCGCTTTATAGGGGCATAATAAAATACGGTAAAATACTCTTGGCTCCCGTTCGGCCAGCCACTTCACAGACTCTGGAGTCGTCCTATGGATGTCCTTGCACCCAGTCTCCTTCATACCTCCGTATCGGACAGTCCTCTACTAGATGCTGGATAGTTTGGCTGCTTGCTCCACAGTCACATTGCGGAGAATCCCTTTTTCCCCATTCCCACATTTGGTAGTTACATCGTCCTTGACCTGTACGAATTCTGTTTTGCTGAATTCCAACTTTTCGGGGAATGTTATAACCTGGGACACTTTCGTTAGGGTCTTGGACGGTAAAATCATGAGCTATATGCAATGTGTAATGAATATGGTAGTGATGGGTGTTATAAAAATGCAGCGCCTACGTTGGCTTGGACATTGGACACATTTCCCGGATGGATGATGACCGTACTCCGAAAAAGTAATAAACGAAGGTATTAGAAGATGAATCAGAGTTAGACCCAGCTTGAGATGGCTGGACGATGTGCTATGTGATGTCAGAGCAATAGAGCTGATCAATCGGAGAGGATTGACTGGTGATAGGGACAATTTCTTGAGTAGGCCAGGGTAACTGTAACGTCAATGTTGATGTATATGCTTTGTTATTATTTTTAAGTAAACACCATTTTATTTAACACCTTTTTATTATTTCACATTAACAAATACATGACATCTTCCTTATTATATAGGTATTAACCATAGATCATAGAATACACCATAGATCCTCCTTATATATTTATTGTTACTTAATCATAGATAATATTAAAATATGCTTTGCTTATTTCAACATGCCTTCATTGCGTAGTACGTCGCTGGTGATGACGCGGCCCATCCCATCTTTTGTTTTTTTTAATAAAAAATGAATATAAGCTTGTAAACAAGTACATATACATCTTCATATATTTCTTTAAAAGTACATTAACATCCTCATACGTTGCCTAAATTGAGCATAAATGCTTGTGCTGTAGATGAATGAAATCGGTTATGGCAGTATTCGAACTCGCAGCCACTGACCGCTAACCGCTCTGCTACCACCCATCATTTAAAAGTACAACGTATTTCAACTTAAAATAGAAACCTATATTTTATATACAAAGAACTATTTTTAATCTTCATTTTTTTTGTGTAATTTGTGCTTTTCTATATAAAGTTTTTACTGTTACTTGTTGAATGTGTGGTCTGTTGAAAAGCCAAATAAATTAAAAATAAAAATAAATACATTCCTTTTGTTGGTTTTTCGTCTTGTATCTCGGGACTCGTTTTCTCAAAAAAAAAACTGACCTTGAGGTCAAGAGTCGTATGACCGAAAACGTTTTGTCGTAAAATCACAGTTGCATGGAAGTATACTGTGTATATTTAATCATTTATTATTTTTAAATAAATATTTAAAGCAAAAATTATTTATTTTTAAAATAAAATAAGATAAATCTGAAAAATTAGAAAAATATTTTTAAGTGTATTTAAGAGAAGGTACCTGTATTATGAACATTGTCTCTATTTATTCCAAGGTTATCTCAAACGCATTTAAGTTTATATTACTAAAAGACGCTCAATATGTTGAACGTTTATCTACTATATTTATAACAGTATAATATAAATGTAGTGTATATTATAAAATGATTCGTAGTTTTTTTACAATATAGGTACAAAGAAGTTTATATATATCTGCATATTGTTTATGCAAGTGATAACGGGAAATTAATAAAGTCATGTTTATAATGCCGAGTAAACTAATATTCATTAGTGTACTTCGTATGTAAATATATGTAGCATTTAAATGATATTATCATATATGTACACGGACAATACTCAATATTGAAATTAAACATATTATTATAATCTAATTTTAAATTAATAATTGGTACCCACGTTTAAATTATGTTATAACTTAAAACAACAAAGTTATATGGAAACAAAGAATATATTGATTAAATCTCGACTGATTTTATCAAATATTAATTTGACACGCACCCAATAACAATTTGCCACATCCTGGATCTCGAGATATTTATAGTCTCACAGATCCGGACTGAAAACACTATTAAGAACTGTGTCTTCACCGAGAATCAAACCCGTAACCTTTTGCTCAGGAGTCATATGTCTAATCAACTGAGCCACGAAGGCCGATATGTGTTGTATTATGTCTTGACCTATGCCAAATAGACATCAAGTAACTGTGGGTGTTTTAGTAATAGCAATTCAATATTACATAATATTATATCATACATTGTCAACACGAACGTTTAACGTTAGTTAATTTGTAAACCTATTAGATATAATTGTTCAAAGTACCTTTGTAATAATAAAATCGAATGGATAATTAGTAAATTTTCCAACATTATATACCTATTCATCATAATATGGACAGGTTGATTGTTGCATTAGGTCACTCACTTCCCAGCTATAATAAACCTGTGTCAGTTGGGGCACGGTGATGATCTTGTTCTTTGCATAAGTGTTTTGTTTAATAATAATAGTCGATGAAGAGGTTCGTTCGACAACATAGCCCAGTTCACCTCTATAAATTGGTATTAGGTACCAACCCATTATATCATAACCATCAACGAGGAGATGATCTGATCGTCTTTGAATGTTTGGACATGATTACGTACCTACGTGTCTCAGCTATAGAGAACACAGTGTCGAGTAGCGACCGTTTTTCGTACTGTGGAAATTGGATAGTTCGAACGTCCATAATTCGAATATTTTTCACGTTTTCAAGATCTTTGTAAAAATAATAGAAATCTAACCTCTTCAATTTGATAGAAACGTACAAGTTGTTATTTTGTGTATCTACTAAAGAGTAAAGTTGTAGCCAAATATCTTGAACTTTTTCGATTTGCACGTAAACCAACGAAGCAAAAAGACACAAATTTACGCTCTGCGCAACTGGAAGCTTGTTTCAAGATGTTTGGCGAAAATCGAAAGAATGACCAATTTATTTATTTATTTATTTAGAACATAATATTCATTACAAAGAAGATATATTAAAGATAATTACTTCACTGGATAATCTGTTCCGAAGTAACAATCTGTATAATTTGGACAGTTGGAAGCTCAATTTAAAAATCTAAATCAGTCAAAGTGTTCATCATATTTAAATATATTATTTTTGCTAAATTATAGTTGTACAACTAGCAAATCAAACGAATAATTACCCGCAAATAGGGGTACTTTCGGATTTATTTTTTTATCGTGACAATTTTCAAATATGATTTTGAAACTATCAAGCTGTAGACAATTCTATGATTTATCTTTGTCTTTAGTTTAGTTAGTAAGTGTCAGTATTGGCTGAGTAAACGAGGAAACTCCAATGCAAGTAATCACATTTATGTGCCTGTGCGGTCTTAGGGCTGTACGAATTTTCATTGTACGTCATATACACCAAAACATTATGACAAAACTCGTATATTTAGTGGCAAATTTCTTGAGTAGATACATCAGGTGCGGTGCGCAGAGCACAAATTTGTATATTTTGCTTGGTCGGTATGTACGCTTATATAATATATATGTATGTGTATAACATATTACACATACATATATTATACAAAAAACACAATAAAATAATAACCAAAAATATAAATATGTAGCAAAAAACACGAGTTAAATTATTATTATTTATAGGCACTGTAGAAAATATCAGGTGATGGACCGTGGGATAAATGGACTGTATACAAACTTCACAATGCTTCAATTTGCTAGTTCACAATGTTTCTTTTTTCAGTTATTGTCACCCAAAATTATTGCAACTTATTGAGGGGACAATGGCATGGAAGGGATACACAGGAATATGCTTATAACAGGTACATTTACTCCATTTTGAAGTCCTACCTATTTCGAGCAGCCACTTTATGTTTTATGCCTTAAATTGACCTAACACTAAATATAACAAATGAAATTATGTAATATTTTTGAAGTTGTCCGAATTATCCAAGTTTGACTGCATTAAGTTGACGGGCGAAGCGAAGGTCGGATAGATTTCAATCACTTATCAAATCACACGGACACGCACGCAATGGTCCGCGATTTTTTCACAATCATACAAGATCAGATTCATGTGAGATTTGATCAAAGTACCAATATGTACATATTGTTGTTATCCCGTCATGTTATCAGTGACTTGTCATTCCTCAAATTGGTAAAAAAATCAAAGATATTTTAGTTTTTAAAATAATAACAAACGCACACTGTTTAACTCATGCAATATTTTTAATATAAACAGAAGGACCGTTATGCTTTTTCAACTAGCCAATGACATAAATAGTTATTTTATTTACTTTAACTTTTATTCGAATGCCTTATATGGGCTTTTCAACTAAAAATACATGAAAAATACCTTATGGCTTATACAAAGATTTGGATAAAAACAACAATAATGAATTATATTGGTATTATAAAATATCTTAAAAATAAAGAGATACATTTATTATTCTAGGGTAATTTCCTTCAAAAAATGGAAAATACTACAAAATAATTCTTCTTTGTTCGGTGCTGTATTTAAGTCTCTTCTAATGACTCCTATTTCACTTCGTCTCGATCCTTTGGTAAAATATATAAAATTCTTACTATTGTATAATGAAACAGTTTCGAATTACCTAATTTAACTAAATATTTGATGTAAATATTGTCCCATTCTGAAAAAATTGAAAGTTTCAGCACTCTATGTCTAATAGTTTATAAATTAGAACCATTTAAAGACCTCAAAACGAGACCGAATTTGTGCAATTTCCGTTTTTTTGAAAATTAATTTAACACCTAGATGTCAAAAAATCTGCGAATTTGCATTTTTCTTAGTTTGAATAGGAATAACAAATATATATAAAACGAGTGGGTTGTGGCCAACGCTAAACTCCTCACTATGGAAAATGTTCAGCATTTTCATGAAATTAGTTTTTACTGAATATTTTACTAGGAAAACTTGGTAATTCTTCAATGCCACTTAATGAAAGTAATGTGCCTTTTTACCAATTTGAAAATAAAAATTTCAAATTTTAAGTTTCCTAAGCTTGGGGTCACATTGAAATATTTGATAGATAAATAAATTGAGAAGCACTTTTAAGATATCCTTCAAAATCTAATAGGGTCTAAGTGAGTATCAGCCCCCCTAGACAACGTGTCATTTAGCTCAAGAAAAGATATCTCAATGTATGGAAGTGACAGTTGTCACGTGACTGGCAACTGTCACTTCCATACATTGAGTTATCTTTTCTTGTTTCTTTTCTTGAGCTAAATGACACGTTGTCTAGGGGGGCTGATACACAAAATCTAAAGTTAGCAAAGTACCTTTTTGGCTCGGTTATAGTCATATCGGTAGTTATTAACCTATACATGATTAAAAATAGCAAAGTTGCACTTGGTTATTATCTGACAATTTAATACTCTTAAAATGAAGTTGGTTGCCAATAGTAATGTACTTGTTTAAATTTAACCGAGTAACAGGTCTGTCAAATTTGACATTTCATACATTAAATTTTTAATATTTCTCTAATTTAACACGATATATTTAAAAAAATATTAAATAAAGTATAATTTTCGCCAAATATTATGTTACATTAAAAAATGATTAAATAAAGTATAATACTCGTCAAATTAGACATGTTTCACTGAAAAATGATTGAATGAAGATGAGATATTCGTCAAAGATTATCATTATTATTCACAAATGTCGTGTGTTGATTTGCTAATATTTACATTTGAGATGTAATTTAAAGATGTTTATACTATATTGATGTTAAAGCTTGATTACCAATTAGTATTTTCCGTTTTTCAAAATAAAGAATGAATAATAACAAAGCTACTGGGTTAAAATTAGCAGATTATTTACTTAGGAATTTTTAGCAAGGAACTTTGCAGGTACTATAATAATAAAGTTGCTTGGTTATTATTAGCAGTAAATGATTTATTTTAAACAAATACATTTTTTTGTGTTGAAAAGAATCAAATGAGTAATTTAATCGATAAAGTAAAATAAACACGCTGTACATAGAACACAGCACACACACACACACACACACACACACACACATAGTGAGAAGTAAAATTATAAATATCGGAGATGCTGATGTCCAAAATTATTATTTTTACCCTCCAGTACTATGGAATAGTGGAGAGTCACGATTTTACAATTATCAAGCATATTTTTACATCAATTTTACAATTATCAAGCATATTTTTACATCAATTTTACAATTATCAAGCGTATTTTTACATCAATTTTACAATTATCAAGCGTATTTTTACATCAATTTTACAATTATCAAGCGTATTTTTACATCAATTTTACAATTATCAAGCGTATTTTTACATCAATTTTACAATTATCAAGCGTATTTTTACATCAATTTTACAATTATCAAGCGTATTTTTACATCAATTTTACAATTATCAAGCGTATTTTTACATCAATTTTACAATTATCAAGCGTATTTTTACATCAATTTTACAATTATCAAGCGTATTTTTACATCAATTTTACAATTATCAAGCGTATTTTTACATCAATTTTACAATTATCAAGCGTATTTTTACATCAATTTTACAATTATCAAGCGTATTTTTACATCAATTTTACAATTATCAAGCGTATTTTTACATCAATTTTACAATTATCAAGCGTATTTTTACATCAATTTTACAATTATCAAGCGTATTTTTACATCAATTTCTCAAGGGGTATGATGTAGAGAGTGCACACTATGAGTTTCGTCGTGATGTGTTTGTGTGTATGCGGTCGGCACATTGTACTATCCTGTCATATACCTAATATAACAATGAGTTTTCAATGGTCTCCTCGAAAAGTACTGTATAACTGTTGTAAAATGTAAATGACCAAATGTAACCTACGTTTATGTACCTACCAATTAAAAAGTCGTTCTCTCACAGACCAATGATCCTTAATCTCTGCGTACTTACCTTTCCTGATGTAATATTTTTCGCATATTATATCGTTTCGAATATTTTTCAATAATTTTACCATAGTATCTTTTGAAAATATACATTGTGTGTTTATTTATTTTCCAAAATATTAATTCTTTCCCTTAAATGTGCATTCATATAATATATATTAAACAATATACGAACATTCATAATTTGAAGGTTATATTCGCAACCTTCTCATTTAAAAAAATATTTTTACCTTGAATTTTCTTTTGTTTTTCACGTTAAACTCGGTTAGCTCATATAATGCAAATTATTGTACCGTCGTTCTCGTTAGTGGGCAATTTATTCCTTTGAGAATTATATAATATGAATATACCTACTTATCTGGGGGAATTTTTAAGATTAAAAAGAGCTTTATAGGGACGTGATACGTGATGCCTTAAATTTGAATAACGCAAAATATTATACAAAACAAGACAAGTTTTTACAAGATATTATTTAATACTTTATAAATTTCGTTTATAATAATAATTATTTTATTATTGCTCTTTTGAAGTTGGCACACAGGATAATATTGTTACTTTTTTATTTATTATTCGCTTTAGTTTATGATTAAGATTTATGAGACAATGTGCGTTTATAAAATGTATTAATTATTGTTTATTGGTCGAGAGTGCTTTCGTCTGGTTATTAATAATAATCATTATCAAAACATCAGCGGCTATTATGATTAATAACTCATAATAAAAATCGTAATTAAAATCGTAATTAAAAACGAGTGGGTTGTGGCCAACGCTAAACTCCTCACTAACGAGTAACTCCATAAAGTATTCAAATTTTGTATGGAAAATTTTCAGCATCTTCATGAAATGAGTTTGTTCAATTTTTTTTTTTTTTAATATTTTATTTTATTAGGTAAGTTTCCTGTGCTAGGGGTCACTTTGAAATATTTGATAGTTAAAAAAAATGAGAAGCACTATTCAGATATCCTTCAAAATCTTATGGGGTCTAAGCGAATATTAGATAAACATATTTGCAAAATTTGAAAAGAATCGAATGAGTACTTTAGTATATAATTGATAAAGTAAAATGAACACGCCGTACATAGCACATATCACACAACACACAGCACATAGATTCATTGTGATGAAACTTTCAGAATACAATCTCAGCATGATACTAGTTGATAATCTGCAATAAAAAATAGCCTTAATAATTGCGAAATCCTAACTCCCCACTATATCCCCTTGGGTTAGTGAGGAGTAAAAATATATGTGTTACACAACGTTGTGGAATTGTTGCCCGTATAGGAAAATTTGTACCAGTCTACCACAATACTGCCGTGCTCACTAAGAACACAGTTATTACAACAGAAAAAACGATTCTATTTTGAAAAATGATATTTTTCCTTTAAATTTACTAATTTAGTTAGATATTTGTGATGGTCTTGACATGTTTCTTTTTCAATAGGTATGTCAATTAAAAATTTTCATTTTTTTTATATTTGAAAAGTTATCTACAAAAAGATACCTACAAACTTGAATTGTTAGTTTGGCGCATTTGTGTTTTGGTTATAACTGTGTTTTTACTTATTAGGGCAGATTAGATATCACAAAAAACACACAACACAGAAAAATTATAGTAAAATAAACATAACATATAAATTTATCAACACAGTGCACGTAAAATGCAATAAAATACGAGATAAACAATTTTTAGTTATGAGTTGAGCTTCTGTTCTTATCAGATTAAGAAATGATTTATATTATCGTTTGATTTATATATTAGAACAAGCACTATAAACTAAGGGGATCTATGTAGAAAAACTTATCAAAGTGTAGGTACCAGCGTGTATACATGAAAAGATTAAGAAAAATCGATTTCTACACAATATTGGTTATGATTATCATTGCATACTAAAAAATACAAGTAAAAGAGAAGTATTAAAGAAGACCATATAAAAACATCGAACATTAAAATAAAATTAATAGTAAAGAAAAACAGGATTAGTAGAGCGATAGGATAGTAAGATTTTGTTATGTTTCAATTAAACATTCTTCTATATTATTTCGTTCCTTTTTCTACAGCATACCTATAATGCTTAATATAACCTTCACACGACATTTTCTTTTCCTATTATTAATATTATTACTACAATGTTTGTATCGTTTTGACCTAAAACAGATTCAACGTTTGGGTTTGTTTTTTCAGTAGGAAGTGACTCTCAAAGGCCCCTTTTTCCTTTTGTTCGTGGTCCGTTGAAAATGTGTACTTTGTGGAATCAGTTTCAAGTTGAAATAATTTCGTTCTTGTTTTATTTTATTTGTTCTGAAATAATATGTCAAATCATGATTGTTACATTTAGGTCGTAAAAAAATACCAACACATGGACGTCATTTCTTTATTTCTACACACCGTCTTTAGTAATAAAAAAACAAAGAATAAAGAGAACAAACAAAGTTTCATCTTCCGACAAGTCGATCCTTTATACATCTCTGAGACAATGCACATTCGGGCATCACAAAAGATCCGTCAATAACACAAATTCAAAGTCTTCTCTTGATTGCTTACATTGGACATTTTGTGCTAATACTGGTTTGCATCACAATAATACATTTGTTTTGTAGATTCGTGATGCAAATCACGTTAGGTATGCGGTTTACATAATACGGTTCGTTTTCTTTCAGCGTTTGGGACATGCGACTTCTCTTTGTGGAAATAATAATAATATAATATTTGTATTTTATCCCATAAAAGACGTCCGGCGAAGGTCTCCAGTGGCGACTGCCGATAATCCTATTATATTTATTTCCTTCCATGGTAGGTACACTAATAAACGTATTTGTTGTTTCAAGGCTGGATTACCGTAATCCTATAATCATTAACAAAGCGCAGTTTAGTGATACAAGATCACTTCAAGGTCGCTATTACTTAATTGTTGGTTCTGCGAAATAATGTAGATTAAAGTGATAAACAGGAAATGTCAAATGTTTCTAAGCTCCACTATGTCCCATTGTAGGTGATGATTTGTCCAAATATCATTGATTTTGTGATAGACTGCGAATAAAATTTAACACAGCTGCGAGGCTGTGACGTAAGGAGCTGACAAAAGGTATCATATGACACCTCTTCGCAACGCTACACTGGTTGAAGTAGACTATAAAGTACCTATGTTTGATGCTCTTCAAGGCGACACAAACATAGCTTGCATTTAAGAAAGACATCACACATACTTTGAGATTGCATGAATCACAGAGGAACTACAAATTATTAATAGGAATTGGATAGAGATTGCGGTCTAGGTGCAAACAAGGCGAAAAAAAAATTATATAGTGGAATAAATATTATCCTTTGATATATGTGGAACTTAGAGAATTGACATTTTCAGGAAATAACGTATGAACAACATCAGAGCGCCCTTGGAATGATCTGGTATCAGTTCACAGTGCTGTATTAATTATTGTTATTTTCATGAGTACACTACGTTTTTATGGCAATTGGCTTGTATGTCAAAATTCACGAGGCCTTATTTTTTTGACGCTCCTCATAAATTACTCAACCTTTTTCCTGTGTGGTTTTCAATTACTATATGGATTGACACACTACGAAGATTATTACCCCTGGTTAATAAAGTGATATAGTTGGTGTACGTGGTGATTACAATCTCCCGTAGCCATAATGTGGTAAGGCTTCTGTTGTGTGTCAATTTATTGGACACATGTGGATTGGAGTTGTGTGCGATGTATATTTAATTAAATTTGGGAAACAACAAAATGTTTCACGCTGACAGAAATAATACCGCGTCGGATACGTGACGTTATGTACAGCTTTATGAAGAAAAAAATGTGTTGTTGATCCATATTTCGATATATTTCTTTGTGAAAATAAATTAAGATGCGTTTAAAGCTTTATTACCTACCATTTTTCTCAGTAGTAATTTATTTAAGGATATCATTTCAGACAGTGAGATGGTGGTATTTAAATTTTTTTTAAGAATTCAAGAATTTTTTTCAAATTTTATGATTTTTGGAAGTCTTATTATAAATGAGTGGGTTGTGGCCAACACTAAACTCTCCACACCGTAGTAAGCGTTCATTTTTTCTTCTTGAAATGTTGACAATCTCTAAATGCATGTTATGAAGTACATTTCTATTAGATTCTTACAAATATAAGATTCCCTGAGGACAAAAGTTTTCACATTACACCATACATATAAAAACATTGTCACGAAACTCATAGTAGGTACTTATGTATTTTCTACATGATACCTGTTGAGAAATTTTAAGTAAAATTGCATTACTAGCAAGATTAGCATGTAGGTGAAAGTGTATCAATGTTGATGGAGCGATGTATTTGTCAAGATAGAAGAATGCGGTGTTCGGTTCTCACTTCTCACTTCCTACCCCATGAGGAAGATAGAAGTGGAGAGTAAAAAATACACTTGTCTATAGAGACACATATTATACATAATATCAATACGAAATTGATCACTCAATTTTCCCGTACAAAAGCTATTTTACTTCTGTTATATACATTATTCATACAAATATGTGTGGAGAGTTTAGTGTTGGCCATAACCCACTCGTTTATAATACGGACTGGAACGGGATTGCATATATTTTTTGAAAGAAATGTTTTGTATTTGCCATAATCGATGATGTGAATAAAAAAATAATAAATACCCTACGAATAAATTAGAGTTATATTTAAATTAAAATGTGTCGAGAGTGATCTCATATTTTTTTTCATATCATTTTAGGAATATATGTTGCAATAAAAATATGAGTTTTAAAATCATTCACAAATGCTTTTTTCCACGAATTCAACGATAGTAATTCTATTAAATATTATGAATTAATGTATTTATTTAATATGAGCGGTCAATGTGTTTACACAATTTCCTTTTTTATTTTCGTTTAGATTCCTATATCCTTCTGAGAATTAATTTCAAATTAATAAAAGTGAATATATAATATTGCGCTTTGTTTGAAAATGTGTGGTTGTTGAAACTTAACGGTGAATATTATTAATTTAATATCAAGTTTTTAATATTCTTGTTTTATTGTGGTTGCTCAGTTTCCTTTGTTAGGTAAATCTGTAGGAGATAGGTAGAAGCGATAAACACGAAACGCTTTTAATTAAGAAAAGTTTTAATCTTTGTATAACTTTTCACCCGTCGGCCCCAGAAAGTTTTAACTTGGCGATTTTAAATATTAAGAAAAACGAACTTCATTAATTTTATTAACTATTGGTTCGATGTATCTACCTTGTGTTTGAGATTTTTTTATATTGCCCAGTTAAAAAGTAACTGGTATTGTTATATTTTTAGACTAAATAAATGAACCAATGAGAAATTGTCATAAAAATAGTAATAAAATCCCATGAATTTCCAATATTGTTTGTTTTTCATATGCGTGTAAAAAAATGAGTCAACAAGCTAATAAGCTTTAAGATGTAGGTGATATTGTAAACTATATAATGTATAAATTTTGTATGTTCGTATATTTTGTTATGATATGAATGAAGAAATAAAAATAAAAATATTGTTCTCGTGGGCCTTTTTTGTGACATTATTCAACTGTCTATTTGTTCAAGAGAATTCATTTCTCTTAACATATCAACATAGTTTCAAGCCAAGATACGCGAGATTTGTTTTTCAGGTCTATATTTTTCACACCTTTTTCAACTTTGAAGTAAATAAAACACCAACTTAGAGGCGTCGCAGCATATATGTTCCATTTATGGATTTACTAAGAATTCGGAGTAGAACATTTAGTGTGCCTGTGTGTGTGTATGTGTGTGTGTCCGCCCCCCTCCCTTACAACTTTTGATCGGCTCAATGCACAGAGCTTTAAATTGCAGAATATATAGATAGTTATAGGCCTACAAAACCTCAATACTCAGAATTTTGATTTTTCGTTTCAGTCAGGGGTAATCAAATAATAATTGGATTAAGTGACGTCATTGTTTTATACAATTTGTATGGCAGTGGCCCATACACAATATCTAAGGTGACTTAATAGTTTGATACTTAATCTCCAAATATACATACATACCATCATGCTGTTTTCATTTTCATATTCTCGGTAGGAAAAAAGACAAACCTCCATTAGGAGTTACAGGCATTAACAATAAATTAGAAGAAAGACAATTGAAATGGTATGATCACATATTAAGGAGACTCGAGGATCACATTGTGAACCAGGCTATGGCCGTAAACATCCCCCGACCAACAAATAGGAGAAGACCAAAAAATACATGGATGGCGCAAAGGAGTGAGACATGAATTGACATCGGAGGCGGCCCAGAACCGAAGAGTGTACAGCCTGAGGACGAGGAGAGCTGACCCCAACAGTATTCATAGACGATAAGTTGGGAAGAGGCTAGGAAGAAGAAGAAGATTTGAATACAGAAAATAAATGTAGGTATTGAAGGCGATCCCACCATCCGCCCAGACTCGTTCCAGGAGAAGAAGTCTCCTATTCGAGTCCGCTGATAATACGCCGGCAAAGATGCGTATAGGTGCGAGGAGTGTGACATTAGGAGTTATACATTTTTATAAACAGGATTTCCATTTTGATGTGATGTTGATACAAGTAAAAAGCTAAAGGTATGTATTACATCCCACGCCACCTGTTGTGGAGCCAGTATGTCTACCGTCTATATAGTTTGTTATTTACGTAATGTAATCTGTTGTAGGTATCTACCAATATATAAACATAATATACTGTTGTTATTTTGTTTACGTACATATATTATAAGTGTCACCGATACTTGTTTTTTTTTTACATTTTTTATTGTATAATTTGTTTTTGCATATAATATAGCGTAATTTATTTTTGTACAATATTTTTATTTTGTCAATGTTGACGGCACTGATATTGTACAACTCTTGATATTGTATGATCATCACAACAATGATAAATTGAGTAATAATTTTTTTGTATTTTATTATAAAGTCTTTTCATTTGTAAAATAATTTCACTCTATTGACGCTGTTCAGTACCTACCTACTTATGTAATTTTTATTTCTTTTTTGAAATATATTCGGGACAGTGTTAAAATTGTTTGTGGTTGTGTATTTTAATAATATCTTTAAGTAATAAAACAGCAGTTCAATAAATTGTGATGAAGTTAAATTTTGACTTTTATGAATTCGTGAAGCATTCACATGCATCAGTTGTGATCGTTATATCAAGATAAAAAGGTACATAAAATTTAACATTTTTTTTAATATCTTGACGTGGTAAATGTATTTCTGTCATTATTTATTAATTTATTGTTATTGAATATTTATAAATGTATTATATACATATATTATAACATCGAAATTTTCCTTGTCTTTGAAGATATTGTTTTTTTGCATCATTTGTTGTGAAATTTACTAAATTGAATGTCATTTTTAAATATAAATTTATTGTTTATATTTAAATATAAAATTATTTATGTTTTATATATAAACAAGTCAACTTTGTCTTTATTTTAGCTGATTTCATATGATTTTTAATTAAAATATCGGTTGAAAAGGGACGGTTATATGAGGATAAGAATATCTTGAAAGTTTCGAATTCAACAAGTAGTGTCTCAACAAACCTTGGTCTAGTAATACAAATATTTGAGAACACATCTGAGTTGTCATTGGGAGGAGAGTCTTTGCGTTTTGTGAAGGACTAAAATGTTTAAATTCTCAATCTTTCTGAATAATTTTCAACGTGAAACGAGTATATAAATCAAGTAGTTCTTAAATTTTATTAATTATATATGTATTTTTTTAACATGAATAAGATGATATGTATTATAATATGGTAGTTTGAAAATGATCCCTTATCCCTGCTATTATCGCTTATAATGTTTAACTTTTAAGTTTAAACATTGTGTAAATTATTATCAAATGAAGAGAATATTGAAGGTTTAATGTTTCTTAGTTGTTATTCCTCGTAGCGCAGATACGTGTTCGTGATCAGGTTCATAATATATTAGTCGTAGATTGATGCTTCAGTTTTCAGACGCGAGTCTAGCAGAGACATATAAATATATGGGTATTGATATATAGCTATTTATTTATAGTTATCGAGTATTTCGTTTGGCAAACTCAACTTTTTCGCTACGTACTCGCCGCTGTAGACGCGTATGTAGTACCAACCTTCATTGTGTGTATAGTAGGTATAGGTACACTGTGTATTGTAAAGTAAACAAATTGATTGTGATTAATGTTGTACTGAACGCGCGCAATACTCTGTCTTCTTACTCTGTAATAAGAACTAATACATCGTGTATTATTATATAACTGATGATTATTACTCCTCACTAACTCAAGGGGATATAGTGGGAAGTTGTGAATTCGCAATTTTTAAGGTTATTTTTTTATTGCAGATTATCAACTAGTATCATGCTGAGATTGTATGTGTGTATATGCTGTGTAATATGAGCTATGTACGGCGTGTTTATTCTACTTTATCGATTATAGACTAAAGTACTCATTTGATTCTTTTTTAATTTTGCAAATATTATGTATATCTAATACTCGCTTAGACTCTATTAGATTTTGAAGGATATCTCATCACCGCCTTTCCTTTTTTTAACTGTCAAATATTTCAAAGTGACCCCAAGCTCAGGAAACATATAATTTTATATTTCTATTTTCTAATCGCTACAAAGGCACATCACTTTCATAAAATGGTACTGAAGAATTATCAAGTTTTCATAATAAAATATTGAAATCAAAAATAATTTCAGAAACTCGTTTTATGAAAATGCTGAAAATTTTCCATACAATATTTGAATACTTTGCGGAGTGACTCGGTAGTGAGGAGTATAGCATTGGCCACAACCTACTCTTTTTTTTATAGCACCTGTAATTCATAATCCATCTCTCGATTCACTTGGATATTTGATGTGTCGCTACAAATTCATCATTATCGTTTAATATTTTACTCATTTTGCAACACAAATATTTAGCAGTTGTTTTGCCAATATCTATATTCGATTCGGCACTACCTTAGTTTCATATTCTTCGTCAGTAGTGAGCAACTCTGTCCCGCGCCTGTTGAAGAATTGTCGAATTCCGAGCACTTTAGTAATCACGTGTTTTGCTTTCGGCTGATACCTAAGTCAACTCTCAACCTATTATCCCGTACTTTGGTCCTCCTCTTGTCCTCTTAATTATGAGTCCGAGATATGCCAGATATGTATCGTAATTGTTTACGGCAGTAACGGTTTAAGCAGTAGAAAATAATTAAACCATTTAATTAAAAAAACAAATTTACTACATACATACCATGTCCGTATTTTAAGGGTAGACATAGAGAATTTAGCAACCAACCCGTCTATGTATACATTCATAAACTGTCTCATACATGCTTAACTGCTTTTTAAACTTCTTTTGTTTACATCTATTATAAGACGTATCGTTCAACATTTTTTGGCAGACCATCGGGGGGGCAAATCCGGTCAAACGGTGGAAGCAAAACCCTCATGATTACCCATATAGTAGATATAATTATATTATGGAATTAAATAATATCTTGAGATATGATAGAACTCCATAAGATATGTTTATCCATGATATGGGTTATCATGAGGGTTTTGATTCCACCGATTGACCGAACTTACCACCCGTCTGTAATTTTTCTTTGCCATTTTTTTTTATATCTGGTCAAACAGTTTCAGTATGTTCTAAAATTTTTTTTATTTAAATTATTAAAATGTTTGCCAATTGTCATCGTGCTTGTAACATTTGGGTGGAGCTGTTAATGTCGAAATATTACGGACACACAATTATTGAGTGTCCTTGAAGATACTTGTATGGTGCCTATGTCTCTCCATGTATATTTATTTATTTATTTATTTATTTATACATCTTTTTGTACATAATATAAACAAATATAATTGTACACTGGCGGGCTTATTGCCATTAGGCAATTTCTTCCAACCAACCAGAGTTATATGACCATGTTGTGTATGAGAATCCGATATATAGGTAGTGTTATGTGCAGTGTGAGTGACATTGCATTTGGTCAAAGGCGAGCATTTAACCCAATTGCTTTGTAGCGAGAGAGACCGGCGGGCGCGGCGCGGCGAGTGTTCTAGCGCTGTTGGTCTGTTAGTAGCGCCGGTTACATTAGCCTGGTAGATCAATATTCTGCGCAGATATATGTGAACTTGCATATTGCATTTGTGAACTTTAAATAAATATGCTTATTTATTTAAATATTTATATGCAGAAATGTACACCTCATCGTAAAGCCTCAAGTAAAATTGGGACAGTAGTATATGGTACCTAAGAATAAAAATAAAATAAAACAATAAGGAAAAAAAAGAGTGAACATAGCAATGAGGAAAAAGGAGTATGATATTGAAGAATGCAGTAGGAAAATCGTTCAAGAATTGTTTGAGCAATGTTATTTCTTTAACTAGGTATGAATGAAAACACTAATTAGTTTTAGTTTCACTATTTAATTTTAACACTGGCACTGACCGGTATCGATCTGAAGATCATCGTCAGAGTGCGCGAAAATGAAAGTGAACAGAGTTTAAATAGGTATGGCTGAAATAGTAGTACACAACCTTTTTTTTTTCATTCATACCTAGTGTAATGGAGTTTCACCACGAATTATCCGTCGACAAAATTAACAAGTTATTTCTTTAATTTTATCTCCAAATATTTGTATGGTATGAGACGACGCGATGTAACATCATAACCTATTCTGGCTGGAAAATAAGTGTTATAACTTTCAGTAGAGTTAATGAGGATGCCAAGTGTGGTATGTTCAGCAGATTGAGATTTTGATACATTGTATTTCACTTAATTTGAAATGTAGTTCATATTACATTATAATCAATGATTCACGGCGGTTCTATACTGTTTCTTAGATATTTAATGATATGAGAAAGCAAAAATATATTCTCACGGTATTAGTATGTGGATGTTAATTAAATATATATATATATATCTATAATAAGATGTGACATATAGTTTCTGCTAATCTAGTTTATCTTATAAGAAAGTCACGTTTTTCGATGAATACAAATACTACGGCAATCCTTGCCTGTTTCAATCCATCATTTTTATTCGTGAAGCTTTCGTGTCCTCAAACATCATTTATTTAACTGACGCATTACATTATCCATATTGATTTTCAATTACTGTTCAGAGGTTCTACTAAGTATGTGCAGTGTAAAAAGTATCCCAAGCATTAGCATTTTTATTTATTGGCAATTTTCCTCCTTTTCTTCCTTTGCTAATTGTTGAAATCCATAGAACCTTATATTGAAATTTGCAAGTCCAAGACAGAAATTGTCGTTGTACGGACTCTTGTTTTATTTGTCTTATATTAATAAATCCATTATGTTATACCATGTTCGAACTTTTGGGCTCTACAATTGTTATAATTTTGTTTGCTCTTGTTTGTTTAGTGTCTCGTACGTATTTGCTAGTTACTTATTAGCCGGTGCTGTGTCTTTCTATATCCAGACCATACATAATATAAAACCTTTCCCGTAGCAAGTGAGCGTTGTCTGTGATTGTCGTAACTCGAGTTGTTTAATTGGGAAATCCGGTTTTATTGGCAATTTGCTCAATGTGGTCGGTGTTACACTCTGCTGTAAACAGCATACTTACATACTTACTTACCCACGTTATTTTGTTGTGTACCTATCCGTCCGCTAACATTGTCTGTGCCCTCTTTTGTTTTAATAAATTCGTCTGAGTCGGTTTTGTTGACAGACTATTTTCCAACTAGTCTCGGATCTCACAAAAAAGCAGAAAATTGTTCAGTTTGTACTATTTTAAAGTGAGTCTAATGTTGTCTTCATCCGCAGTGGAAATATTTCAAATAAGAAGGCTTAGATTAATGTTGAAATAAAAAGTAATTTACGAGTAGGTATGTACATTTGATCGAGAATATGGGGAACGCATGGAAGCATTGACGATTAAAAAGAATCATTGGTTTTCTTATGGTCATCAATATCAGATGTGTGACCTCTATGATAAAAATTAAATGTTGTTTGAAATCAGTGTTATTGAATAGTTTCATTTCCTATAATTATTGGAAATAAATATATACCTACTGCAAAAATGTCGTTAATTGTTGGATAATATTGTTTATAATTAGTTACATTCAAAACGCTCGTTTGCCTTCTTGAGGCCTTGTCTCCTTATTAGAAATTATTTCTTGCGAACTTCTCAGATTTATTCTATTTTGCTTACGGGTAAATGTTTTCAAGTGAAACAAAAGTTGTAAGTTCCAAAGTATTATGTGTGACATTGTCAAGATTGGATACAATTTAGGAAGTGGTTACGGTTGCGTGGTTGTGTTACTTCTCCTTGAACCTTCATGTTGCCAATATTATTTTATGAAGCACTTGTGGACATTGGTAGGTACTGAATTGAGGAATGTCTTTGATGTTGTGTTGACGATTCATGTTTCAATTATTAACCGTTTCACAGAAATTGTACTTGCCGCCGTCGCTGTCCGGTCACTAGTGATCTTAGTCCCGGTTATTCTTCGTCTTGATCTTGATTTGGTAATTATATAGAACATCTTTACATTAGTTCTTTTATTCATAACGTTTAACTTTTTTATAAATATTTTCAATTTTATTAAGAAATATTAAAGAAGCAAAGAAAACATAACGAGACGTAAAGTGACTAAACATAAAAGTCTATTGTAAAATCCCAGTACAGAAAAACAAGTAAAGACTGTTGTTCATAATGTTAACAATGTTAACTTTTACCTTTTTTTTTTAAATGAATATGTCCTTGTTTAACAAGTACATTTACATCTTCTTACGTTCCCTAAAATAAGCAAATAAATGCTTGTGCTTAGGTGAACGAAATCGGTCGATGCAGGATTCGAACTCGCGACCACTGGATTACTAACCCAGTGCGTTAACCGCTCTGCCACCGACCCATCTAAACTTTATGCATGAGAATTAGATTTATCACAAGTAAGAACATTTATAATTTTAATAATTTAAAACATTTTAGCCAGTCAACCGCACTAAACTAAATCTAACTCGATTGGTTTTACCCAAATTTTGTCAAAACATGTAAGAAACGCGCAATACGATACGTTTCTACAATACTTACATACGTGTCTAGGTATTTTTAAATTAAACAAAATTGATTTTGGTTCTACATATATATTTTTATTGCTGACCGTTTCGGTTGTTTATATTGTCTGATTTGGTTAAAGTCGATATTTATTATACTATTTTGCTAAAAAAAAAAAAAATTAACCTACACCAGAATCGAAAATTTAAAGAAAAATATTTTTCAATTCAGTACCGTGAGTCATGCGTAATATCGATCTTTTGTCTTTGCCAACATTTTACGCAATACTAGGTACAATACTACTAGCCTAGTCCATCACTATCCACGATAAATCACCCAACGGAACAGAGCGTGAACTCTTCACTTTGATGAGTGTATGTATGTACCTACCTACAGTACCTATACAACATATTTTTGTAATACCTAGTGTTGCAGTACATAATATTGGATATTAATGTTGATGGCAAGTATTGTTTCGTTGACGACTGGGAAGGGTGTTTTTGTTAACGTGTCTATATCGATATACTTATACATATTATATGCATCTGTTATACACCACAGCATGTTTTAATTTTTGATGAAAATAAGATTCATTCATACCATCACGTTATTAACCACAATTCGAGATAACCAGCGACTGGTGTGCATTACCTTTACACATGCGTATATCCTCACAAACCAGTCTCGTCTCACATAAAAGAGCACTACATTCAGAATGAACCTCGTTGCTCAAATATGTGAGATGTATGTCCCTTGTATTTTCGATTATTGTATTTTGAAAATAATATTGAACATATAATATAACTCAGTATAAGTATTCATTGACCCGAATTTATATTTTTATTTTTTCTTCAACTTATTACGATAAGACTATGAAGTTTGCAATTGGAGGGGACGAAGGTACAAAGTGGTCTTACCAATCAAACCCATTCTTTACAAGACCCGCCCCTAATGACCTCCCACCAATATCCAAATACATAGCCTTCTTTTAAGCACACAGTCACATTCTACGTTTAGTTGAAATTGAAACTGCCTGAGGAGGGAACGGTTAATTTTTGTTAAAATGTACCACATAGATAAAAAAAAACACGATATTTGATAATAAATAATTTAATCTTTATACTATGGAATCAAGATCTGTTTCAGGCTGACTAATTTATATACTCAGCAAATTGACATTGTATTGTAAAAACACCCATAAAACCTATACAAGTAACAAATTTTATACCGAATGACAGTTTCTTTCAACTAATCGGTTCTTTGGGCCAGAAGACAAAAATCTGCGTGAATTTTTTCAACTTTTCGTCTGCTTGGAATTAAATCCGGTGGTCGTAGGTATGTTGATATTTTTGAGTGTGTACTATTCAAACCCTTTTAGCAGAAATGTATAAAAAACGAATTTCCAACAATACCCGACATCCGATAAAAGATATCGCACTCGAGAGAAAAAGTTTTTTCTGCTTACCAAGGCTTTACGCCTCTTTAAAAATGATATGCCCAAGCTATGTAAACGTTTTTTTTCGCCTACGCGACAAAATCTTGAAGTTCTTTATTGAAAACATATTCGAAGTAAGTCGAAGTTTTTTTTATTAACATTTTTATTTGTGATAAAAATCAGCGTCCTTAACTTTGCTTCTTCTTATTACAGGATCAAAGATTTGTATTTAATATAATATATTGAATTCACGCCCTGTTAGAAATTTCACAAAATTGAAAATTAAGACGCATACATAATGTTCATAAAAATGGAATCAGATTTAGCTATATGGCAATGAATAATAGTTCAAAATCTTGTAGATTCATAGATTCATTTTTCTGTTTCATTCAATGAATGAAACTGATAAACGCTTCTTTTAAGTCTTCTTCTTCTCCTTTTGAATAGACCTTCAGGTCTGTTTTTTAAGAGGCCTGCTCTTCCTGCGAGGTGGACCCCCAGCTATCCCTCCATCTTTTTGGCGGACTACCGCGAGGGCGGGTTCCGTGAGGCTGATTGTGAAGCACGATATGAGGAAGTCTGGTGCTGTCCATCCTTTGGAAATGACCATACCAGTCCCTCCTCCGCTGCCTACTCCATCTGATGATATCGTCAACCTCACATAGTTCCCTTATTCTGGAGTTCCTCACTAGGTCTCTCAGGGTTTTCCCTGCAATAGCTTTCAATGTCCTCATTTCTGAAGTCCTCAACATTTGTTTGTTTCTGACTGTGTCTGCTCGTGCCTCTATACCATATGTCATCACTGGTCTTACGCATGCTTTGTAGATTCTCACATTGCTTTTAATGCCCATATCCTCATTTTTCCAAATAATGGATTTTAGGGCGCCCGAGACTGCAGCTGCCTTATTGACTTGAGTCTGAATTTCTTCGCAGAGGTCAGCATCTTCTGTTATGTCAATTCCTAGGTATCTAAAGGTATTAACCTGTTAAATTGGGTTGTTGTCTATAGTCAGATTGAATGCTATGTGTGTTTTTGAGAATGTCATACATTTAGTCTTATCTTTCTTTTAAGTATGTGCACATATTTAGATATTCTAAAATCTAAAACAAAACATAAAAATGCCATATCAAAGTCCTTTCTATGTTCACAGTAGCTGATTTCTGCTCGGTTAGTTGTGACTGCGACTACTACTGCATTACTTTACCACTTTTTTATTAACTTCACATGTGCGTGTCTGTACCAGAATTTTGCAATCAATTTTTAACTATTTTCCTGACCAGTTAGAGCTCTCAGGCTTTCAGAATTTGTGTATTCCCGATGACAGTGCGCGTTAAAACTGTTTTCAGTTTGATTCATTGATAAAATTTTGTATTTCATGCAAAGTAAACATTTGCTATACTTATTGCATTAAACCAGGAGTATATTTATGAATTTCTTTTTACGTAAAGAAAACATTGCATAGATGTATGTACTCATTTTTTTATTTCCTTTCTTTTTACATTTTTTCTCAATTTAAGTACCTACGTACCAATTTATTATAATTATTGTAAAAAAGTTGATAATAGAAAAAAATGGATGTCGGTGCTTGGGCCTCAAACCTAATTATTTATTGTAAATAATTTTAAAACTAATTGTAATATTTGTATTGTATGTTTGTATGACTATGTTTGTTTGGTTTTTAATAAAATAAAGTTACGAAATACGATAAGTTTTAATAATATGCCTAGTTGAAATATTATGCTGTCCATTGTCCATAATAGTGGTCGCGCAGAGGTCAAATTTCGACCGTAATTCATTAGATTTTAAGTTTGAAAATTCATTTGACCTGATCTATCATAAAAAAACATCAAGGGGTACAAAGTTTTCTCTTCACATAATGCAAATGAATTTTATTAAGTACCGTATAGTTTCACAGTAGATATGTATTTTTCTGTAAAACATTTTGTATTTGAATTTGTTTGCAGTATAAAACAAGTGCGTTTGACATTGGCAATTGAATGTAAACAATCTGACTTGAAATATTTTTTAATTTTCACCTCGCAGAATGTGACCCAAATATGATATTTTTCGTCGCTTAATTTTGTCACCCAGCTCGCGCTCAACATTTGCTCTCCTGAGTACCTCCACATTTGATACTCATTGACCCAAGGTATTTTCAGCATGCGGCGATGCAGCCACATTTTAAAGGCCTCTAGACGGTTAAGCATATTGACCATTATGATCCAGGTTTGAACTCCATATTGAATTACGAACCATATGTACACTGAAAAAATTGTTTGTAAGAACATTTTCATGTTAAAATTAACCGAACTTTAGTGAATACAAAACATTTGGCTATGTGCAACAAAAGTTTTGTGCACATAGCCAAACAGTACAGTCATAAATAAATACACTTTTATTACTGATAACAAAGGTTTGACTAAAACGCAGGTAGCCAGTTTTTTTTTATTGATAAAAATATTATTACAATATTCATGTTATTTTGCCTAATTCCTTAAGGGGATTTTTGGCTGTGATTATAATATAGTAACAATATTATAATATGCAAAAAATATAAAAATATGTATATACATATATATAAACTATAGTTCGGTTGTCATAATATTTTTTTCAGTGTAGCAATTCACCGGGCGCTGCCTTATTTTAATGTATATAATGTATAAATAAATAATAACATAATATTATGCATAAATATAAGCTTTCCGCACTCCTCCATATAAACTTTAACTATGCAAAATCTCAAACTCCTCCGTGCGCGCAGTTTGTTTACAAAGGAGTCCGAAGTTTTCGCTTCACATATTATTATATAGATAGGTATATCGACAAATCAGAGGTGGCCTTCACTACATTGATGTGTCTATAAGGCGTGTTCAATGAATATCATTAAAGATAAATAAATATATTTAAGATCAGATAATTTCCTCCGTGTGTGTTGATCTTGACCAACCGTGTACTCTAAACTCTACACTCTCTACAGTAGGTACCTACGTACAGGCGACAAGTATTTTGGACGGACACGACACAGCACTGGGTTAAGGCCGCGGAACGACCTCGCCCGAGGCGATGAATTCCGTCACTTCCTCGTCTTTTTATTGCATTTCAATACATTTAGTACCTACCTCACTTAAATGATGCACATTTAAAATAAATACACATTGCGATAAACTTGTCATCGATGGAAAATTGGTCTTCTTTGAGTGGTGTTTCGAAATATTGTCTTAAATTATTATGATTACTTACTAAAGCTGCGAGGCACCGGCTAAGGATGGTACTTCCACTTTATTCTGGTATCATTGTTTTAGGTAAGAGCTTGGTAGTCAAAAATACAACAGGCAAAATAGCATCTCACATAGTTCAGCCATGAGGTTCACCAATCATTATAGATGTTGCTTTTTTCAGGTAAAACGAGACTGGTATGTGGGTTTACACGTAGGTGTAGGGCTTCTTTTTATGAGGTGTTGCACGGCCGCACACCTGTCGCCGGTTACCTCGCACAGTGAGATATGCTGTGATGGTATGTATATATGTATGTACTTTAGATGAATCCGATTGACGCATGCAATTTCTGCGTGCCTTGATTGTTGGACATAGGCCTCCCTTATCTACATCCACGATTCGCTATCTCTCGTAACTCTTTATAGGTATCACCCATCCATCTTGTTTCCGGGTTCTAGCCGGATTTCTGCGACCGGTTCTTGGTTCGGGGTACGCTTATTCTATCGATCATTTGATGCCCTCACTAAATGGTCGGCTTTCCTCCAACGAAGCTATCATGCACATATGTAACATCTCTGATTCACTCGTTTTGCTATGAAGAGGCTTCACTTCACTTTCTGAGCTGTGAACTTAGACTTTGTTTGACCCCAGGTAGGTAGCTAGCCAGAATTTATAAGACATGTGTTAGACCAATTATGACATATGCGGTGGAGACAAGAGCCGACACGACCAGAACCAAAAACCTCCTACGAACATCGGAAATGAAGGTTTTAAGGGCTATCACAGGGAAGACGCTTAGGGACAGAATTTGCAATGACGACATTAGGTAGGCGGACCTGTGAGACCGAGGACATCATACGATGGAGTAGAGCTAAGATTTTGAAGGGACCATGTCAACAGGATGGACGCATCTCGAATCTCATCCATAGCGGCAAACGAAATCCCACTAGGGCATCGCCTCCCCGGAAGACCACCGATGAGGTGGAAGGATAGCTGGACCTCAGCTTCACAGGAATAGCTTTCTCGAAAAAACATCTACGATCTAAAATAAGAAGAAGAAGCTATAAAGAATTCCTGTATTCGTTCCGAATGTGTCGCCCGAACAGACCTCTTGTAGTAAACGCATACGTTGTCAGCTGATTGTATTAATGTATTAATTGTAAAAAATAAACGAATGCATCTTTTAATAATTCTGTTTTCGTGATGTGTACCTACATTTTCAACTCGTTCACTTGAAAATTCACTTACATTACACGAAATTGTTCGTAGCAAAGAGTATTTAATACCTTGGTTCGTAGTATAAACACAGCGAGATTATCAACGTGTTTATATTTTATGACAGTAAAATTTAATTTGGAATTTCACAAGTAGGTTCCTACTTGTCGGCCGTATAAGCTAAATTTGAGATGAATGCCCTTTTCATTCAATTTTGGGTTTTTATCATTTAAGGTTCTGAATATTTCATTTAGGCGCAAGGAAGTGAACATAAATAAAAGGAATTGTTTCAAAGATAAAGCTGAGTACTTGGCGATATTTCAATACTGTACCGCGTAAAGAACGACCGTGTTTTGAGTGTGGCAGTTTTTGTTTTGTAATATTATGTATAAATGATTCTACATTATTTTTTCACTGGAGTAGGTAGATATATGAATTTGTTTCTGCGAACGTATAATTCAACATCCATTTACTTTTGATGCATCCATTTACGTGATGTGGCTGAAGATGCTTAGTCAATATTGTTATTTATCATTTCACAAGTCTCACATTAAACCCATATAGCCTATACCTATATTACTGTTTTATATGTTTGAGAAGAGTAGTAAAATTGGTATAAATATCATTGATAAGTAGGTACTTCATTTATTCCTATCTTCCTCTTTTATGAGCTTATTTGTTTACTGAATACGCTCGAATAAATATTGTACCTTTGTATCATATTGTTGTCACGTAATATTATAAAAATGAGTTAACACTTTGGTAAATAGATGAGCACTTTTATTTATACACTAGCTTTTATGTCCCGCCGTTGGCCAAGAATGTAAATTAGTGAAGGAATAAGCAATCGTATATATACCTACATAATATTGTCACACATAATTTTTTTTAACCGTAGTATGAAAAGTAGTTTGAAATTTAATTGTGTTTAAGCGGTGTAAAATCTTAAAGTGATGGCCACAATCCATTTGCTTTTATATATAAGCACATACAATTTCTGCACGCATGGACTATGGGAAATGATCTTAAATATGACTTATTATAAAAAGACAACGTCGTAAAGAGTTTGGATTTGGCCACAACCCCTATTTTTATATATTGTCATCGAACGCAAATAATGTGTTTTAAATATTTAGTAATTTTGGATGATGGGAAATGGTTTAAAAATTGATTAAACAAAAGTACTGAAAATATTCTAGTGTTGGTCCCATCCCATTCGTTTTTATATTTTTCGTCAAGTGTGCATATAGTTTATTATAGTTTTGCACAATAAAACTGATAGACTTAAAACTGACACATAAGTCTACATTACAGAAGAAGAAGACTTAAGCTATGTTAAATAGTTTTTAATATGAATATAAACGTTGTGAAGATCCAGCAATGGCCACAACCCCGATTTTTTATATATTGTCATCAAAATGAAATGTGTAGTTATTGAAAATTAAGCAATATATGATGATATAATAAATGGTGTAAATTTGATTGAACAAAAGTAATGAGAAGATTCTAGTGTTGGTCACATCCCATTCGTTTTTATGTATTTTCATCAAGTATGCATGTTGTTTATAATATTTCGTTACAATAGACTATTAGACATAAAACTAATCCAAAAGACTAAATAAAAAAAGAAGTAGAAGTATAAAACTATAACAAATAGTTTGTAATAAAAACTGACCCAATGGTCTACATAGAAGATGAAATAGAAGAATTACACATTAGGAAATGTATTATATAAAAAACTGACCAAAATGTCTTCATAAAAGAAGAAGAAGATGAATTGAACTATAGGAAATATTTTATATAAAATTCACCCAACATCTACATAAAATAAGAAAACGAAGAATTAGACTAAAGGATAGTTTGTTTAAAAATAGTTTGTTTAAAAACTAACCAAAAGGTCTACACAAAGGAAGAAGAAGACGAATTAGACTATAGGAAATTGTTTGTATAAAAACTCACCCAAGGTCTACATAAATTAAGAAAAAGAAAAATTAGACTATAGGAAATAGTTTATTTATGAACTGTCCCAAATGACTTCACAAAAGAAGAGGAAGAAGATTTAAACCCCAAGAAATAGTTTGTAGAAAAAATCACCCAAAGGTCTACATAGAAAAAAGAAGAATTTCACTATAGGAAATAGTTTGTAGGTATATTGAATGTGTATTGTAGTTAACCTAAAATAGTTTAATAATTTTCCTATACAAAATCAGTATATTCTTGGTTTTTAAGTAGTAAGTATTAGGTATGTAGGTACCTACCTACAATGATGTTCTAAATTAATTCGAATTCGATTTATAACAAATTTTATTTGAATATCAGAATGAGTCCGTTACCATAGTAACCATGTTCCAACATGTGAAAAATATTAAATGTTATGGAGACATTTTTTGAATATGTAGGTACCTACATTGGTTTGTTCGATGCCATAAAAATGAAAATTGTCAGAAAAATCAAATATTTTAAACAAATTATGCAATTTTATTACGCCTATATCTTTACTAATAATTAACAGACTTTTACAATATATGTCTTAAAACTTGCTGTAATGTCTTGTGTTTCATTTTATTATTTCATAATCACATTTATTTCAAAGGTATATTATTTTAAAGAACATATTCATTCGGTAGGAAAATTAAATATCGTATGAAAAGATATTAAAATGGCGGGGTTATATGTACATTTGTACAAAACGCTTACTTTAAAAATAAGTTAAACATTATAATTAGACAAAATATTCACCATGTTTTTCACTTAAAATCTAAGTTATACTTGAAAATATATTTTTTTTCGTGTAAATACGTACTTCAAACTTTTAAACTAACAGATATTTGCGTGCAAAATGTACACTTTTTTGACAGATATGACTTGGAAAATTTTGTATGAAAAAAATAATTATTGAAATATCTTTAAAATTCAGCATTTTAATCGCATTATTTTTAGCGTGACACTGCATCAGGTATACTGGTACACGTTCGCACATAAATTAGATTTTTAGATGCTCTTGGTTTTTCAAAAGGCGTGAGACAAACACACACACACACACATACACACACACACACACACACTAACATATTGATTGCTTTATTACTTTAGACTAGCTTTTATGTCCCGCCGTTGGCCAAGAATGTAAAATTGTGAAGGAAAAAGCAATCGTTTTTATAATATTGTCACCCAATTATTTTGCAATATCAGACTATGAAAAGTGGTTTGAAATTTGATTGAGTTTAAGTATTGTAAAATGTTCAAGTGATGGCCACAACCCATTCTTTTTTATATATTGCTATAAAGTGTGAATGAAGTACCTATAATATTTATACAATTTCTGCTCGCATGGACTATGCGTAATGGTTTTAAATATGACTGTTTATCAACGTTGTGAAGAGATTGGTTTGGCCACAACCCCCATTTTTAAATATTATCATCGAAAACAAATTGTAATGTGTACCTATTGAAAATTTAGTAATTTTGGATGTTGGGATGTGGTTAAAATTTGATTAAACAAACGTAGGTACTGAAAAGATCTAGTATTGGTCACATCCCATTCGTTTTTATATTTTTTCATCAAGTGTGCATTATATTTTTGCTCAATTTGACTGAAAGTCTTCATTAACGAAGAAGAAGAAGACTTGAACTATAGTAAATAGTTTTTAATTTGAATATAAATGTTGTGAAGAGTTCAGTAATGGCCACAACCCCCATTCTTTAAATATTAGGTGTTGAAAATTATTCAAAATAGGATGATATAAATGGTTTAGATTTAATTAAACAAAAGTATTGAAAAGATTCTAGTGCAGGTTATATCGTCACATCCCATATCCCATTCATTTCATATGTATTTTCATCAAGTGTGCATATCGTTAGTAATATTTCTGCACAATAGACTATTAGACTTAAAACTAACCCAAAAGACTAAATAAAAAAGAGAAAAATAAGTATAAGAAATAGTTTGTATAAAAAACTATTCCAATGGTCTACATAAAATAAGTAAAAATACATATACCTAATAGAAGAATTAGACTATTGGAAATAGATTGTATAAAAGCTCACCCAAAGGTCTACAAAAAAGAAGAAGAAGAATATTTAGACTATTGGAAATAGTTTGTATAAATACTGACCAAAAGGTCTACATAAAAGAAAATGAATAAGACTATTGGAAATAGTTTGTATTAAAACTCTCCCAAAAGTCTACGTACTTAAATGAAGAAGAATAATAATTAGACTAAAGGAAATAATTTTTATAAAAAAATGACCCAAATGTATACATAAAAGAAGAAGAAGATGAATTAGACAATAGGAAATAGTTTGTAAAAAAACTGCCCTAAAGGTCTACATAAAATTAAGAAGAAAAAGAATTAGACTCCAGGACCCGCCGCTTCAGGCCCTTCAGTACCTCCCGTCCCTTTAATCCCTCATTACGTCCCTTCCCATCAGGCCCTTCAGTACCTTCCGTCCCTTCAGGCAGTTTTATACCTCCCGTCCCTTCAGGACCTTTAGTGCCTCCCTTCCCTTCATTACATCCCGTCCCATCAGTCGGTTAAGAAAAGTTTAAATCCAGAAACCATCCTGAAAGAACCGCGAAGAGATGAAAGAACCTTCTTTTCCCAGGATGCTCTACTTAATAGGTAAAATGACTAAATACACGAAGAAGAAGAAAAAAGTTTAAACCCAGATACCTGCGAAGAGATGGAAGGACAGTTGGACCTTCTTCTCCCAGGATTCTCCAACTTCATAGGTAAAATGACCAAAAATACACGATGAAGAAGAAGAAGAAGAAATAAGTTTAAATCCAGATACCTGCGAAGAGATGGAAGGAAAATTGGACATTCTTCTCCCAGATTAGTCCACCTTCAAAGGTAAAATGACCAAATAGACGATGAAGAAGAAGAAGAAAAAAGTTTAAATCCAGAAACCTGCGAAGAGATGGAAGGAAAATTGGACCTTCATCTCCCAGGATAGTTCATCTTCATAGGTAAGATGATCATGTACACGTTGAAGAAAAAGAAGAAAAAAGTTTATATGCAGAACCCGTCCTGGAAGACCTGTGAAGAGATGGAGGGACAGTCGGACCTTCTTTTCCCAGGATACTCCCCCTTCATAGGTAAAACGACCAAATACACGAAGAAGAAGAAGAATAAGAAAAAAGTTTAAATCCAAAAACCATCCTGGGCATACGCTCGACAATTCACCAAAGTTTCATTATAATCGGACAAACGGTTGGTAAATAAATAAATAAAATAATTTTCCTATAGGAAATCAGTATAGGTATATTATTGTTGATTTGTAAGTAAATAGTATTAGGTAGGTACCTACCTACAACAACCTTTTAAATAAATTCGATTCCTAACAAATTTTATTTGAATATCACATTCTTTCTGTAGCCATGGAAACGATTCGAACACGTAAGTAATATCGAATGGTTCGGATACATTTTTTGAATATGTAGGTACCTACATTGGTTTGTTCGATGCCATAAAAATGAAAATTGTCAGAAAAATCAAATATTATTTACAAATTATGCAATTTTATTATGCCTATATCTTTACTAATAAATAACACATTTTTACAATATATGTCTTAAAACTTGCCGTTATGTCTTGTGTTTCATTTTATTATTTCATAATTACATTTATTTCAAAGGTTTATTATTTTCAAGAACATATTCATTCGGTGGGAAAATGAAATATTGTATGAAAAGATATTAAAATGGCGGCGTTTATGTACAAAAGGCTTACTTTAAAAATAAGTTAAACATTATAATTATACCAAATATTCACCATGTTTTTCACTTAAACGCTAAGTTATACTTCAAAATATATTTTTTTTGTGTAAATACCTACTTCTAACTTTTAAACTAACAGATATTTGCGTGCAAAATGTACACTTTTTTGACAGATACGACTTGGAAAATTTTGTATGAAAAAAATAATTATTGAAATATTTTTAAAATTCAGCATTTTTATCGCATTATTTTTAGCGTGACACTGCATCAGGTATACAGGTACACGTTCGCACATAAATTAGATTTTTAGATGCTCTTGGTTTTTCAGAAGGCGTGAGACAAACACACACACACACACATACACACACACAAACACTAACATTTTGATTGCTTTATTACTTTAGATTTTTTGTCCAGTATTTCTGTAGATAATACACCTACAATATTCTCATGTATGTAGGTACTTATTTAAGAGCGGAATTTTTAGGGTTTCGTAGTTTTCTTCTACGTTTTTTCTCTATTCTCTGCGAGTTAGCGTAAATCATTTCTCTGTGATCCTTTGACGAAGCTTCTCAAACGATTATGTTTTATTTTTTTTAAATACAATTTAATTTTTATTTTATATTATTTTATTTCTCTGACAACTAACAGTTACTATGTTAAATATTAATTTGCCACATTCTTACGATATAAATTAGACTTACGATTTTAATCGTCTCATAGATCCAGACTGAAAGCACAATTCAAAACTGCGTCTCTACAGGGAACCCGGGACTATGTATCAAATTGCTTAGTGATATAGTCGAATTTCCATGTAGTTTCATGTATAAATTATTTGTAAAATTACATTTTCCGTCTGGCGTCGTGTTGGGGGCATTTATCAATGTCTAGACATTATAGACTTCGACTTCTGTAGGCTTGTCGGTCTATTTACATTGTAGGTTCAATATTAATATTCCTTGTATCTAGTCATGTCTAAGCAATTCGCTTTGATGATATTTCCATCTTAACATGTTAACATTTATAACTCAATGCATTTAAGCCAAATTGCTGTCTTAACATATTTTATGGAATTAAAAACGGTGTTACAATATGTATATATATAATTTAATTGTGGCCAACACTACACTCTTTACTACAAAGTCAGTGTCTACACTTTTTTATGCTTCAAATTTTTATGATGCCTGAATGTATTCATTAGCCCATATTTTCTGTGACCGGTCGACCTACTTCTCCATTTCAGAATTCGTGGTGCCCATCTGTTAACTTCTTGTCTTGCTAAGTAACCTGCCCGCTACTATTTGAGACTGGCAATATGGTCTATGTCTACATGATACCCGATAAGAAATCGATGTAAAAATATGCTTCAAAATTGTGAAATCATATTATATATCATTACTATTGGGTCCGGACAGACGTTGTTCTGCCATAGACTACCTTTGTATACCGCATTTTCTATTGACCTTATTTTATGTTTATAGCGCCACCTTTCGGTCCCCAAATTATCTTACCTTACAAGTTGGAACCGACCATACACGTTTACAAAATTTCATTGAAATCGGTTGGTTAGTTTCCGAGTATAGCGTGTACGAACATCGTGACACGAAATTTTTATATTTTAATAATCTCCATTATATTATATTAGTGGAAGGTTAAAAAGGTTCAATCTGTATCTTGTGTCTGTTATGTATCGAGCTTAATTTCCGGACACGGATTTTATTCACGTCTAAATAGGTCTTTTGAAGGCAAAAACGTTTATGGTGTTTTAGTTTGATTTGAAGAGCTGGGGATGTCTGTTGCATTAAATGTTTTTGTTTTATTCTATTGTGGAAGTCAATCGAGGGATTGAGAGAGCTTTCACATATAGCCTATTCAATTGTGTAGCTTTTCATTGATTAATTTTGTTCTTTCCAAGATTATTCCAATGAAATTCGGGAAACAGTTTTTATAACTCTGATCCTTGGATCTCGGCATTATATTATCCAACGGGTTGTGTACTGAAAAAGGTCAATCCAAAGAAACATAATTGAGTAAGAATATATTTAATTATAAAATTAATTTTTCCTCTGTCGAAAATTGACAATTGAACGGATTAACTTTGTGGCATATTTAAATAGTGTATAATTACATACCAATAATTTATATAAAATAGATTATTTGTAGTTGAAACAAAACGTCATCAATATTGAATATTTTTTTCACCTCACTACACCAAAGGGGAGTTATGAATTCGTATTTATAAGGTTTAAGGTTATTATTTTATTACAGATTATCAACTAGTATCATGCTGAGATTGTATTCTGGAAGTTTCATCACAATGTACCTATCTGTGCGTGTGTGCTATGTACTATTTTTATTATTTTTTTTTTTCCTAAAAAAATGAATATGTCCTTGTTAAACAAGTACATATACGTCTTCCTACGTTCCCTAAAATAAGCATAAATGCTTGTGCTATAAATGCTTGTGAACGAAATCGGTCGAGGCAGGATTCGAACTAGAGACCACTGGATAACTAGCCCAGCGCGCTAACCGCTCTGCCATCGACCCATCTTAATATGTACTATGTACGGCGTGTTTATTCTTCTTTATCGTTTATAGACTCATTCGATTTTTTTTTCAAATTTGTATATCTAATACTCGCTTAGACCCCATTAAATTATAAAGGATATGTGATCAGTGCTTCTCAATTTTTTCATCTGTCAAATATTTTAAAGTGACCCCAAACTCACGAAACTTAAAATTTGATGTTTATTTTCAAATTGATAAAAATGCACACCACTTAACCACCACCAAAAATTAGCAAGTTTTCATAATAAAATATTATAATCAAAAATAGTTTAATAAACTCATTTCATGAAAATGCTTAAAAATCCATACAAAAAGTGAGTAGTATAGCGTTCACCACAACCCATTCCTTTTTCAACAAAATCGACGATTTTGTGATAATATGTAGGTACCTACCTTCCAATTGTACGTTTTTCCGTGTTTTTATTTTCAAATTACCTCATATTTGACACTCTGAATTGCATCAATACTGAACAGTACAAAACATCTTTTGTTCAAAACATCCTTTATTATTATAATTAGTAGCAAAATATAAAGAATCTTCCCATTCATTTCGTTGATATTTTCCTGAAAAAATAATATTTTCTTTGAAATTAGCCTCTTTTCTTGCCATTGTGATACAGCCGTGTTGTATTTTTATAATACAATTGTGAGATTTCCAT
Source organism: Molanna angustata (assembly GCA_963576475.1). NCBI lineage: Eukaryota > Metazoa > Arthropoda > Insecta > Trichoptera > Molannidae > Molanna > Molanna angustata. The sequence goes on along the minus strand of OY754968.1, from coordinate 36,128,592 downwards.
TAACATTACCGGTTATGTCTGGTTCATTGTGGGTAAATAAATATATTATTTATTCATAATGTACATCTTTTATCAAAGACCTTATTTCTGAGACAGTATGACACACTTAATCAAACACAGAATAAATTACATATATTATAGTCAAGTTAGTGTCGTCTGTGTGTGTGTGTGTGGCATTATGGAACGAAGGCATAAGATTTTTAGTGCGAATGATAATGTTTGACAACGTAACAATATGTAATAATAATATTTCACAACCGAGAACAAAGGGCCATTTCATTATATAATTTATGAACAGAAATTTCAGGGAATATTTTTATTCTTTCGGTTATAAATTATGATAAATTGGTTTTGGTAAATAAAATATTGGTTTTAATCTACACTATTTACGATATGAGTGAAAACTTTATAAACAAAAATCATTATATTGCACACTCGCGAGCTTTTGCCATTTGGCAATTTATCATTTATTTGCTGTGGAGTTTCTCCAATAATTGTCCGCTAAGAAATTAAATATACCCAGGCAGGTTAAGTAAAAAATGATGCAAGATGTCGTTCGGAGATGGATTCGAATCAGGGTCCCCTGGATTCGAAGTCGACGATGTAACCCCCCACTGAACTATGTGAATTATATTCTTGTAATATATTTTTATTATCAACGATATTTTACATTACATTTTTTTACGTTATCGGAAAATTTCGTTTAAATCAACGAGTATTTTATATTTTATTAAGAAAACAAAACAGCATTTTAATTTAAACAAACGAAAAAATGAATGTCACATACTTTCTCTGAGAAATGAAAATTAAATATGTACTTATATTTAATATTCTGGGAGAGGTAAGATAAAGAAAAGGGATAAAATATATAAAAAGATATGAAAGATGGAACAAGGATATAATATAATCAACAACCAACAAATTTTATTAGCAATCCAACTGTCGATTCGTTCATGAGAATGTAATCTGGTTGGTTGGAAGAAATTGCCTAATGGCAATAAGCCCGCCAGTGTACAATTATATTTGTTTATATTATGTACAAGAAGATGTATAAATAAATAAATAAATAAAAATAAGAATTCAATTCTCTGAATGAATCGACATTATTAAGCCAAGATGCGTGTACGAAGGAACATTTTGTATGGTGTAGTGGACTTTTTACATGCTAATAACACCAACTAGAGGCCTCGCAGCATATATGTTCCCATACATGGATTTACTCAGAATTCGGAGTAGAACATTTTATGTGAGTTTTGTGTGTGTGTGTCTTTGTGTGGGTGTGTGTGTGTGTGTGTGTCTGTGTGTGGGTGTGTGTGTGTCTGTGTGTCCCCCCCCCTTATAACTTTTGATCCGCTCAATTTACAGAGCCCAAATCTTCAGAATATATAAACAGTTATAGGCTTACAAAACTTTTATACTTAGATTGTCAATTTTTGTTTCAGTCAGGGGTTATCAACTTTTGGAATTTTGGTTTATTTTTCCATGTATCTCACAAACCATGAAAGCTAGAACGCTGAAATTTGATATAAAGATAGACAAATAGAAAATCTCAAATTAGTTTTTTTTAAAAATTCCAGGGTTTCTCAAACATTTTTTACTAAGAAAAATATTTTTTTTATGATAAATTTATGAGTTTAACTGCCTATATTTCCAATTTTTTTAAAAATATCGAAAAAATCCGAAACACTCCAACTAGATAATTTAATTTTCTATAAAAAAATATTTACATTGTATTAGCACATCTCAAATTTTTTTTAACAATATTTATAAAAATTTAATTTAGTGACGACATTGCTTCATACAATTTGTCTGGCAGTCGCCTACCACAATATCTAAGAAGTGATCTCTTCTTATAAGTTTCAATCCTGGGATTGGTTTGCAACAGCTATGGCTGCCTCTCTTCTCCACTCCGCCCTGTCCTCTGTCAGCCTCTTCATCACCACGTAGCTACTACAGCACATGTCGTCGATCACCTGGTCCATGTAGCTCTAAGAAGTGCTACTACTAATACTAATATGATACTAATCTCCAAACATACATACATACCATCATGCTGTTTTCATATTCTGGGTAGGATCAAAGGACTGACCTCTATACTATCTTATCTTGAAATACATACCTAGGTACATGTGTTGTATAGAAAACCAAATATCTTAAAATATTAAATAATTTGTATTTAGGGGTTTATAGTTTGGTACTTATTCTTCAACTATACGTACTATCGCTATCGACAGTTGGATCTCATGTGTTACATGCAACTAGTTTATAAAAATATACAGAAGTAAACTGTATATTTTTCATTAATTTTGAGTATCTTAGAAATATTTTCTATTTACTGATTCTTCCTTATTCCCTATTTTATTTTATTTGATGTTATATTTATAAAAAAATATTTCCCATGAGAATAATATCATATTTCGTTGTGTATTTGTTATTTTATTTTACTTTTTCACAAAGACCTTATATACTAAAAATACATTGTACATTATTATATAAGGTCTTTGCTTTTTCATTATTTAGTTAGTCAAAAATATTTTATTCACGAATAAAGACAGCCATAAAATATATAATGAATATCTATATTTCATCTATGTACTTTATCCGATGCGGTTTTGTTTTTTCTTTCGAAATCTAAATTTATGCTTTTAATATTTTAGTTTATAGGTGTGAACAAAGGAGCACTTCACTTAGAAGATACGGCACTAAATGAAGGGTAGTTTATTATTTGTATAAAAAGATTTGCCAAGTATTATTATAAAATTTCGAGAATTTATCTAACGCCAAATTGAAGGGTTTCTCCACCCAGTTTAACAGCTTTAATTACACATAATAAGTTATCTCCATTCGTGCTCAAAGTAATATTTTCGATAAACATTTTTCGACAGTGAATCATAATCGCCTATATACCAGGGATTCAGAGGTTTAATAATGTCGAAGTCTGTGACTGTATGGTGAACCATTCAGTTTGGACTTAATCTAAAGTAATAAAGCAATCAATATGTTAGTGTGTGTGTGTGTGTGTGTGTGTTTGTCTCACGCCTTTTGAAAAACCAAGAGCATCTAAAAATCTAATTTATGTGCGAACGTGTACCAGTATACCTGATGCAGTGTCACGCTAAAAATAATGCGATTAAAATGCTGAATTTTAAAGATATTTCAATAATTATTTTTTTCATACAAAATTTTCCAAGTCATATCTGTCAAAAAAGTGTACATTTTGCACGCAAATATCTGTTAGTTTAAAAGTTAGAAGTACGTATTTACACGAAAAAAATATATTTTCAAGTATAACTTAGCTTTTAAGTGAAAAACATGGTGAATATTTTGTCTAATTATAATGTTTAACTTATTTTTAAAGTAAGCGTTTTGTACAAATGTACATATAACCCCGCCATTTTAATATCTTTTCATACGATATTTAATTTTCCTACCGAATGAATATGTTCTTTAAAATAATATACCTTTGAAATAAATGTGATTATGAAATAATAAAATGAAACACAAGACATTACAGCAAGTTTTAAGACATATATTGTAAAAGTCTGTTAATTATTAGTAAAGATATAGGCGTAATAAAATTGCATAATTTGTTAAAAATATTTGATTTTTCTGACAATTTTCATTTTTATGGCATCGAACAAACCAATGTAGGTACCTACATATTCAAAAAATGTCTCCATAACATTTGATATTTTTCACATGTTGGAACATGGTTACTATGGTAACGGACACATTCTGATATTCAAATAAAATTTGTTATAAATCGAATTCGAATTAATTTAGAACATCATTGTAGGTAGGTACCTACATACCTAATACTTACTACTTAAAAACCAAGAATATACTGATTTTGTATAGGAAAATTATTAAACTATTTTAGGTTAACTACAATACACATTCAATATACCTACAAACTATTTCCTATAGTGAAATTCTTCTTTTTTCTATGTAGACCTTTGGGTGATTTTTTCTACAAACTATTTCTTGGGGTTTAAATCTTCTTCCTCTTCTTTTGTGAAGTCATTTGGGACAGTTCATAAATAAACTATTTCCTATAGTCTAATTTTTCTTTTTCTTAATTTATGTAGACCTTGGGTGAGTTTTTATACAAACTATTTCCTATAGTCTAATTCGTCTTCTTCTTCCTTTATGTAGACCTTTTGGTTAGTTTTTAAACAAACTATTTTTAAACAAACTATCCTTTAGTCTAATTCTTCGTTTTATTATTTTATGTAATGTTGGGGGAATTTTATATAAAATATTTCCTATAGTTCAATTCATCTTCTTCTTCTTTTATGAAGACATTTTGGTCAGTCTTTTATATAATACATTTCCTAATGTGTAATTCTTCTATTTCATCTTCTATGTAGACCATTGGGTCAGTTTTTATTACAAACTATTTGTTATAGTTTTATACTTCTACTTCTTTTTTTATTTAGTCTTTTGGATTAGTTTTATGTCTAATAGTCTATTGTAACGAAATATTATAAACAACATGCATACTTGATGAAAATACATAAAAACGAATGGGATGTGACCAACACTAGAATCTTCTCATTACTTTTGTTCGATCAAATTTACACCATTTATTATATCATCATATATTGCTTAATTTTCAATAACTACACATTTCATTTTGATGACAATATATAAAAAATCGGGGTTGTGGCCATTGCTGGATCTTCACAACGTTTATATTCATATTAAAAACTATTTAACATAGCTTAAGTCTTCTTCTTATGTAGACTCATGTGTCAGTTTTAAGTCTATCAGTTTTATTGTGCAAAACTATAATAAACTATATGCACACTTGACGAAAAATATAAAAACGAATGGGATGGGACCAACACTAGAATATTTTCAGTACTATTGTTTAATCAATTTTTAAACCATTTCCCATCATCCAAAATTACTAAATATTTAAAACACATTATTTGCGTTCGATGACAATATATAAAAATAGGGGTTGTGGCCAAATCCAAACTCTTTACGACGTTGTCTTTTCATAATAAGTCATATTTAAAATCATTTCCCATAGTCCATGCGTGCAGAAATTGTATGTGCTTATATATAAAAGCAAATGGATTGTGGCCATCACTTTAAGATTTTACACCGCTTAAACTCAATTAAATTTCAAACTACTTTTCATTCTACGGTTAAACGATTTAAACGATTGCTTATTCCTTCACTAATTTACATTCTTGGCCAACGGCGGGACATAAAAGCTAGTAATAATAATAATAAACAATTCCTTGCACCCCGCACAAATGGCGAATTTATTGCCGTATGGCAATTTATTCCAACTAACCAGTGTTAACTTAGCATGGAAATAAATTATTAATAAATATAAAGTATAGTATTTGTCTGGCATACTCGTAGTTCATTAATTGTTTTAGGTAAAACATATACACCTACCTTTTGCCAAATATATTTGCTTTGAAATGGTATCGGTTTGGGTTAAGTGTCTACCCTTTTTACATTTTTTTTTAGGTAGAACGTCTTATTTCACGTATATTTTTAACGTGAAAAATAATAGAAATATACTTTCAACCCATAATTAATTCTCAATTATTCCAAATTTTCTTATGCAAACAATATTATATATATGTACGAGTTTGTCGTTCTGGTGTGATAGCTGTATTCAATCCATTTTTGTTAAAAATATCGTACAAATATATCACACAAAAATAATTACTGCTGTCCAATTAGGTATGCTTAGTAAATTTCTTATAAATGAGTTCTTTCTTATAATATAGATGGTCTTGTTGTAATGCTATTGTTATGATGTATATATTGTTTGTTTGTTTGTTTGTGTATGTCACTTGATCTTATACAGCCCTCTTGTCACCCTTATACAGCCCTCGTGAAGCAAATGTAATTCTCTGATTTGATGGTCATCCAATAACCGATTCCAGTAAGAGTCATTGAATTACAGTAAATTGTAAAACTGTCTTTTACATACATACATACATACCATCACGCCATGTCCCTCACGGGGTAGGCAGAGAGAACCGAACGCCACATTTTTCTATCTTGACACACATTCATCGCCTCATCAACATTCATACATCGTCTTATACATGTTCGTCTGTTGTTCATGCTTCTTACATTTCCATCTTTCAAAATATCGTTTACATGGTCGTGCCATCCTTTTCTTGGGCGCCCGCGACCTCTTATTCCGTTCCTGTCAGCTTTGTATATTTTCTTCGTCAGGCGTTCTTCGTTCATTCTCCCCAAGTGGCCAAACCATCTCAATGTGTTAACTTTCATTCTGTTAATTACATCTTTCTTTATCTTACATTCTTTCCTTGTATCTTCATTCCGAACTCTATCATACATCGTTCTGTTACAAATTCTTCTAAGCGATCTCATTTCAACTGCATTTATTCTGCTTTCGTGCGACTTCTGCCATGTCCAGGTCTCACTTGCATACGTCAGGGTTGGCACTACGATTGCGTTATGAATGGCAACTTTAGCGTCTCTTGATATGTTGCGATCATTCATAACTGGTCTAAGTGCTCCATTCACTCTGTTTCCTGCCATAACTCTTCTTTCAATATCCTTATCAGGCCGTCCATTCCGTTGGAACATACTACCCAGATAGACATACTCGTCGACTTGTTCAAGCCATTCATTCTCTACTTTTATTTGACACACTATTCTGCTTTCACTCTTTTCAAAGACCATTACCTTTGATTTGCTGGCATTCATTTTAAGTCCGTTTTCTATGCATCCTTCATATACCATACTTACAAGATACTGTAACTCTTCCATACTTTCTGCTAACAATACTTTGTCGTCTGCATACATCAGATCACGTACTTACCATGTCAATATTGAAGCGATTCAATGTTATTTTTCTCTTTTAAATTTTTCGTAATCGGGTGTCGTGCGTCATACAATTGTAAATATTTATGTACAATATGATGTGCATTTGAACAGCGTCTAATCGATTCATTGGACGCCGTACAAAGTCGAGTTCTGTGGAGATTTACCTAATTAAACCTACTTGCATTGGGTCGCTTTCAATGTGTTGTTTTTCATTTGATTTTATTTCCTTATCAACAGACGAGAGACCATGTGCTCTCATGTTATAACTGATAAGGTGGCGGATATCAGGTATCACATACGCGTTTCTCTTTAACCGATCACTGATGATTCTTGATAACGTTTGAAGTAGGTATCTATCTAGTTGTCATGTGACATATGCGCTACCTTTAATTGTGGGTTCAAACTGTTTTAAAAAAAATGATATTGTTATTTGGTTCAGATTGTTTTTAAAAAAAACGATGTTTCTCTTATACCGATCACTGATGATTCTTGATAATTGTTAAGTAGATATCTATCTAGTTGCTATGTGATAAAGCTCTACACTGTGAAAAAAAAATGTTTTTGTTAGAATCAGAATTTGGTTAAACAAAATCTTATTTCTTGATATTTTAATCACATTGCGTACTGAGAATTAATGAAAAAAATATAGACTTCTAAAATCATAATTCCTTACAAAAAATCACGAATAAGTATAATAAACCGAATTCTGTTCCCCGAACTTTTTTTAGCTGTTTGGTTTAAAACAGCAAATTATAATAAATACAATTACTGACCTCTTTTTATTTTCAGCTGTATATCCATATTTTTAATCGACATCATATTAGACATAATATATTTTATATCCTTTAATACATTTCATTTAATAACTTTATAAGTTTAATTTGTTCATAAATATGAATTTGTGTAGGTGTATTAGTTATGAATTATGCATATGGCGTTGTTTTCCATAATATTCCGGAAATTGCCTCGATTTGCTAAATCCGCCTACGGTTTCTGTAATACCGTTTCAGCTGTAATATTTATATACACCATCACATCACTCGTAAAGATTCCGCCTGAAATAATATTTCGCACATATACTTACTTATCTATATTTTAATATGTACATATTGGTACACCTAAATTCGAAATGTATCAAACGAGAATTCCAAATCAAACCTAACAAACGGGTATATGTTAAAGATTTATCTTTATAATACATAAGCGAGAATGTGAATATTATTCATGTGTGTTTGAAGTCAAATGAAAGCCATTGCGGGAACATACCTATGATTTTGAATTTAACGATTCATTCATTCATTTCCGTGTCCAGACCCTATATGCGCCCTCTCCAATATTTTGCGGCCGTCACAGCCTTGTCATTTGCAGCCAGGAGGTCCGCCTCATTGCAAGGCTCCCCCATGAGTGGGCATGCCAGCAGGTGCGCCGCGTTTTGCTCTTCTCCACATTCGCACATCACATCCTGCTCATCATCCAGCTGTTCCCATCTCTGCATGTTGACCCTACATCTACTCACACCCGTTCTGAGTCTGTTCAGGGCTTTCCAAGTCCCGTATGGGAGTTGGTGTCCGGTTCGGAGGGTCTCGCTTGGTTTTAACCATTCGTTCTCCCCAACCTGTTCCCGCCACAGCTCGATTCTTCTTTCATGCGGGGTGGTGTGCAATTCATTCGTTTTTGATAAGAAACTGCGTCTTGATCTGAGCCTCGATATTGGGGGGTCGTGCCCATACAGGGGGTGTCTGGGATCGCTTTTTTGTTTTCGCCTCTCTTCCTCGGCTGCGACAGTTCTTCGTGTATTTGGTGGTGCAATTCCGCAAATTTAACGATAATGTGTATAAAACAAATATTCTAAGGTTGAGGCGTTTACGTTATAGAAATTCATTTGAAACAATAAAAATATATTAACTTTGGTTATTTCCACTTCTTTGTTATATTTATGTGATCAGAGAAGTGATAAAAATATAGTTATTTATTATTTTAAAATTGTACAAAACAAATCGCTCCCAAACAGGTGTCATAGGTAATATCTACATGAATATTTCTAGAACACCGCTTTATTTGAATTATCATTTCTTATTTTATTTTTATTTTGTATTTCTTCTCGGTCAACTAACAGCTGTAGGTACTATGTCAAATATTAATTTATCACGCACCCAATAACTTGTTGCCACATTTTGGAGACTTATAATATTTTTCGTCTCACAGATCCAGACTGAAAACACAATTAAAAACTGTGTCTCCACCGGGAATCGAACCCGGGGCCTTTGGCTCAGCAGTCAGATATCTAACCAACTGAGCCTTGAAGGCCGACAATGAAATGAAATTATATATTTCCGTTTTTTACACATATTACATTTTAAAAATACTTATCATAAACATAGTATGTACAATTGTTCCTATTTGGAAATTTACTGCCTCACTAGACAAGTCTGTTCTGAGGCAGTACTGTTTCAATTTGCCCTGTAGTTGAATGCAAAATAATTATCCGAGATAATTAAACATAAAAGAAAAAGAAAAGAAATATAATCATAAAATTTACCGTGACCTCGCATTTATTTATGAATTTATGAATTTTACTTTACATTCCTTTGGAATAATGAAGATTGCAATTCTACAGTAAATGTTATATCATAATATATACGTTTTCTTATTTTTATCCTATTGTTTTGCAATGAAGCTTTAATAAAATTATAAATATTACATTTTTTGACAAATTTTTAACATCTCAATAGAGACGAAGTTGGAACATTATAGAAGAACCAGGAACTCAAGGCACCTACAGGGCTTTCTACCTGTCATCGGCTGCTTTACGACAAGAAAAATATCATTGATTCCCAGGAAAACTGTCCAATGTTTGCGTATATGCAACTTCTATTTATAAATATTACATTAAAGTTAGTAAATCGTAAAATGTTTGTCTAACCATGACTGCATCGTCTGTTGTGTTGTGTTGATTATGTCATAAATTGAGACATCATGGCTGAAGGATAAAATAAATATACCGTGGTTATATAAATATATTTAGTTCCTCCAAATATACATTATATATAATTAAATACCAAGGAAGTCGGGATTAACAACATAGCAACTTTTGATTGTTTGATCACTTAACGCGCTTGCATCGATTACAACCAAGTCTCATTCTCTAGTAAGACTGAAATGTTAACGAAAAATAATCTCAATTCTTTTAATGGTAAATTATGCACTTTTATCAACCATCGCACCTTTTAAAAATATTTATTATTCCTAAATATATGTACTTGAATTTTCATGGTTGTCATTTGCAATGGCGGACGCTCCTTGGGTGCGCTGGAGCGCTGAACCGGTGAAATGAAATAAAAGCATAAACCAAATTGTGTATCAACAAACATGTTTAAAAAAATACCAAATTACTTGTCAAGTAAGTACAAGAATGAAGACAAAAATTTATCGTATCGCTTTACTTAAATAAACGCCTGAATTTATGCGTCGGTGAGAGACCCGCGGTGCGTTATTCTAAGTGCACCACAAATTCTATTACAAATGTATAGAAATTTAGATAATATCTCATACGAATGTTCGACGACTTTTGCGCGCCGCGCCGCGCACCGATAGTTTGCGGATTCTATGTTAGGCGGCGCGCATTTCGCTGTTGTTTAAATAATTTTGTTTAATTATAAATTATAACTCATTTTATATTGTATATTTTTTCTACATGACTGAGTATTATTAAATTCTGTATGGATTTTTGTGTTATATTGAAAATAAACTTTGCACAATTTAGAATCTTGACGATTTTAGAAAGGCTGATGGCAATATTTCAATTTGACAACTGTTTTTAAATAATGATCTAACCGAGTCTTCTTCAGAATCCGTTAAACTAATATTATGTATAATTTCCACAACTTCCGTTGAGAGTGAACGTTATTTGTCCACATTAAATAGAATAAAAATATGTTTAAGAAACACCATAACACATTATCGTTTCAACGCATTTTCAGTGCTGATTACCGAAAGATAGTTGATTCAGACAATACCGGATTTTAATATGCGAGTAATCAAGTGTTCGTAAGTATAAAATATCAAAGCTTTCCTACAAAAAATAAATAAGTGTTTTTGTTTTGATCCACCGAACCTATTGGTTAACAGCCGCCACTGGTCATTTGTAAACCGTCAAAATTGCAAGATCAAGGATGAGTATGAAAACCCATGACAAGGTTTGTAAGTGCAAAACCAAGACTGAGGATGCAAAATAAGACCACCCCTTAGAGCTGTTATCTTCTAATCCTACTTTTTTCTATGATTAAATAGTCTTAGAGGTAAAAAGTAAAATATACCATCCTTCAGCTCGTCATGAACGGGAAGATTGAGGGTCGTAGAGGGGTCGAAAGAAGGCAGCTTTCCAGGCTGCAAAACATCCGCGAATGGACCGGTATGAAAATTGTGGAGGAACTGTTTCGCACTGCACAGGACAGGGAGGCTTTCTCTATGGTGGTCTTCAACGTCGGGGAGACCTAATATGACACAAGAAGAAGAAGATGAATAAATATCTCATGCACGTTTTCTAGACTTTTCTATTTGATCGACCTTGCCCTTCTATTTTCTATCTTTCAGCAAATTAAACATATTGTCATGCTTTCAACGTTCCAGAACAAATTTAGCTGTGTAAACGGGAATATGTATTTTACTTAATCACATTAGGTTGATTTAGATTCATATGCGTTTAGTTAATAAATTGTAATAAATACATAGTTAATTTATTGAATTAATAACGCCTTGATTTTCGCAATTTGTATAACTTTTTATTACTGTAGCGAGAAAGGAAATTTCATTGTTGCCTAGACACAATTTGTGGTATTTTTTTTTCTGTTTTGTATTCGTGAATTAATGAGTCTCGCTTTCCCCTCGAACTTTTGCATATAATCTTCGTGTAATGTTTCTTAGTCATTTTTTTTGTAGGTAGAAAATTACTATCGCATGTTGCGCCTAAATGTCTCGCCAATAATATGTATTGGGGTGAGAATGTTTTACTATCGAATGAAACTTTTTGACTCGCATTTATATATAATATTCCTGAATTTCTTCGTATTTGTTGTTCGGGGTTTTCCGTTTGATTCATCTTTTATTTACTATTCGTAACATGCTTATGTGTTCTAAGTGCGGCTAGGGTGACATAGGTAGGTACCATTTTTTCCATATTTTATCTTTTTCATCATTTTTTTTTGAAACACGGATGTTAGCAAATTAAAATGTACAAATAAAATCATCTAGTTCCAAACGAGAATAATTCACCTATACGAATTCTAAACATATGAAAATCGGACACAGTAGTGATCCATATTCTAGTTATCATTTTTACTAATTCTCATCATCTTCAGGCCCTGTTATACCCGCTGCAGGACAAACGCCTCCCCTCTTCTACTCCACTCCTCCAATTCCTGTGCGATTCCCGTCCTCTGGAGTCCAACGAATCTTTTGATGCCGTCCATTTATCTATTAGGTGTCAGCCCTTGTGGTCTTTTCGTCTATATATTGTCTTTCATTCTTGCAATGTGTCCTGCCCAACCAGCAGTGTGTTCTGAATATTGGCAAAACACCCTTGACTTAAGGGAATTTGGTATGTGGCTACGAAAAGTACTGTCAAGTTTCCCAAAGGCCGCCCATACGAGGCTTACTGGGTGTCTAGTTATCGTTTCAATTCAGCGATGGAAAATATAAGATAACTCAATGTATGGAAATGACAGTCACGTGACAGGTTTTACGATGCATGATTGATTTTGACTATGTGAACAATATTTTGAAAGAAAGAAGCGTACATTAGAATTTCAAATAATATAAAAGTATGTATGAGACGATGTGTGAGAAGATGAATATAGGCAAAGATAAGTGTGGCTTTTCTTATGCCATTGTTTGATTAGGAGTATAGCATCATCTAAGATCTTTTAAGAAAATTATAATCCACGAATAATTATAATCATTAATAATCATTTTCAGTTCAACCAAGCACCATCTATTGTATAATTCAATATTTTATTTATTGTGTCTACTACATGGTTATTAAATGTATATTACAAATGTCATGTGTCAAAAATTGTTAGTAGGAAGGTAATATGCATGTATAATAGGCTTCAGAAAACCCTTTCAAAAGAGAGAAAAATTGTTTCCCGAGGGAATATTTTTTACCTCGATTTATTTTTATTTTAACTTAATTATAGGAGGGTTATAAGTCGTTGCTAGCTGGATATTGAACACGAGTTAGCACTTTTTTATTTCTTTTGTAATGTCTACATATATTTAATGTTAAATTTCTAAGTATTGATTATTCTCTGAAAACTAATCAACGTCAGCAAACATGAACTCTTAGGGGTGCTTTATGACGGATCAATTTTAAAAACGTTCGGATGTACTGTAAATTCAAATATATATATATTAATAACACATTGTAGCAAAAGGCAATGTTGACAAACTATTGACAGCTGTTTTGGGTGATTGCTTTATAAACATGCGCGATGTTCATCAAAATATATCTTTTATTGGTTTCCTTCGAAGGATTCATAATTGTATTTTTTTTTAGAAAATTACTTAATTCTAATGCATAATATTGAGAAGTATATTTATTTTTATATTGCTTCTCAAATATTAGTTTAACACGCACCCAATGACAAGTTGCCACATTCTGGAGATTTACGATATTAATCGTCTCACAGATCCAGACTGAAAACACAAATACAATCTGTGTCTCCACCGGGAATCGAATCCGGTTGCATCAGCAGCCAGATACCTAACCAACTGAGCCACGAAGGCCGACGTGAACTATTGCATGATTGTATCGCATGACATCACTCAATCATCATCTTCGATTAAATGTTAATGTATATCAATTATTTTTGTTTATTATTTCATTGAAAAAAAGGTGTTACTTATACCAAAAATATTGTTTAAATACAAGTATATTTAATGTTTCAGATAATTATTTATTCACCTTATCAATATGGAAGAATTAATTGTGTTCATTATTCCTGTGTTTCTGTTGTATAGGCACTTCGAACAATTTAAATTCCATTTTCAATTCAATTAAGTAACGAAATAATTATTATTTACAATTGAATTTCTTAACGAAGCCACTTCCCTCTCTCATTGTTTTATTTAAAAAAGTTTTGGGTCATTTTTTGTCAATTAAATTGAATCCCAAAGTAATTTGATTAAGTCCCCAAAAGTTACTTTGTTTGAGATTGGAAAAGTCACGACGAATTCAATGTCGAGTACCTTCTATTTTTTGATTGGATCTCACAGTTGGTTAATACAATAATTTTATATCAAAGTTATGCTGACTAAAGTATTTTTAATAATCTGCTTTTATCGAATAAAATAATTTGAGCGTAATATTTTCTATCTACATAATATGTAGATGGGACATCCATAATAAATATATGGTGACATTGCGAATAATATAATAATTTCAATTTTCGTAACATCCGAAACCCATTTCCAATGTTCATTCAATTGAAGAAACAGAATAGATCAAAGGGAGTTTTGTTAGTAATTTCATCGGTTCTATCAAAATTATTCATCTTCATGAAATATGCGTACTTTTGATATGATCGTTTTGAAGGTGAAATTGACTTTAAGTAATATTCGATAAATAGATACGATTTCCAGAATTTATTAGTAAATATTATTCTATGAATTTCGCCAAAATTCTATTAATGATAAAATTAAACGTGGTTAATATTATTGCCAATTCAGCGTGGCCAAGATTAATGCATAGTACGTATTTACACACAGTTATTAATTAATTAGCGATAATAGATGGATTTGATATACTTTATTTAGAAATTAAATTGTCACTTGAAATTTTCACTTGGAATCGAGTTACATTACTGTGCATGTAATTATATCCTGCCTTAATTGTGGGTTTTGTTAATCTCGAATGTTATACAATTATACTTACATTTATTTATGGATGGCATCCCATTAAAATCATGATTTTCAAACGAATGTGTTTTGAAAATGAAAACAAAAAAGCGTTTCAGTGATTCGATAACCATTGTATACGAAAGCACCATTTTAGGGCCCGTTATAATTATATACATAAACAACCGAAATTAATGTTAGTTTAAATCTAATTTATCGAGTGGTTTATAAATTGATTATTTTTTAATAAGGCATGACATTATTATAATGTTAAAAAGGACTGACCTCCATACTATCCTATCTAGACATGCATACCTACATGTGTTGTATAGAAAACAAAATATCTTAAAATATTCAATAATTTGGATTTATGGGTTTATAGTTTGGTACTTATTCTTCAACTGTACATACCTACTATCTCTATCGACAGTTGGATCTCATGTGTTACATGCAACTATTATAATCACGAATGAGTTTTGGAAAGTAGCCAATTTTTAGACGAAGTGCAGATGAATTTATCACCAAATGAATTTTAACGAGCATTGATTAATACGATGATAAATGATTTGTTTTTATGTCTGGAAATTGACAGAATCTAGGTTTGGTGTGATTATATATCTAATATTGGCACACATTTTGAGTAAAATATTTTTAAACTTCTTGTTTGTTTATTTCAATTTAATGCAATTTTTTCGATTACTTTATGACAATAATGTGTCTTATTTCCCATGACAAAATTCATGATGAAAATTTTAATTTATCACCATGAATTTCCTCTGTGATATATAAAAAAATCTATTAAATTATCATTAGCACAATATAGTGTATTCAAAATTCATCTATACGTAAACTCCTTAATTGCATTTCATATTAATCATTCTGAGTTAATTATTTTGATACTTAGACGTCGCCGTCATTCGAGTGTTTAGATTACTTCGAGCGTCGTGGAAAATTTCGAATATCCCGAAAAATTACATTCATGAATATTTGTCGGCTTTCGTGGCTCAGTTGGTTGGGTATCTGACTGCTGATCCAAAGGTCCCGGGTTCGATTCCCGGTGGAGACACAGTTTTTAATTGTGTTTTCAGTCTGGATCTGTGAGACGATTAATATCGTGTCTCCAGAATGTGGCAACTTGTTATTGGGTGCGTGTTAAATTAATATTTGACATAGTGTCTGTTAGTTGCCCGAGAAGCAATACATAAATTAATAAATATATTTAAATATGAGTAAGGTATAAGGCTGGGTATTAATTTTTAGCAGAATGTTTAATAACATCGTTTTAATTCCCCCGATCCTTTCGTTTTCCTTTATCTCTATTGATTTATTTTGTCCATTTTAATAATTAAAATAATGGTCGGTGATTTATTTCCACGTGGAGACACATTCATTCCATTCTTCATTCCCTCTCACCCCCAGTTCACTTTAATTTACCCTACATTCCTACACTCAATTTCACTTTAAAAATATCGCCCCATTGAGGTTTTTTACCATACAAACGGAGATTGAGTTTGACAAAATTTACCCGAGTGAGAATTTCAAATATGTCAGCAGTTCTGGCGTTAATGCCCAATTTTCACACATAATTGAGCGTCTTGATAATTTTACCTTCTTTTAGATAATTAAAAACTCATTCTTTTTTTTTTTTTTTAAAAAAAAGAATGATTTGTATTTATAGGTAGATCTTCTGACTCAATGGCAATATATCTGCTACTAATATCACGCTACGTTTCAGCCGTTTTCATTTAACCTTTATATAAAATCTGAATTCACCTTTTTGTTTAACGAGTTTCTTTATACATATCAAAGGAAAAGAGGCGGGAGACCCTTGTGTCAGCAATTCCGACATACTTTCCGTGTTTAACAGCGCTAAGAGGAATGTTATGTGAATGTTTTATTTTAATGGTATTTTCCTAAAATTATTTTCTCATACCACATCATGGGGACTTCATAAAACTAACAAACTTTTATTATCGAAGACCTAAAATATTATAATAATTTTTAAATATTATAATTATTGATTAAATTTACGCAATAAAATATCAAGGGACCGACTCTTCAAATAAAGGTGCCAGAATTTTTCTAACATAATTTGCTTTTTTATGTTATTTGAGGTTTTATGACCTGAAAAAAGTGTTTCGTGTATTTTTTTTAATGAATCTGTATTGTAATATTAATTTTTGTTTCATGTAAACAATAATAAGTAAGTTTATGCGAATGTTAACTTATCTTAGAGAACAGGTTGTAATTAAATTTTTACAATGCGAGAGTGATATATAGTGTTATGCATTTTTTCAAGAATGAAGCATCACAGTTAGATCTTCAATTTTCCTTTTTTTCAATGTTTGAAACTGTCACTTCATGATAGAACTTCATAAACAACTAGAATTATGAAAAAAATATATTTAATTTTACGTTCTACTTAAATTTTTCGCAAACGCGACTCCCATTCACCGGTATCGCTCTATGCTGAGCATCGTCAGAATGGTGAACAGTAGTGATGAAGTCCATCTATATATAGATTCAAAAAGAGGATAATAATAATAGAAAAGGAAGGGGTAATTTTAAGAAAAAAAATTCGTTTATTTTTCTTTGAATTGTCCCTTTCTTTTTTTATTATTGTTATCCTCTTTTTGAATCTTTATATATGGTCATCATCACTATTGTTCACCATTCTAACTATGCTCAGCATAGAGCGATACCGGTGAATGGGAGTTGCGTTTGCGAAAAATTTCAGTAGAACCTAAAATTTAATATTTTTTTTTTCATAATTCTAGTTGAATTTTCCTATTGTTTCGTTTTAAATTTAGTAATCGACAAAAATTCGATTTAATACGTTTCTTAGTCGTCCGTGCGTAATTGTTATGTACCCTTTTACTTTTTGATTGAGGTAAAATAAGTTTGTTTGAGTAGTTAACATGTTAAACCTTTTACCTGTGGCGTGTATTCACAGAGGGTTGGGTATACGTACACGTATAATAATTGTCGTATCGTACACGTGTACAATACAGTCTACTGAAGTAGTCACGTACCACCTCCCTCCCTCGATCGATACATTTTATACCTCAACGAGGACCGCTAGCGGGTGCCCGACGACCGACGCTATGCCGAGACGCGGATAACACAGACCGACGCCGAATGCTGTTTTCCGTCGGCATAATATCATTTTATAATATCAATTATGTCTGGTGTGTGCATGTTCGTGTTGCGTGTCTCGCTTATACACAGTTTAATATATTTCTTTAATATCTATGCTTGAAGCTTGGGATTGGTGTCATGATATACTGAACATGACATATCATACGTTTAACCTATGCTGCTTATTGAATTATTTTTTAAAATCTTATTTATGAATTGTTTTTAGTAAGTTTTGTAAACTGGCGGGCTTGTAATATGTTCCCAATTGAAAGCTTGATTGGTGCGTTTTTTACATTTCATTTTGATAAAATGTAAAAACTTTTAATTAATAAGAATTGAAAAGAATTGATTCGTACACCTGGGCACAGATTATGCAAGGCATCAGAGAGTTTTATTTGTATGAGCGTACGACTAAGTATACAACAATCTTCCATTAAATATGGAATCACTGGATACTTTGGGTTTCAAGAGAGAGGCTAAAAATTATCTTGTTAACAATACTTTTTACTCTACTGACAATATGCTAAACATCATTCCAACTCATCTGTGATATTTGTGAATACTAACATACTAATTAACTAACTATTATATATGTGTTTTTGTTTAGTTTGTCGTCCCTGACTTTGTTCTTGTATTCTTACTGCTTTTTCAATGCCATGTACCTTCCTTAATTAATTGTTAACTTGACATGGTAAAAAAAAATATATATATATATATATATATATATATATATATATATATATATATATATATATATATATATATATATATATATATATATATATATATATATATATATATATATATATATATATATATATATATATATATATATATATATATATATATATATATATATATATATATATATATATATATATATATATATATATATATATATATATATATATATATATATATATATATATATATATATATATATATATATATATATTTTTTTTTTTCTCATTATTTTTTTATTCACTCTAATATGTTATCTCTGTACTCTGTTGAACCATGTTGTCATGTAATTTCAATATGTTATATCGATTATTGTGACCATAATATTGCGAACTATCTAGGTACCTTTTCTGTAACGATAAACCCAAGTGTTCTGTAAAGAATATATGGGGGATAAAATACAATAAACAATATAATTTACGCACTGTTCTTCGAATTCTTTTGAGGAAGTGCATAGTGATAAGAATAATAATAACCGAGTATTATTATTTGTAATACTGCATTTTCATGAATATCACTAATAATTCGGCCATTGCTGTTAAAAACTAATCAAAATAGGTAGGTATACAAGGAAAAAATAATAAAGAAAATGAATAATCCATCACATATTTTTTTTTTGTTTTTGGAATATATTAAACACTTTGATCTTATTCATGATAAAAAAACAAAAGAATATTATATATTTTGTTTTTTGTAGTTGTTAAATATAACACCGTAGAATAGAAAGATAATAAATTTTGTTCAGGTATTAGTGTGTCAAAGGGAAGTTTCAACGAGTATTTGAGTCTGTTCTTTTCTGCCAGACGGTCTCCTTTTTATGCCCCGTGACGTCTGGTCTTTGGGGGAAGAGTTTGAGGCTTATGAGAAGGGAAGGAAAGGGAAGTTTGGAAGAAAAGGAGGTTCGGGGTGATTTGTTACTGCCCAGTCATTCATGCGACGACAATCGACCCTCAATTATTATTTTTCCACTGTAGTTTATTGAATGAAGCTTAGATTCAATGTAACGTCGGGATAATTTAACACACTGTTGGTTCATTTCACCGAAATATTCAAAAATTTTCAAGAAATCACTTTGACAGTTCTTTTTCAGCTTGATTCATTTGATATTTATTTATTTAATATTGCTTCTCGGGCAACTAACAGGTACTATGTCAAATATTAATTTAACATGCACCCAATAACAAGTCTCCACATTCTGGAGACGCGATATATATCGATAGATATCTGTATATAATTGATCGATTTTATATTTCATACAAAGTAAACAAAGCTATGCGTTTCCGGCTGAGCGTTAATGATATTTCAATTTTATTCAGTTAGATGCAACAATAATATTTTAGAGTTTTGTCAATGTAAATCAGTTGAGATCATAATAATATACATTTATAAACATGATTTAACTGTCAACTAAATTAAAATTAAGTTATTTTATGTAAGATAGTGGAAAATCGATTACAAATTAAATATGTGAAGAAAACTTTGAAAAGAGTGTCATTAATTTTTTTTTATTTACCTGTTTTTGACTTATTGTATTGAAGCAAAAATATTTTTTTATATAAAAAAATATGTTTACTTACTTACCTTCTTACAGATTTTCGAATGCCAACGACCTTAAAAATGAAACGATTCCTTCGTTAATTATTTATAACATTTGTTTTTACTAAGTAAAGACCTTTCTTTGTCTACTTTGAATTAAACAACACCTTTCCATTATTACGTCTATGTGACAGCGCATGAATGAATTAATGGCGGAACAAATAGTTTTGTTTGCCAGTAGCGCTGTTTAACGTTTTGCGTCATAGACTGATATTATTAGTATATATATACATGTATGTATGCTCTTACTACTTTGCCCGACGTATTTTCAAAATGGTATTCCTATAGATTTTCTCTACCCTCATAGTCTCACTCCACAGCCCCTTAGGCAGACTAAGTATCAACCGGACCCGACCCGCGCCTCATAATAATATTCAACTTGACTTGTCTGCTCATATCTATATTCTGATATTAGGTAGTTTGTTATTTTATACTTCAAAGTGTTCATATTATAGTCCCTTTGTCTTACGCCATGTCTGATTTCCTCTGTTACGTGTCGTAAATTAATCACTTTTAACGAGGGTTAGTTTGGAGTAACCGTGGAATATGTATTGTTAGAATTTGAAACTATTAATGAGTTCAGGAACTCTCCTTTATTGTCTATCTAGTGTTGACTTACACAATATCATTACATGTGTGCGTTTTGGTTTTCATTCATTCACGTCCTCACATTCATTAAGTACATATATTATACATTTAAACAAACAAACTTCATATTTCCATCTGTGTTGTAGTTTTTCTATATATACGAGATTAAAATATTTTGTTACTTGATTCTTAATGTTGAATTCTTACAACCAAGATTTATGTAATTATACTTTTACAGATTTTTATATTAAATTAGGAAAGTATCATGAATTTTTCAAATTGTGTCGATTGAAAAAAAAAATATTAATGCATTTTTTTTTTGTAATTGTAGATTATGATTTAATCGTTGTCGTAACAATTCAGCTTTGGATATTTTTTTACTGTACAACCGTCAATGTGATAACGTTAAACCATAATTCCTGGCTTCTATAATTTAGTTAATTTAGAGTATAAAGTTATTTTTTTTTAAATCAAATCACTGATTTCTTTCTTTACATGAAGATTTATTTCTTTACACGAATATCGTTTCGGCTGATCTCTAATATCTCGAGAATGAGATTGTTTCATTGCTTAATTGTAAAAATAAATATAAAAGATAACCCTTCATGTGCATGTGGGGCAGAATTGGAAACACTCGATCACGTGTTCTTTGTATGTCCGATGCACTACGAATATGACATATGTATATCCCAACATAAAAGTCCCTCTTCCAGTCAACATGTCGCATCTCTTATCACTTAACTCTCTTGCTATTTATTCCGCAATATCTAAATTTATTTTTTAACAGATTTTTAATTATCTCAATAGAGATGAAGTTGGAATATTTATTGTAGGAGAACCGGGAAATCAAGGCACCTACAGGGCTTACGACCTGTCATCGGCTGGTTTACGTGATCACTTTATGCAATCTATTGGTGAAAGTTGCGCAAGCGCATAAAGTGATCACGTAAACCAGCCGATGACAGGTCGTAAGCCCTGTAGGTGCCTTGATTTCCCGGTTCTCCTACAATAAATATTCCAACTTCGTCTCTATTGAGATAATTAAAAATCTGTTAAAAAATATCTTTGACTCCCGACAGGGAAAAAAATCCAATGTTTGCGCATATGCAAATTTATCTTAATCAATTGTATTAATATGTAAGCCGTAATATTCAATAATCATTTTTTTTATTTTTTCTTCCATTTGCACATATATTATCACTCTTCTAAGGGTGGGATGCCTAATATTAAAAAAAACGATTCGGCTGACAAATTGAAAGTTGTCAAAATGTATCTAAAATACACTCTCGTGCGTTTCTCCAATGAAATTATGAATGTATACAGGTCCTTAAACTTTTCTATTTATTTTTTGATATCCATGGATTATAATGATTAATGATTTGTTGAGTTTGTTTGAATTTATTCAACGCTCAATCGCATTAAAAGTTTTTGAAAGTAGGAAAGAATTTTTTTTCGTTGCGTAGATAACATTTCTCTTTCAAATTCAAATAACAATTGAACCATTAGGATAGTACCTACAATTCTTTATAAAGAGTAAAATTTCGTTACATTTTTGCTAGGTATATATAATTATTTATTTGTTTTTAATTTTTGTGTTTATTATTTTTTTGTGAACTCTTCAATATTTATACCAAAAATCTAATTAGATTATCTGTCGCATTTGATTATCATATACACCTGTAAACTTATTTGATGTACCTACCTATAGTGAACTGTTCAAATGATCTTAAATATTATGCATTGCATAAAATATATGTTTCGTAATAATGATGTAAAACGACAGCTAATGCCCCGAAGTCAAATTGAAAACGCCGTTCGTTATCGCCAAGCGCTAATTTTTTTTTCTATGTGATTTGACGTTTGTTGTAGAAATTTTTTCTACAATAAAAAATAACAAACGTCAAATCCCATACAAAAAAAAATTAGCGCTTGGCGATAACGAACAGCGTTTTCAATTTGACTTGGGGGCATTGTAACCAAAAATACAACAGGCACAATTTTCAGCAACGAGGTTCACCATCCATTCTGAATGTTGCCCTTTTAAGTGAGACTAGTGTGTGGGCATACACGCATGTGTTGTACTTTTTTAAGGTTTTGCACACCCGCACACCTGTCGCTGGTTACACCACATTGTGGGATATGCGGTGATGGTATGAATGAATGAAATATAATACAACTTTCTAAAAAACTTAATTAACGTTGGTAAAATATTATTTAAATATTATACAGACATAAGTTTAGGATCTTTTTTTATTTATTTATATTTTGGTAAGTATTCAGGAAGTTGTATTTAATTATTTATTCAATATGGAGTTTTCTTTTTATTTTGTTTCTGTGTTATAATTACTTCAGTAATTCCGAGTGATTTTATCGTAGATAGATATTTACGAGTATTTTAAGGGTAGAATAATCCTTAATACATCTTATGTCATATTTACTTTATATTATGTTTTATTGTACCTCTTAATCCTCTTACTGTTAAGATGGCGTATTTACTTGGATCAACGAAAAATCAATATGTTTCAATAAAATGTCAAAATATCCAAGTCTTGTGATTTTATGAAACTATAACGAAACCAAAAACCGGAGTTTACGAAAAGGAGAAGCTGTTCCGGTTAGCTCAAGACAGCGATGAGAGAGCCTATGCCAGAGTAGTATCAAACGTCGGGGGGACCTGACATGGCCCAAAAAGAAAAAAATAAATTTAAAAAGCATTTCATTATTTTTCTTTTCATTGAGAATGAATAAAATTCTAATTGTATGTATTAAGCAATACAAAAATGTTTTCAGTTGGAATATTTTTATCGTTCGAATAGAAATGAAAAATTAATGTTCAGAAAAAAAAAATAATGAAACGCTTTGTGGATATTGTGTACAAACAAAAAGTAGCATATACCTACATGAAATGGAAATAATTAAATTTATGACTCGGCTTATAAATTTTTCCATAGCTTATTCATTGAGCCAGACAATAAATTGTGAAACGTTGAACTTTTTTAATTTTACCCATGTATTTTTTAATTTTACCTACGCACAAAATTTTTGAAAATACGTATAACTTTATGTATAAAGAATTAAACTTAGCCAGACCATGTTATTTTATATACGACTATAGTATACTTCGGCCCATTATATATTTTTATAGCATACCTCTTGGCTGGTTTTTCATCTCCCACGAGTTGAACATAGCCCAAACAGTGTATAATATATTTATTCAAAATATACCTACTGTGCGTGTGGCAAGTTTATTGCCTAATGGCAATTTCTTCCAGCTTACCAGTGTTTTCAGTCCCGATTACCAACGAAATATTGGTTTAGTTCTTCAGGTCGTACAGATAACAGAAATGTGTTTAAAACATAAAGTGTGAAATTAGCGTTATTTACGCCTTAAATTACGCAGTGTGTCTAACCTCAATAAATTTACATGTTATTTTATAAATAACAAATATTTTTTAGCGCAATCCTTTTCATATATTTTCTTTGTCAAACAAATAAATACAATGAATTAAATTCAAAAACCTTCGCGGGTAATGCGCTGAACAAATCCGCAAAGTTTCATCGCAATTCTAATTATATCGTTTATTTTAAATTCGTGTGTGAGATGTCAAGTAAGTAAATATAAAAAAATTATTAATATTCATAAACCTTCTCGGGTGTGCGCTGAACGAAGACCCAAAGTTTCATCGCAATTGCATGGATGGTAAAGGAGTGCATCAACCACATACATACATAATATTACATACTTACCAACATCCATTTTTATATATTAGGTCCTTACATATGAAATTGGCGTTTTGTATGGGAGGAACATAAAGGCGATTTTTTTTTAATATAATATATTTATTTAATCAAAGTATGTACCATTGCTATCTATGCATTTTTGCCATCACATAGGTAGTTCATCGATCCCTTAACTATAAAAAACCATTCGGACGGGAATCAATAAAATCTTTGAAGCCGTTTTGGACTGCTTCATCAGAGTTAATTTTTTTCCCTTGCAAGAAGTTATCCAAATTTCGAAAAAAATGGTAATCTGTTGGGGCAAGGTCCGGAAAGTACGGTGGATGTCTTAGACATTCCAATTGAAGCTCCTCTAATTTTGGTAGCCGTCTGTTGTGCAGTGTGTGGTCTAGCGTTATCATGAAGCAGCAGTGGCCTAGAGCGATTAACCAGCCTCGGTTGTTTAGCAGCTAGCTTTTCCATCATGGTTTGCAGTTGCTGACAATAGACATCTGCCGTAATCGTCTGGCTAGATTTAAAAGCTGTAGTGAACGACACCAGCACTAGTCCACCAAACGCTCACAAGTAACTTTTTTGGAGTCAATTTACGCTTGGGGCATGGTTTGGCTGGTTCGGCAGGGTTTAGCCATTGCGATGAGCGCTTCCGATTATCGTACAGGATCCACTTTTCATCACAGGTAATGATTCGATTTAAAATCCCTTCATTATTGTGCCGGTTGAGTTATGCAACGCAGTTTTATCACTAAGACCGCAGCCTGCAGCTAACTCGGACGTGGTTTGCGATGGATCCGCTTCCACAATAGCCTTCAATTTTTCATTATCAATTTTGGTCTGCGGCCGTCCACGGGGCTTGTTCTGCAGGTCGGATTTCCAGAACGAAAACGTTGGAACCAAAAACGCATTGTGTTTTCTTTAGCGGCACCGTCGCCATACACATCATTAATCCTTCGAGCCGTTTATGCAGCACTGGTGCCACGGTGGAACTCGTACTCGTAAATAACGCGATATTTCAAGTTTTCCATTTTGTAAACTGAGTGACGCAATTGAGGATAAAATGAATTATAATTTTCGAAATACAAATACATTAGTAAATAGCTGTATAAATTTGAATTTGGAATTCCTAACCAACGACAAAATGCCAATTTCATATGTAAGGACCTAATATTTGGATCTTTATAGATATTATGTAATTCTTTGTAGATATTATGTAATTTCTTTGTAGATATTATGTAATTTAGTCATGCACGATATATGTAAATTTATTACAGTAGTTACCTACTTTTCGTTGAGCGAGTTAATTGATATGGAAAATATTGGCTTTTCAAATAATGTTAGTTCTATTCCATTAATTTTAAATTTGATAGAATTCAAATGTGAAGTGATATTACGAATTCAGTATTAATAATTCTTCGACAATGTTTGTAGATATTATATTGAATATGATTATTTGGAACTCGTCTGAGTCGCATATCTATAGACATATTTAAAATTTAATTTTAGTCATTATATTTTTTAACTAAATATTTCACGTTCATACCACAAAGAAAATTCCATGAAAAAGTTTGTAAACTCAAAAGAAGCACAACCGTAGAATATTCGTGTATTTTTTCTGTGATGTCGTCATGTAAATTCAATTGTTTTCAGTCTGGATCTGTGAGACGATTAATATCCATAAGTTTCCTACTGAAATTGAAAAAACTGAAAAAGAGAAACAATCAGAGATGGAATGTCAAAACATTAAAAAGGAGAGAGATAAAAGACGAATTTGTTAAAAAGACACAAGAATGCATAACAAGTAGTGAAGAAGCGAATGAAAACCAGATATGGGAAAATATTAAAAATACAATCAAAACTGCAGCAGCGGAGGCTATTGGAAAAGATAGACCTCAACCAAAGAAGGAATGGATAACAAATGAACTCCTTGAAATGATACAAGAGAGGAGACAGCTAAAGAACGACCCCGATGAAGAAGCCCAAAAAAAGTACAAAGCATTGAGAAACAAGATAAACAGAGAATCCCGAACAGCTAAAGAGGCATACTATCAGAAACGATGCTATGAAATAAACGAATGTATGAAAAGGGGAAACGTAGAATCAGCTTATGCTTCTGTAAAAGAGTTTTTTGGGACAAAAACCGGGAAAGGTAATGCTATCGAAGGAGAAGACGGTAAAATAATCTTCGAAGAATCTTTAATCGTCGAAAGATGGAAAAGATATTTGGAAGAGCTATACAATGGAAACAATTATGTCAACATGGAGAATCTGATAGAATGCGAATCTGATGTAGATGCGGATACTTTGGGCGACCCAATCACCAGAGAAGAAATTGACGACGCAATAAAAAGGCTTAAAGATAGGAAATCACCAGGAGTTGATGAAATACCAGCTGAATTAATTAAATCTGCAGGCGAAGGTACTATGGAAGCTCTCTATAAGTTGGTCCACATGATATATAAGACAGGAAAAATCCCGGAGGAGGAGGAAATGTGTTATTGTAACTCTACCCAAAAAACCCGGTTCAACCAAATGTGAACAACATAGAACGCTAACGGCCGCTTTCTCCAAGGTCCCTCAAAATCGAACATCAGCTAAGTACCCATTCGAAACTTAAATCCTTAAGTGGCTTACTTAATAAATTTGCATTTCACCAACAAATAACAGCCACACTAAGCTAAGGTCAGGATTAGTTTTTGTTATGTTTCCGGTGAACATGAATATGGACTCAAGATAACGTTACTTTAAAAAATATGCAAATAAGAAATACATAATAAACTATAAAAATATCATTAAAATATTCTAACGTGTGAATTTCACGATTTTTACTCTATATATAAATTAATTATAAAAAAGTACTACTTTGATCTCATGAGTACAGGTAATTGCCGTTGGCGCCAACAGATGGCGCTAGCGGCGTTCGCTGTCAGGGTAGCCTTGTTTGTACACCAGTTTTTGTTTTTGACACATCATGTACAGACAGTTTATTTAGTATTCACACCAATTTAGTTATTTTATTTTAATATTTGTTACTTTTTTTAATATACAATGCAACTGGCTCATGCCAGCCGCAATTATAACTACAGACAAACCTAACCAATCTATTTTTACCAAACTTTTGTAGGTTTGGTTTAAAAAATCGGTGTACATCCTAGGATATACTCGCTGTCATGGCTGTTTATTCGCTTCGCACTTGTTGATTGTTGAGATTGTTCGACACGGGACGCGCATATTTATCAGAGTATAATATTTAGCAGAGTATAATTATGGATAAACCAAGGAAACGTTCTACAAATTTTACCCCCAGTGAAAAAACTAAATTAGTTTCAAAAAACACGGCAATTACTTCAAAACAAACGGATGGAGCATGTCTATTCAACGATTTCACGAATCCAGCCATATTCCCAAGATGAAAATAAATAAAATATAACTTAAATTTTACAAAAAAAAAAGATAAATTCAATAATAAAACAACTCTGCGACGAAATCGTAACCCAAATATCTATCTGTCAAACGCGTTAAGTGACGGTTAATCCACTAGAGACCGCCACTTAAAATTTTTTGCGCCGACGTCGCTAAGCGAGGCTAAGATTGCTTGGTGAAAAGCAATTTTGCGCTAAGTGGTTCATAAATGTGATTTTTTAAGTTAAGGAGCCTTGGGGAAATCGGGCATAAGTCTCATATGTCATGCATCTAAAATTCTAACCAATATTATTCTAAAATGAATCAATCCTAATATAGAGACAATCCTTAGTAAAGATCAATTTGGATTTAGAAGGAGAATGGGAACCAGAGAAGCTATATTATCTTTACGCGTAATTCTCGAAAAAAGAATAAAAAGAAATCAATACACGTATGTTGGCTTTGTGGATCTAGAGAAGGCTTTCGACAAAGTAGAATGGAAGAAACTTTTTGAAATATTAGGTGGGATTGGTGTAAAGTATAGAGACAGACGTATCATTCAAGCTCTTTACAAAAACGAAGCCGCCATAATCAGATGTGGAAAAGAAGAAAAAGAGGCAAATATAAGACAAGGTGTGAGACAAGGCTGCTCTCTCTCTCCAATGCTTTTTAACGGCTATATTCAATGTGCGATAGATGAAATAAGAGAAGTAATGGAACATAGAAAAGGCATCAGAATCCATGGACAAAAGGTAGATATGATCAGATTTGCAGACGACATCGCTCTGATAACGGATAGTGAAGAAGAACTAAAAGAAACCTTAGAAACTATGGAGTTAGTCCTAAACGAAAAGTACAACATGAAAATAAATAAGGATAAAACTAAGGTACTAACTGTAGGCAGGGATGAACGCCAAATGAATCTACTGATGTCTGGAGCTGCTCTCAAGAATGTGAAAGAATTTGTGTATCTAGGGAGTAGAATCACATGGGATGGCCGTTCAAGTAGAGAGGTGGACAGTCGCATTCACCAGGCAAAACTCGCCTTCAACAAAAAATCCAAGATGTTCGAGTCCAACAACATGGACCTTAAACTCCGAAAGGAACTAGTGAAGACATTTGTATGGAGTATTTTGTTATATGGTTGTGAGACATGGTGCATAGGTGAAAGAGAACGCAAAAGATTGGATGCCTTCGAGATGTGGACCTATCGCCGAATGCTTGGCATATCTTGGAGGGACCATATAACAAATGATGAGGTTCTCAGCAGAATTAAGGAAACCAGGCACCTGTCAAACACCATATCGAAAAGGCGTGCAAATTGGATAGGCCATGTGTTGCGACACGAGGATCTCCTACATATCATCTTAGAGGGAATGGTTGAGGGTACAACTGGCAGAGGGCGTCCCCGCCGGGAGTATTTAGAACAGGTGTGCCGCGACATGCATTGTACCTCTTACACGGAGATGAAAAGAGTCGCTGAAGACCGAGCGGAGTGGAGGAGGAGATGCATCAATTTAATGCTGCCAACCAATCTTCAAGATTGAAACAAAAGAAGAAGATGTGGCTACTTGTTATTGGGTACGTGCTAAATTAATATTTGACATAGTACCTGTTTGTTGCCCGAGAAGCAATATTTAATAAATAAATAAATAAAAAAAAATTAGTTTCACAACCTTGTAGTGTTTTATTTTTTTTTTAGTTTTTTTGATTTTGATTAGGGTATGAGATTGGTTTTTGTCTCGATTGGATGCCGGCCATGTTCGGCGAAAGCGATTAGGCTTATTAAATTCATTCTCGTTTGTGGATTATAAAGATGTGTTTTTATTTATTCTCATTAATAATTTAATTTATAAAATTGTAACTTATTCACTGAAAAAAAAAATATTATGACAACCGAACTACCTACCTGCGTTTTGAATAAACCTTTGTTATCGGTAATAAAGGTTTATCTATTTATGACTGTACTGTTTGGTTGTGTGCACAAAACATTTGGTTGCACAAAACCAAACGTTTTATAGTCAATATAGTTTGGTTAATTTTAACATGAAATTTCGTTACTATTAACAACAAAAAAATAATTTCAGTGTAGCGTTATAGAATTTCTATTGTCATAATTTCATAAAATTCTCAACAAACATCTATGAATGTATATACTGATTTTTGTCCGAAGCATTACAGAATACCTAAAATATATTTTTTATATAATCACAGGTATGTTTTAAGCCTTGATCTTGCATACACGATCTCTAGAGTAGTTTTTATTTCTGAAGAAAGCATTTTTTTTTATATGGATGTCTATAAGTTATTTTGAGTCGAGCGTTATTTACTCTAGAAGGAACCGAATACTTGTGTAACTTAGCGCGATTTGATACATGAAAATTTTACAAAGTGCTCGAGTGTTTCGTTTGTGTCGGTTGATTTGTTGACGTCATAAGCCTCGTCTCATTCCCCAGTGTTAGTTAGAGTTAGTTATTGAGATAAATGGAGTCTCGTGCCCGCTATAAACGTTCTCTGCTCCTTACGTACAGCCATGAATCTCTTTCTGAGTTGCCTAATGGAATCAACCTCCCTCATTTTTCAGGCTCGAAAGGATTCGGGCCAAATTGAAAAGGATATTTTTTTTGAGCGAACCAAAAAATGTGTAAGTAGGTGGCTACGGAGCACAGCTACTTTTGGCCGGGTAACGCTTTTGATTGTGTCTCTCGTTGATTTTTCGTCGAAAATAAGACGGGAAATGTTATTACGCGAGAATGTCCCGAGGTGATTATGTAATTTAATATATTTAGCCGAAAGTCCCCTCGTAAAATGTTGATATGTACCTACACAAATTTAATATTTTTACTGACAAACTTTTTAACATCTCAATAGAGACGAAGGATATTGTAGAAAAACCAGGAACTCAAGGAACCTACAGGGCTTACGATCTGTCATCGGCTGGTTTGCGTTATCACTTTATGCGCTTGCGCAATGTTCACCAATTATGCCTTCTTATTGAGTTCACTTATCAATGTAATTTTTGAAAGTTCTATATATTTGAATTTGGTGTTACAATTCACCTGAAAATAAGACATTATTACTATTGCCATCTATGTTGTAACGGAAAAGCCTTTTTTTGTAACGCCATCTATTGAGAAATTAGTTTATTTGTAAACAATGAAAGCAACAGTCCTTATAAATGAGATGACGTGTCTCGCGCAGATGTCACCCCTGAACTGCGCCAGAAATATTATTTCATTTTTGGCTTGTTTACCCTACTTGTACCAATGTGTATTTAAATCGAATATTTTTTAATTGCATATACGCAAACATTGGATTTTTCTCTTTTCTTTTTAACATCTCAATAGAGACGATTCGTCTCTATTGAGATGTTAATAAGTTTGTCAATAAAAATATCATATAACTCCCGAAAGGGAAAAAAATCCAATGTTTACGTATATGCAATCAAAAAAAGATTCGATTTACAAATTTAATAATTATATTTGGCGAAAATGGTAGAACTAAGAATAATTTATTTCTCGACTTCTAGTGCTATGTTTTATAATAATAAATAAAACATAGCACTAGAAGTATTCAAATTACAAATTTTATTCAAATTAAATTTTATTCAAATTAAATTAAATTCACTATTCAAATAGGCATGAATAAATTATTCACTATCTGAATCTAATTTAAATTTTCTAATATATTATAATCAAAGACCTTATAGTACCTATATAAGGTCTTTGATTATAATATACTTGTTATTACTTACTTTACGTTCCTTCAATTTAATTTAACGTTTATTTCCACATTTTTTAAATGTTTTAAACAAATTATTTTTTTAGGCAGCAAATAAGTACTTACCAAGTCAAATATGTTTTTAAATTTCAACATGCTGTTGATCGTTGCACAATTTCAGCTAGAAATCTCAGAGAAAAATTATATGAGAATCAGACTCGAACTCCTGATTAAGATGTGTGCAATTACCAAAGGTTGTCGGTATTAAATAAAATGAAGCTTTTATAGGACGAAGAACCCATTGACCTAAATTAACATCTTTCCATGTCCTGTGTTATTTTAATTATTCATTAGTGTGATATATATTCGTTTATGCTTTTGTCAGTAAAAAATACACTAAACAAAATATGTGTTTAACAATACAATAAAATGAACTTTTTCTCTGGTTTGCTAGAAATGTTTTTATTTTCTTGCATAGTCGGAAACAGAGAGTTGTGTATATACATTTGGTAAGAAAGCATAAGATATAAATAGAACTAATAGAGTTCCTTAATAATATATGTGTTAGAGGATTTTTCGAGTTTTTAACTTATATAAATATGTATAATATTAAAAAAACTGTATAAGGCGTCAAACCTATGCTCAGGCTTTACCATTGTGTCTCGCATATCGACCATTTTGTCATACAAAATGTAACTTAAAATATAATTGAAATAAAATAATGTATGAGTTGGTACCTTCTAGATATTTCTTGTAATAATTTATGAGATGGCCGAAGGTTTACATTAATTGCATACAAACATGAAATAACAGATGATAGTTTATAATCGATATGACACAAGCAACATAAAATCTGTGATGGGATAATTCTTCACGCAGTTTAATTACTAACTGCATACGGCTGTATCATTATTCAGTATTTATTCTTATGTCGGTCATAACTCGTTGTACATTCACAAGATATTGTAGTATAATGAGCCAATGTTTTGACAAACAACTTTGTATTATGAGATTTCTAAAAAAAACTTTGATCATTTTGTATTTCTATATTGGCTTATTGGTTTATTCATTTATTTGATGATTTAAAATTTAACCATGTAATTTATGTGTATAAAAAATGAAATAAAAATATTAAGTAAATATTTATAAATATTAAAGATATGTTTCAATTTACGCAAGAACAAGTATGCTACGGGATGTATGAAACGTTTGTATTCAATATTGTATAAAAATCATCAGCAATGGCGCTACAGCCCGGTGCGAGCCTTGGCCTCCTCAAGAAACTGCCTCCATCCCGCCCTGTCGACAGCAAGTCTCCTCCAATTTGTCTGTCCGATCGCTCTTATGTCGCCCTCGATGTCGTCCAGCCATCTCATCCTAGGTCTCCCTCTGCTTCTTCTTCCTTCAGGACAGGTGTCCAATACTTTCTTTGGGACCCGGCTATCCTCCATTCTACAAACGTGTCCGAGCCAACGTAGACGTTGTATTTTGATGTATTGGACAACGTTTGGTTCGCCATACATTATTTCTAGCTCGTGGTCAAACCGGATCCTCCAAGATCCTCCTTCACAGGTAGGACCAAATATTTTGCGAAGTATTGTATAAAAATGGCAGTTGGTAAAGAAATAAAATAAAAATGCACAAAATTATACTATGATAATTTGTGAATGTGAACAACTTTAGAGTAACACTTTTAATGCACTCTATTTGATTAATATTCTTTTTGCTCAAGATATAATACTGATTTATACGAGATGGCTTTTATCAACAGAAAAAGAAAAGCGTTCTAAAAAATAAATTATATGAAGTATCCATTATATTTATATGATGGTTGTGGATAAAATTAGAAACAAAATAATTGATTGGTACCCTAAGGATTGTGTATGTAGATGTGTTATGTACATATGTGTTACTTAATATTAACATGTATGTACCTATATAACGATGACATTGGTATATGTATGTAAATGTACCTTAATAGCTATCTTCGCAGTTATTCATTCTCTTTTGTTCATCTCTCAAAGCAATTTGCATATTTATCAGACGGATAAATTTAAATTGCTTTGTGTCCTTTGTCTCTTGTTATGTTATATTCAGGACGTCTGCATAAGAGCTAAAGCAATCTTCATTTGATGGTATTTAATTGAAAATTATTTATTACACCGATTATTGTTAGATACGTACAACACAAATAATAGCATATTGACTGTGCAAATTACACACAAAACCACGAAAAATGTTTAAAGAAGTACTAGAAAAGTGTTTGTCATCGAAGTGATCAGATTCCTATCTATTTTATAATAAAACAGACTTATATATAAAGAAATGATTCGTGAAAGATAGGGTGCATCTTAAAAACAAGCTGGGCTACTAATAAAGTTTATTAAAGTAAGTTTAAGATCAGCTTCAGACTTAAGCAATCCTTGAGGTTAAATTAATTGAATAATAATAATATACAACAATTAATGACAACTTCATACGATATGTTGATATTAACAATTTTTTATGATTAAATGCAGAAGAGAAATATTAAGATTGGATTATGATCGAGTACTGATTTACACATTTTTAAGATTAAAACGAGATTAGAACGTATTAGGAAGGTGTCATGAGTAGTCTCTAAAGATATTTCTTTCACATAACTAACATTTTTTTATGTTTAATATAAAAAGACGGAAATGGTAAATAATTTGGATATTGTCTATATACAAATCAATACCAGAATGGTTATGCTAATGATGATTCCATTCTATTTGATATGGTGATCTCGTTTTAATAAAATAATTAGAGTCTGGAAAAATATTGTCTTTGTGAAGACACCATGGAATAATTCAGGTCAATGAAGTTGAAGCTGTTTGTTCTCTTTTCAAAGAGAATCTCGCAGCGGATTTTTAACAATGGATGAGACCGAGTTTCCCGGGAGAGACTCGAGCTTGAGGTCGGATCGACACTACGTAGGTACTGTGAACCTCCCAGGAGCATAGGATTCAGGTCACAGCCGTGTATGCTATACCTACAGAAAATAGATTCAAACTAAGATGTTGAAAGCGATAAAAAATATAACCTGTTGGTGTATTATACGGAATATTATGTTTAATATATTTGCACTTATCTCGTTTATAAACTGTAAATTTTCTATGAAATTTCATTTTATAAAGTGAAATTCTTAAAACTAAATTTATAATTTTATATTATCTCAATTTATAATTTTATAACTCACATTGTTAGTTCATAGGTAGGTAGGTACTTACTTACCTAATTCCTTTGTCTAGTGAATCGTAAATATTTTTTCTAATACCTACCAATCTGAACAATATTCTTTAGGCCAGATACAAGGAGATTTTTGATAAAATAAACATCTTCGATTGGTTTACTTAAGGCACTTTCGTAACGTTTAATAACGTGCACATTGTAAATGTAGCTTATGTCCCTTTAGTACCTATCAGATTTTTCATTTCACTTACCAAAACCTTATTAATTTGTTTTTGTTATAATATAAAAAAAATATTTACTTTCGATATAATTAATTTAACGATTTTTTTGACGAAATTGATACATATTTCATATAAATAAATAAACAACCTTATAATTGTTTTTGCAGTCGTGTATATGTTAATTTGAACCACAAGAATCTCGAGATCAAAGATCGGGTGTAATGTGTCAATGGAGATCGTAAAATGTAATTAAAAAAGATATTTTTAATTTACAATTAATTAGGAACAATGAAACTGTAATCTGTAATATTATCATCACGATACGACATCGTGTGAAGATAGCATGACATGGCACGTATGATCTTGCGTTTGTTGACTTGTGTCAAACAAAAATATTGTTTAATATGAAGTCAATAGAAAGAATGATAAACGTCCGACGATGTAAATTTATAATGCTGAAAAAAATGGAACGGAATCATGACAATATAAAAATTAAGTATTCCTAAAAAATCACCGCATCAGCTCAAAACTACAAAAAAAGCTTCAATGAAAATATTAAAATTGAACAAATTAAAACTATTTTCTTATATAAATCCGAATCCGGAAAAAGTCAATGCAACATCAAATAAAATCAACAGAACTGAAAAATCAATGCACTACGAGTATGTACAAATAATAAAATAAGGATATGACTAATAAACGGTTGTATTTTTTTTTTATTTACACCAATTTTTAATTCGGCGTCAAATATTTTTTTAATCGCTCTGTCATCACACATCTGTTATACATTTAACCAATTATTGTTTTTTTATTTTATCATTATTATAAGTACGTACATAGCATTTCATTATTTCAATTGAATTATTTTAATGAATTTCCTAGGGTAATTTTTTTTTATTTATTTTTTTGCTAACGTTGTTACCCTTAAATTTCGAGTTTTTTTTTTTTTATATATATAATAAACATGACATTTTACATACAGAGGTTTGACAACAGTAATAAAGGTACATATATAAAAAAAAGATTAAATGCTATACATATTTCAGACAGACAATGGAAAGGTGCACATACACATCCAAACCATTGACACTCTCTTGCGCTTTGCTGTCAATTAGCGAATTGCTCTCCAATATGCTAGGGATAATCCCTGTGTTATATTGGATGCAGTCTTTGGTTTTGTAAGTTAAACAACATTATTTTAAAGTGGATTCAGCACAATTGTTCATACACTACTTAACATACATCCACAGGCACTCTCCATACTCACGTAATATACTGGACCATAAACATACACACACACATCACACATACACACACACATACAGTAAACAAAAAGCAAGTCATAAGAAATGAGAAAAATGTTATTGTGGTGGATTTGATTCAATGATCCATAAGGTTATTTCCCTTTTGAACCTTTGGTAGTGATTGATATTTTTAATATAATCTGGGATGGTATTGTAAACACTGGGAGCTTGATATGAATAGTGTCGCTGAGCAAGGCTAGTGTTTGGATGAGGGATATGGTAATTTAAGTGAGATGACGTACGTGTAAATCTTGTTTGTTGTGTTCGTGTTTTATCGGTGTCTTTAAATGTGAAGTAGCAAATAAGGCATTTAGTGTAGAGTTGATGTAGAGTTAATACTTTGAAGTTTTCAAAAAGGTTTCGAGTAGGGAATCTTATAGGGCGGGACAAAATAATTTTGATCACAAGTTTTTGACTCTTATAAACAGAATCTAATATCGAATTTGCGCAGTTGGCCCAAATAAGAATGCCGTAAGTAATGATGGATTGACAGAGTGCGTAGTAAATATTTTTGATAGTTTGATGGTCGACAATATTTCTTATACTCCTGAAGATATATACTAACTGACGTGTTCTTTTAGTGACATGTTCTATATGTTTATCCCATCTAAGTGATGAGTCTATGGTTACTCCTAAACATTTGATAGAATCTGCTCTCTCCAGAGGTAAACAGTGACAAGGTACACCATTATGGCAGTCATGAATAGTTAATGTATGATTGGCCGATAGTAGAGGTCTATTTTTTATGCCAAAGGTAAGATATTTGGTCTTTGTCATGTTAAGGGTCAAAAGGTTATACTCTAGCCAAGTTTTTACTTTGAGAACCTCCCTTTGCGCGATAGTAAAGACATTATCCCAAGTATCTGCGTGAAAAATCAATGAAGTGTCATCAGCAAATGAAATAATCCTTCCCTCAATTTCCATATCGCATAATTGATTTATGTAAATGAGGAATAGGATAGGACCCAAAACACTGCCCTGTGGAACTCCATAGTTAATATCTAGAGAGGATGAATGATGATTTTTGAGTTTAGTAGTCTGTGTTCTATTTTTTAAGTATGTGGTAAACCATTTCAGAGAGTTGGATTTAATTCCAATCTGAGAAAATAAAATGGAATGTGAGACTGTGTCAAAAGCTTTTGATAGGTCAAGGAATACTGTCAAACATTTTTTCCCTTTGTCTACAGAATTGTAAATTGATTTTAAGTTTTGTTGTTTTGTTAAGTGTTTCCAAAAATTGTGAACCTAATTTCTGTTACGAACTCTTTTTTGAAAATTTAAATGAATTTCTAATGAATCATTCGAAATTAAATGTTATGAATGTATGTACAAGTTTCTCGGATTATTGTATTTATATTATAATAATAATCCATTCATCTAGGCATGTAAGATTAATCTAGATTATGGGATTTTAATTTATACGTAATGTATGGTCGTCTTTGTAGATTTAAATGTAATACTTCAAATGTACAATAAATTATTGAATAATTACTTCTTAATCCTTTATTCATTTATAATTGGTTTACGTAAAGATATTTTATTCTAATAAATTAAAAAAACAGTACACAGCTGTATTAATTTGTGTCGTTTGTTGAAAGTAATTTTCTTGTAGCAGTTAACTCGTCATTGTTTATATTTTTTGTTTAGTTATTGTTTAATTGGTGAAATACTTAGTTGATGTGTTTAATAATGATTTTATTTAATGAATTCTTTTAAAAATATATACTTATTCAGTGATTCCGAAAATAACATTTCTGAGTAATAATTGGATGGTTGTTTGTGTAGTACGATATTTAAATAAATGTTTAATCTCAATGTAATTGATTTAATATAACGTAATAAACCCATAAATTATCTTAAATCTAACTTATCGATTCCCCATGCTCCCGCTGAAACCATTCCCCGATAATTTGATTTATTCATTTTGGTTGTGAAAATTCATCGAAGTATCGGATTTGGGTTAGAATAAATTTTCCGCTACAGATAGCAGTTTACATAATTAAATATTCCCTGTTTCAAGTCCAAAATAAATTTGTTGTTTACCACATCACAAGTCGGTGAGCATCGTCAGCCTTCTTGGCTCAGTTAGTAAGATATCTGCCTCCTTAACCAAAGGTCTCGAGTTTGACTAATGGTGGAGACAGTTTTATTGGTACCTATATATGAGACGATAAACATTATTCTCCAAAATGTGGCAACATATTTTTGGGTGCGTGTTAATTTTTATTTATTATTGGTGAATGCCAGTTGCAGATTGATTCTTAATGTTTATTTTATATATTTATTTAATAATTATATATTTATTTACAAAAACAAAGCTTTTAGTTATTTCATTATACATAGTATACAAATAATGCTCAATACGAAATTTTAACAGATTTTCATTAAGACTAAATGTTACAAATTGATACTCGGCAGATGTTGTCCTACCACAGACCATCTTCTAAGTAGACCGCATTTTATTTTCAATATCCATTTTATAATTTAAATGTTCGTGTTCGTATATCCGTGAAGACACTTCACATTGAACGATGTTTAAGTGTAGTATGTTCTCTAGGGGTCGTATTACAAGAGTTATTTGAGAAAAAATGTAAGAAAAAGGTAAGGTCCTGTACTGAGAGAATACTGCTTGCGGGACCTCAACTTTTCCTTACATAATTCTCAACAACTCTTGTAAAACTACCCTATGTGCGTAATACAGATGTCATAAGATTTGCTCACACCTGCACCGCCATCTATTGAAATCTTACATTACTTAAAAACGAACTACGACCCTTTTTTCCTATAAATCTTCCTTGGAGGGATGTAGGGAGGTTAAAATTTGTAGTTGTATGTATATTTGGCTGAAAAATAACATTGAAAATATTATAATATATAGATCTCGATAACATAGTTTAATCAAACATAAACGTTTGCAATATTTCATTCAAATCTGCTTAGTGGTTTCGGAGATTAGCGTGTACGAACATCGTGACACAATATTTTTATATATTAAGAAGATTAAGATATTCGTAAGCACATCCAAGTTTCAAATAGTAGGTATTATTATATCAAAAGGAAGATATTTACTTATTATAAGAAATAGGAAGCAGTGGAGAGTAAAGAGAAAGATTCGTACATTCAAGGATTTTAATTGAAACTATGACCCGAATGCACAGTGTAGCGAGCGGTACGCTCACTACGTATTTAAATAATCATCTTTTCAAATTAAATCTCGCGGCAGTAGTTACGTCTTGAACTAGTTCAAGGTCTCGCTAAAAACGCAGCTGGTGTCAAGCGGCCCGCACCGCCCCCCTCGTCCACCTACCGTTCCCCCGCGTCAACTTCCGCCATCAGTCGGCGTCTTTTTCTAACGGTTACACACCACGCTTTGTTTTGCTCCGCGATCTATCAGCGTATTCACCCAGTTCATTGTGTTTTATGCCTGGAATCGATGTAAGGCATTGTAACTAAACAGAGAGTGTCGTTATAAACTAATTATCTAAAAATCCGAGTCGGATCTCTGAGTATACCGCCTTATGCGTGAAGGAGGCGTATAAAACAACATCGTAATACATACTTCGGTTCGGTTTTTTTTAATTTTTTAAGTTCATCAAATTTCAAAGTATCTTCGCGTAGTTGAAAGAACACATAACGGAGTGTTAACATCTGAATCTGTTGCGTACGAGCTGTACCCTTTAAATAAATGGTCGCAAGTCATACTTGGAGTCAGTTTTTTAATTTCATTAATTTTCAAAGTGACCTCGCGTAGGTGTGTGAATCCATATCGAAGTGTTTAAATCTCTATCGGCTGCGTACGAGCTGTACCTTTTAAATAAATGGTCGCAAGTCATACTTGGAGACAGTTTTATAATTTCATTAATTTTCAAAGTGACCTCGCGTAGGTGTGTGAATCCATAACGAAGTGTTTAAATCTCTATCGGCTGCGTACGAGCTGTACCTTTTAAATAAATGGTCGCAAGTCATACTTGGAGACAGTTTTATAATTTCATTAATTTTCAAAGTGACCTCGCGTAGGTGTGTGAATCCATAACGAAGTGTTTAAATCTCAATCGGCTGCGTACGAGCTGTACCTTTTAAATAAATGGTCGCTAGTCATACTTGGAGACAGTTTTATAATTTCATTAATTTTCAAAGTGACCTCGCGTAGGTGTGTGAATCCATATCGAAGTGTTTAAATCTCTATCGGCTGCGTACGAGCTGTACCTTTTAAATAAATGGTCGCAAGTCATACTTGGAGACAGTTTTATAATTTCATTAATTTTCAAAGTGACCTCGCGTAGGTGTGTGAATCCATAACGAAGTGTTTAAATCTCTATCGGCTGCGTACGAGCTGTACCTTTTAAATAAATG
Source organism: Molanna angustata (assembly GCA_963576475.1). Lineage (NCBI taxonomy): Eukaryota > Metazoa > Arthropoda > Insecta > Trichoptera > Molannidae > Molanna > Molanna angustata. The sequence goes on along the minus strand of OY754968.1, from coordinate 36,087,857 downwards.
GTCGCAAGTCATACTTGGAGACAGTTTTATAATTTCATTAATTTTCAAAGTGACCTCGCGTAGGTGTGTGAATCCATAACGAAGTGTTTAAATCTCAATCGGCTGCGTACGAGCTGTACCTTTTAAATAAATGGTCGCTAGTCATACTTGGAGACAGTTTTATAATTTCATTAATTTTCAAAGTGACCTCGCGTAGGTGTGTGAATCCATAACGAAGTGTTTAAATCTCAATCGGCTGCGTACGAGCTGAACCTTTTGATTAAATGGTAGCAAGCCATACTTCGTGACTGTTTTTCAATTTCTTTCATCTTCAAAGTGACTTCGCGTGGTTGCATGAACACATAACGAAGTGTTTAAATCTCAATCGGCTGCGTACGAGCTGTACCTTTTAAATAAATGGTCGCTAGTCATACTTGGAGACAGTTTTATAATTTCATTAATTTTCAAAGTGACCTCGCGTAGGTGTGTGAATCCATAACGAAGTGTTTAAATCTCAATCGGCTGCGTACGAGCTGAACCTTTTGATTAAATGGTAGCAAGCCATACTTCGTGACTGTTTTTCAATTTCTTTCATCTTCAAAGTGACTTCGCGTGGTTGTATGAACACATAACGAAGTGTTAACACCTATGTCTGCCACACGGGATGTATACGACTGACAGTGGGCCAACTGCCTTGTTATCACCTCGGATTGGGCTTCTCCCCTTGGTGAGAGAAAGTCTGGAGCGCCTTCAACATTAGATCGCCCCTGCCGCCTTTCTTTTTCACCTCCATCACGGTTGGAAACATCAGGCCTTGTTGAATACGTGATAAGGCAATTTCTCCCCACCGTCGGACTAAAGGTTTGAGATCATTGACTTTCACACATCCCCTTTTACGTGAATCGTCCCTAGAATTACTGATATCGACATACCCTTAGAACTAAGTTTGGTAAAGAGAAAAAGGAAATTCCTTAATTACTCAGTGTTGGGCCTTCGGCCTGTAAAATTAAATTTAATCTGGAACTGACTTTTGAAATATTCAAATACTTAAGGCTCATGTAAATGTACAATAGTGATCACTGTTTATTTTAATTAGTTGGCCACCCTAGAAAGTAAGACTATTCTTAATCATCAAACATCACCATCATTACCTCATATCACACTAACCCATATGTACCATTATATCTCTAATTAAATTTTGTCTCTCTTACACAAAGAATATACAGTTTTGTTCTGGTCACGCTCGCTGTTTCTCAATTATCCACCTGTATTCCCTCTGAGAATCAAAGAAATGCTCTACCGTGCGTCCTAGCCGGACGATAGTGGATCCAGCAGAAGCAAAAGATCTGGTATGGATTTAATTTTATGAACAACAATGATTTGTATCTCATTTCATTACACTGACGTTTACCAACGTGGGGCTATGACTCTCATCAATTGACACGTACGCTTGTCCTTTGATGACAGTCTGCTCAATGAGATCTGCGAGCGGACCCTCACTCGAAACTGCTTGTTCTTTTGTGTTTTATTTTTTCCCCTTTATTCTGACAGCCTCCTATATTGTAACCACGTCGTAACAAAAATCCTCGTTTCCTCTGTTGTCTCGCAATAGTCGACGTCATGGATTTAATCGAGAGAATAAATCTTGCAAATGCAAAAACCCTTGCTAAAGCATTGCGCGACAGAAACATCGTTCCTACCGACAATTTGGCCTCCTTGCGTTCCCAGGCCAATGCTTTTAATGCCTCCCGTCCCTTTAATACAGACAACGTAGCCATCCCCAGTAGGTCTGTAGCGTACCACTCACTTGAGAACGCCCCCGAACTGGCGTCGGTTTCCGAGAGCTCCCACACCGCCGAGAATGATCTAATAGCCCGCCCATTCTCATCCAGTTCCGAATCGAGCTCCAGACCCCAGAGCGCCCCTCCCCCAGGAACTGTCGCCTTATTGCCCCCATCCCCAGTCGAGCCGCCCTCCAATTCGTCAAGTTATACCTCACGTGGAGATCGAGACCCTGGAGGAATCATAAACACAAACTTTGCCACGTGGCCTGTCCCAAAGTTTAACGGAACAAATGACGTCCGAGAATTCCTCGTACGCCTAGAGGAGATCGCTACTTCCCGCAGGTTCAATACTAATTTATTGTCCACAATCATTCCTGAATTTCTTGTAGGACGTGCCTTATTATTTTATCGTACAAACCCTAGAAAGAACTGCGACTGGAACACATTGAAGAAGCTCTTTCTCGACCGTTTTGAATCACAAACCTATTCCACCGACATCAAGCTAGAAATTTGGTCCTCTAAGCAGCAAGACTCGGAATCTGCGGCCGATTATATTTGCCGAATCATCAACAAAAATAACTCATTGTCCTCACCCTTGCCAGAGGACGAGCTCCTTCAAGTTTTCAAAAGAGGACTCGACAAGAAGTTCCTCCCTATTATCATCGGCTCACAACCCACGACAGTATTGGATCTGGAGCGACTGTGTCTTACACTCGAACAGATGTCGCTTGGCCACAAGGACGAGACTGCCCCTACCTCCCCCCGCCGGCCCCGGCGCACCAAGGCTGCAGCCTCCTTGTCTAACCCTGAACCGCGTTCGTACAGTCCCAAATGCTACTCCTGCGGAAGAACCGGACATTTTGCAAGACTGTGCCCTAATCGGTCACGAGCGAATCCCCTCGGAAGACGAACCTCTCCCCGCTTTCAAAAGTACCAGAGAACTGACCCACAAGGTCACCCTCCGACAACCCCCAGAAACCTCCCAGACGTTTCTAGACCCCCACCTCTCCTCCAAAAGTTGCCAAAAAACGAATAACCACCCAGCCCTATTATAGACCGTCCCATTCTCAACAAAAGACAGAGTGGGAGGACTGGTTGAGATCGGTCAAACTCTTCTACAATACTAAATACCTACATGTATCAGCCATCACAAATGCGCGAGACGATCGTCCATACCTACACTTCAAAATCAACAACATCGCCTTCCGTTCGCTCTTAGACAGCGGAGCTGCAGTTAATGTTTTGGGTGGCACATTATACAAGAATTTCCTCGAATTGGGTTATGACCTAGTGCCGGGCGACACTTCCATTCACACAGCGGACGGCCATCCCCATGCGATCCTGGGCTCCCTCACGCTGCCCCTCAGATTTTATAAGCAAACAACCTTTGTTGAATTTCTTGTAGCTCCGTCTCTTGCAGAAGGGTTTATTTTGGGGGCACCCTTCTTGAAGAAGTCCGGACTAACCCCGACCCTATTCCCAGATAAGGTGTCATCATTATATGCTATCAACATGCCTCCCCTGTACATTTCACCGCTGTCGACCCCTTCCTGTCTAAACTCTACAGCCGACCTTTCTCTTGCAGAATTGAAACAACTGGATCTGCTCAAACAAGAGTTCGACCAGATTGCTTATGAAAAGGTGGGACTAGGCCGCACCGACCTAGTTTCCCACATCATAGACACTGGTGATCACGCCCCGGTTAAACAAAAGACTTATCCCCTTTCTCACGTGAGACGCGAACAACTCATCGCAGAACTGGATGAAATGATCAAACTCGACGTAATAGAACCGGCGCGGAGCCCCTGGTTGAACAATGTTTTCATTGTTCCCAAGAAAGACGGCTCTGGGCGCTTCGTACTTGACCCACGTCGCCTTAACTCGATCACTCGCTCTGACTCTTACCGGTTGCCCAACATTCATCGCATCTTGGACAATCTGCGCGACACTAAGTTCCTCACAGCCCTGGACCTCTCCCACGGGTTCTGGCAAATGAGACTGGACGAGGAATCCAAGCCAAAGACCGCCTTCTTCGTAGAAGGCCGAGGACAGTTCCAGTTCAAGGTTACCCCTTTCGGACTAAAAAATATCCCGGCCGAAATGCAACGTATGATGGATGGACTGTTCACAGACTTGGGAGACCACGTCTTTGTATATCTTGATGACATACTGGTATGCAGCCCGGACTTCCAGTCACACTGCAAGCTACTAAAAACTGTGTGTGACAGACTAAAACAGGCCAACCTAACCATTAAGTTAGCGAAATCTGAATTTTGCAAACAAAGCTTAAAGTATCTCGGCCACATAGTCGACCGAGAAGGCATCAGGACCGACCCCGAAAAGATTGACGTGATGGTCAATTACCCTAGGCCCTCAACTGTCAAACAGGTTCGCGGGTTCATTGGATTATGTGCATACTATAGAAGACACATCAAGGACTTTTCTCGTATTGCATCCCCTCTATGCCGCCTCACCAGCAAGAAAATCGCAAAGAATAATCTCCCTTGGGACGACGAAGCTGAACAAGCCTTCGTAAGCCTAAAAAGCGCAATGATATCTTCTCCGGTGTTGAAGCCCCCCGACTATTCCCTACCATACGTACTCACCTGTGACGCCAGCGGCGTGAGCATTGGGAGCTTCCTGGCCCAAAGGAGCCCGGACGGCTCAGAGCACGCCATTGCATATTTTTCCAGGAAACTGCTACCTGCCGAAAGGTCTTACAGCACCACCGAGAGGGAACTCTTGAGCATCGTGGACTCGGTACACCACTTTAGGAGTTATTTAGACGGAACGCACTTCAAAGTGATCAGCGACCACGGCTGTCTTAAATACCTGAACAACTTGTCTTCACCATCGGGACGCCTGGCCAGATGGGCCTGCCGCCTCTCACAATACAGCTTCGACTTTGTATACAAAAAGGGATGCGAGAACAACTTGGCCGACGCACTAAGCAGAATTGAAGTATCCAGTTTAACGTTCCCTACACCGTTTCAGAATGTTACTGATCCAGCCTATCTACGTCTGTTCCAGGAATGTTCGACCAATGCTAACTCCACACCCAACTATATGATAAGTAACGGACACCTCTACAAATACTGTAAAACTGTTCCCGAAACTGACCCTCCATTCAGAAATAGCTCCTGGAAGGTCGTGGTGCCCGCCGGAGAACAGGAAAGTATCGTACAGGACTTCCACACTAACTTTTGCCACCCTGGAATCAGAAAAACTTTGGAGGTGGTCTCACGGACCTTCTATTGGAAAAACATTACGAACACGGTTAAACAGGTTGTATCAAAATGTGACACCTGTAAGGCATATAAACATAACAACCAAGCACCTCTGGGTTTGATGAGCGTGCCTAAACGTCTAGATCATCCCATGCAGTCATTGAGCGTAGACCTTGTTGGGCCGCTTCCCTGTTCACATAAACAAAATATTTACATACTGTCGGTGGTCGATAACTTCACGAAATTCTTATGGGCACTGCCGTTGCGACGTGCCACAGCCCCGGCTATCACCAAGCTGATAGAAGAAAAGATCTTTCTGCCTTACGGTGTACCTCGTACTTTAATTATGGACAACGGCAAGCAATTCATATCCAAGGATTTCAAGGAGTTCGCTGATCGCTTCGGTATACGAGACCTATTCTATAACGCGTACTATCACCCCCAGAACAATACTGTGGAAAGATACAACTCTACCATCGTAACCGCCCTGTCAATATTAGTGGGGGAGAACCAGCGAACCTGGTGCACAATGCTGCCTAAGATCTGCTCCTGCCTCAATAATTGCGTGAACATCGCCACCGGTTACACACCGTTCTTCCTAACGCACGGGTTCCACCCCTGTCCGCATGCTTCATTTCACGACAAAATGGAACAGGTCACCAATAGCTCGGAGGAGCCAGCGAGCAAGGATAATTCTTATGGAACGAGCCTTTCAACCATGGAGCAACTTTACGAGAAGGTATCTAGCGCACTATTGACTGCGTTCAAAGTAAACGCGAAACGATACAACCTGCGTAGGAAACACTGCTCACTGTCCGAAGGCGCAGTGGTCTGGCGCAGGGCGTTCACCCAATCTGACGCTGGAAAGTACTTCTCAAACAAGCTCGCCCCTCGATTCATCAAATGCGTCGTATCGAATAAAATTTCGGACACCATTTACGAGGTTCGCGACTGTGAGGGTAAACATAGTGGCAGGTACCATATCAAGGACCTGATTAAGTTTAATTAAGTATTAATTGTTGTGCTGAGACCCTTATCTAGCAATAAACCTATTGATAAGTTGCAAATTGTAAACTTGGTTTCTGGTTTGATCCGCAAAAAATCAGTGGCGCCTAACGATACACTTCTCATCCCGGATGAATTATGTAACCCCTTTTCAATTATGCCCTGCAGTCATGTACCCGTCATAAAATGTGCTGGCAATTAAAGATCGCTTGAAATTAAAGTAGTGTGAACGATGAATTTTGTAAGGACCATCTGTAAAAGAATGATGTATGCAAGGGTATGTGTATAAATAATTGTGACCAATGCATGATTGCTAGGATCCTGTCTCCATTCCTGAAGGAGCTAGCCGCCTTCTGACAGGCATCCTAAGTGGTAGCCCTAACTGTATATAACCCCTTCCCTCCCCTTGTGTACTACTAGGAGTTCTCGCTAAAGATTTCCTTGTTAGAATACATAAGTTCCCGAATTGTATATTGAATTGACAACTCGTCCTTGTTTTATGTTTAATTGTTTCTGAGTTGAATATTGAATTGTCAACTCACCCTTGTTTTGTGTGTATTATCTCCGAGTTGAATACTGGATTGTCAACTCACCTTGCATTATGTTTAAATGTTTCTGAGTTGAATATTGAATTGTCAACTCACCCTTGTTTTGTGTGTATTATTTCAGAGTTGAATACTGGATTGTCAACTCGCCTTGTATTATATATAAGTGTTTCTGAGCTGAATATTGAATTGTCAACTCTCCCTTGTTTTGTGTGTATTATCCCAGAGTTGAATATTAGATTGTCAACTCGCCCTTTTCTTGTGTATTATTAACGAGTTGAATACTGGATTGTCAACTCGCCATTTGGGTTGATTCCCTTCGGTTGGGTACTACTTGACCGGTGTAGAGTTAAGCAAGAGTGGTAGTACCAAGCGGTTGCGTGAAGAACCTCAGTTTGCGTCTATTGTGATTGGTCCCTTGTCCTGATATTCATTGTATTTGTGAACTGTGGTTGAGAAAGGATCCCAGGTAGTAGCCTGATGCCAAGTCTTCACTTGAGGAGTCATTTTGAGGCTATGCAGACTTCAGTTCGCGCTTACCGTGATAGGCCCCTTGTCCTGATATTCATTGTATTTGTGAACTGTCGTTACAAGTGAATAATAACTTCAGTTTGCGTCTGTCGTGATAGGCCCCTTGTCCTTATATTCATTGTATTTGTAAACTGTCGTTAGGAAGGAATCCCAGGTAGTAGCCTGATGCCAAGTCTTCGCTTGAGGAGTCGTGTTGAGAATTGGCAAGCATCGATTCGCGTCCATCGTGATGGATCGCTTGGCCAGCTATCCAGTGTGGTCACAAACTGTAGCTACAAGATTGTTATTTTCCTTTTGTGAATGTAAGTCATTAATTTTGTTGTTTCGCACATAGCAAGCGGACTGTTCAAGCACGCTTGCTCCGCGACATTATACTTATGTTTCCAGTCGGTTGCCCTGAGTGAGATATCTGATTGCTCAACTCACATGCGTGTAGGAAAGCGACTAGCTTCGAGTTCGCCGATTATTGTTAAGTTTGTTTGGGTAAGGCTGAAGAGAGTTCGCCTATTAGATTGGCAACTCTAATTCTTTCGGTGCTCCCCCCCTGTATTGTTCATCAATGGAGTGTTTTCCTAGAATTAATCATGGCTATAGGTAGAAGCTAGTTGCCGAACATTGGTATCTGTACCACACCGCTGCGCAACCCAACATATAACCCCGATCGTGTCGTATCGCGAGTAGGAGTCCTTATTCGAGTCTAACCTAGGTTTCAACGAAGTTTGAACATTAGTATGATTCCGAACTCGCACAATTAGGGCGTATTCCTTCTGAATGCTATAATCAATTATGATTCACGTACGAAACCTTGATCTTGAGTAGGGGGGCACATACCTTAAGTATGTTACCCATTGCCTACACCCTCGACAAACCTACGATGACCAAGAGTCACTAGGTCGGTCTCACTACTGGAGGTGGTTGCGATGTACTGGTGTGACCAGCCGAGAACACGCAACTCACCATACTCCTCATAAACTAAGAATCTGGTCGTGGTTATAAGTTCCTCTCGTTACTTCTCTTCATTACAGTCAGGGTCTTTCATTCTCCCCCATTTGCACAGGCCGGCTTACGGAATTTTTTTTTCTTTTCTTTTTCTTTTTGTTTGGGTAACTTTGATTGGAGTGTAGCGAGCGGTACGCTCACTACGTATTTAAATAATCATCTTTTCAAATTAAATCTCGCGGCAGTAGTTACGTCTTGAACTAGTTCAAGGTCTCGCTAAAAACGCAGCTGGTGTCAAGCGGCCCGCACCGCCCCCCTCGTCCACCTACCGTTCCCCCGCGTCAACTTCCGCCATCAGTCGGCGTCTTTTTCTAACGGTTACACACCACGCTTTGTTTTGCTCCGCGATCTATCAGCGTATTCACCCAGTTCATTGTGTTTTATGCCTGGAATCGATGTAAGGCATTGTAACTAAACAGAGAGTGTCGTTATAAACTAATTATCTAAAAATCCGAGTCGGATCTCTGAGTATACCGCCTTATGCGTGAAGGAGGCGTATAAAACAACATCGTAATACATACTTCGGTTCGGTTTTTTTTAATTTTTTAAGTTCATCAAATTTCAAAGTGTCTTCGCGTAGTTGAAAGAACACATAACGGAGTGTTAACATCTGAATCTGTTGCGTACGAGCTGTACCCTTTAAATAAATGGTCGCAAGTCATACTTGGAGTCAGTTTTTTAATTTCATTAATTTTCAAAGTGACCTCGCGTAGGTGTGTGAATCCATATCGAAGTGTTTAAATCTCTATCGGCTGCGTACGAGCTGTACCTTTTAAATAAATGGTCGCAAGTCATACTTGGAGACAGTTTTATAATTTCATTAATTTTCAAAGTGACCTCGCGTAGGTGTGTGAATCCATAACGAAGTGTTTAAATCTCTATCGGCTGCGTACGAGCTGTACCTTTTAAATAAATGGTCGCAAGTCATACTTGGAGACAGTTTTATAATTTCATTAATTTTCAAAGTGACCTCGCGTAGGTGTGTGAATCCATAACGAAGTGTTTAAATCTCAATCGGCTGCGTACGAGCTGTACCTTTTAAATAAATGGTCGCTAGTCATACTTGGAGACAGTTTTATAATTTCATTAATTTTCAAAGTGACCTCGCGTAGGTGTGTGAATCCATATCGAAGTGTTTAAATCTCTATCGGCTGCGTACGAGCTGTACCTTTTAAATAAATGGTCGCAAGTCATACTTGGAGACAGTTTTATAATTTCATTAATTTTCAAAGTGACCTCGCGTAGGTGTGTGAATCCATAACGAAGTGTTTAAATCTCTATCGGCTGCGTACGAGCTGTACCTTTTAAATAAATGGTCGCAAGTCATACTTGGAGACAGTTTTATAATTTCATTAATTTTCAAAGTGACCTCGCGTAGGTGTGTGAATCCATAACGAAGTGTTTAAATCTCAATCGGCTGCGTACGAGCTGTACCTTTTAAATAAATGGTCGCTAGTCATACTTGGAGACAGTTTTATAATTTCATTAATTTTCAAAGTGACCTCGCGTAGGTGTGTGAATCCATAACGAAGTGTTTAAATCTCAATCGGCTGCGTACGAGCTGAACCTTTTGATTAAATGGTAGCAAGCCATACTTCGTGACTGTTTTTCAATTTCTTTCATCTTCAAAGTGACTTCGCGTGGTTGCATGAACACATAACGAAGTGTTTAAATCTCAATCGGCTGCGTACGAGCTGTACCTTTTAAATAAATGGTCGCTAGTCATACTTGGAGACAGTTTTATAATTTCATTAATTTTCAAAGTGACCTCGCGTAGGTGTGTGAATCCATAACGAAGTGTTTAAATCTCAATCGGCTGCGTACGAGCTGAACCTTTTGATTAAATGGTAGCAAGCCATACTTCGTGACTGTTTTTCAATTTCTTTCATCTTCAAAGTGACTTCGCGTGGTTGTATGAACACATAACGAAGTGTTAACACCTATGTCTGCCACACGGGATGTATACGACTGACAGTGGGCCAACTGCCTTGTTATCACCTCGGATTGGGCTTCTCCCCTTGGTGAGAGAAAGTCTGGAGCGCCTTCAACATTAGATCGCCCCTGCCGCCTTTCTTTTTCACCTCCATCACGGTTGGAAACATCAGGCCTTGTTGAATACGTGATAAGGCAATTTCTCCCCACCGTCGGACTAAAGGTTTGAGATCATTGACTTTCACACATCCCCTTTTACGTGAATCGTCCCTAGAATTACTGATATCGACATACCCTTAGAACTAAGTTTGGTAAAGAGAAAAAGGAAATTCCTTAATTACTCAGTGTTGGGCCTTCGGCCTGTAAAATTAAATTTAATCTGGAACTGACTTTTGAAATATTCAAATACTTAAGGCTCATGTAAATGTACAATAGTGATCACTGTTTATTTTAATTAGTTGGCCACCCTAGAAAGTAAGACTATTCTTAATCATCAAACATCACCATCATTACCTCATATCACACTAACCCATATGTACCATTATATCTCTAATTAAATTTTGTCTCTCTTACACAAAGAATATACAGTTTTGTTCTGGTCACGCTCGCTGTTTCTCAATTATCCACCTGTATTCCCTCTGAGAATCAAAGAAATGCTCTACCGTGCGTCCTAGCCGGACGATAGTGGATCCAGCAGAAGCAAAAGATCTGGTATGGATTTAATTTTATGAACAACAATGATTTGTATCTCATTTCATTACAACAGTCCTAGTTACCTAAATACTAACTCCTTAACTCACTGGAGATTTAGTATTCTTAAGTTAGCAATTGCGTTGCAGAGACTTCCCTAACTAAATACTAAATACTACGTCAAACTTAAGGTCGATGGCGTAGAATTTCACAATATTGTGTATGAAGAAAAGAGATAGATAGCTTTCTATGGGCTTAGTAAGCTATCTATCTCTTTTCTCACGTTTAAAATGTTTTTTGCTATAACATCACAAACATAATGTAACCAACTTCACACGACAGCTCGATATCACGATTGTTCTGAAATTGCAACGAATTTTCGGCATCTCGTATAGATCGCTGAATACTCTGATGGTATTTGATTTGACAAAATTACCAAATACATATTTGCCGAAGTCGCTAAAATCATCATCCATCGAAAACATCTCGTGTTTTAGTATTAAACCACTCGTTAGATTCCTCGCAATCAACCTTACTTTTTGACAGTTTGCAAATGTTAGTTTACGTCGACGCGCATGCACTAAGTATTTAGATATGTCTCTGCAATGCAATTCTCATACAAAAACTTCGTAGCGTCCTCCAGTTAGGAAGCCACGTGATCTCCTAACTTAAGTGAGCGTCTATGCAATGAAAACATGGTTAGTATTTAGGTAGGACTCTGCATTCGGACCTATGATTCAAAATAATGATTACGGTACAAATACTTCAAATCCGTTAATCCTACTAAATATGATTGATTGTTATTACGAAATTCTGATGTCATTTAACTTATTTAATTACTTCTGAAAAGTCTATACGAAGTTTTACCTAAAAGCGAAAGTTACAAACGTTGAGAAAGTCGATATGATAAAATTTCATTCTATCAATGATACCTTTATCTGAACTTTTTCCGTATGGCTTTCATATTTATTTATTGTCCTGTAGCATTTTTTTTGTATTGGTAAATATGTATTTTAGTATATTGCAAGAATAAATTTACTTATCGTTGAAGTTTGTAATTCAACGGAAGCTTTCTGGGTTGTTAGTTCAATTTAACTGTGAAGCGTATATATTATGATTGAAGTATGTAATTGGCGACTGACCGCGACGCGACGATAGTAAACTGTCTGTATCGTTGTACTTACTTATTTATCTAATGTCCCATTGCATGATGCCCCATTCTGTCTGTGAAAGGCGGGGCGGAGCGGGGCGAGAATTGAAAATATCACATCTCCAAGATAATTTTCAACGAAAAATGAAAAATATTATTATTTCAGATGTGTTTATCTATGTACATAATACTTATGCAACGACGTTTCACTCTAAACGGTGTCACTTAGCAATCAGACATAGCGAGAAGAGCTTCACTGACAATGAGACGCCAGTGGCAGTCCACAAGAAAAGCAATCGCTAAAACTTCATACATTTTGAGATCGTTTTTCGTTACTTAATTTTGTCTGCTTTTTCTCTACGCGTCGAATAGCTCCTTTGCATCTAAAAATGCATAGCAATACATTTTTTTCAAAGATAAATATCTCGCTGTCTTAAGTTTTTGTTACATTAGATGGGTGGTGGCAGAGCGGTTAGGGTGCTGGGATAGTAATCCAGTGGTCGCGAGTCCGAATCCTGACACGACCGTTTCCGTTCACCTATAGCACAAGCATATCTGCTTAGTTTAGGGAATGTTTGAAATGTATTTCACCCCAGCAGAGAAGGAATTTATTTAAATGCATTTCTCACGCAAATATTGCTTCTCTGGGCTGGAAACACTAGTTAGTTGGAAGAAATTGCCATTAGGCTATAAACACGCCATTTGAGCAGGGTGCAAGGAAATTTTTAATATTATTATGAGGATGTATATGTACTCGTTAAAGGACATATTCATCTTTAAAAAAAATAATCACGCCTTCAATTATTATAAAATAATCTCATTACTCATTAGTAATGAGATTAATTAGTACAAGAATACATTTATTTATTTTTTTATTAAAGGAAACACCAACAGAATATAGGAATAGGAATACACATAAAACATACAGACAGTTAGAATCAGCATAGTAGTTCTAATGCTCTAATAACAAATGTTTAATAAGTAAATCTGAATATCAACTTCACCGTAACACATATATTTTATTTTCTCTTTCATATCTTTCATACATGATGAAATTCCTGACATAAGTCTTGAAAGATTGTGCATCTTGATTTTTCTAGTTATTTTACTTACTCAATTTGTTATGATTTGTTTTATGTATAATTATTGTATTTATTTTTTCTCGCTTACTTGATTGTAAATTGATTTATTGTTATTGTTATTTTTTAATAGATTTTTTTTAATTATCTCAATAGAGACGAAGTTGGATTATTAACTGTAGGAGAACCGGGAAATCAAGGCACCTACAGGGCTTACGACCTGTCATGTTATTTTTGTGCAATAATAAAAATATTTGTTATTGTTACTTCCTCTATCAACATTATAGTTTATTTTATTTTATTTGTTAATACTTTTTATACCAAGCATTTAATTTGTAATATTTCACGTGTAAATTCGTAATTGGAATGTATTTATATTTTAAAGATTATGTGAACAATGTTATGTAATAATTCTGTGAATTTACCAACAAATAAAAATATATAAACCATAATTGATTATATTAGTCTTTAAGAAAAAAAATTAAATTAACTATAACATTCACAGTGTAGTGTATTGTTAAAAACATGCTACAGAAATACTTTTCTAATATAATATATATTGATATTCGATCAGAAATATTTATTCTTACTTTTTTTCAACTATCGTATGTTGGCTAATAGTAATTCGTTAATATACAAATATGTATAACAGTAAACCGTCCGAAATACTTTAAATTTTGAAAATTATTCGAAGAGATTTTCGCTCCCTATCAGAGCATCGTCTTCCAGCGATCTTGTATTGCATTATAGAATGATGAGTCACTAGCTTGTCTCATCAAACGACTAAGTTCACACGACTATGTTTTTCGTTGGCTCATTTACTTCTCATTCCTTATTTATCCGAATCAAAACATAGTTTGTCGCTATCCGTCGACCTTATATTATTTTATTTTTTTCTATAAATCATGTTAAATGTTCCAACTTGTCTGTGTCAAGTTTCAGTGAGAACCCACACCTCCATCCCAATGATTATTACCGAAATTCTTACATGAAGATCCACATTATGGCTCTAGAATATCTTAATTTGAATAATGTTGTATATACGGGTTTTTTCGATATGGTACCCAAATTAGATTAAATGAAAGGATAATTCCATACCTCCAATGTAAATGCTTTGATACAAGTCACTTAGTACATTTGATAATTATACGAAAGTAAAAATTTTCATCATCGTCGTTCTTATTTTATTATTTTCAAATATTTTTCATACGCCAATGCAGTTGTTCGAGTGGGTATAAGAGAAGGCGGGCCGGAAGTCGCGTCCAGGATCATCCAATGTGCTGGTGAATAGAATATGTAGAGCTCGACTATTCACAACCAATTGCCTCCCACAGGACTCGTTATCTGCCGTTTCATTTGTCGAGAGATTTATGTGAAGGGCAATGCGCAATCAAATGTTATGCATTCCAAGTATTAAACTGCTTACGTCAGATGATTTAAATCAATCCAAATATGAACGTGACTCTACTACAATCTATTTATAATATTTTCCTTAAGAATTCATTTTGCTATATGAATTTCACTGTCGGGGTCTCCTTGGTATATTTCATATTTACAGTGTGGCATTTGATTATTCGATTGACATATTAATGAATTAAATTTTTTAATTCATGTAATGAAGTGGTTTATTGAGATACTTTCTAATATAATGGGTATAAATCGCAGATTACAAACTGTAGGCACAAATTTATCGATAGCTATAAGCATGCTGTACATAGGTTAAAACTTACAATCCATCTGATATATTTCGAATAAATTAATGATTGTTTGCAGATGTGTCTATGCCCTATATTTATTAAAAGTTAATAATTTCAACACTAGAGTAGGACGACAAAAATTACAGTTACAGTACCGTTTAGATTTTCTTGATAGGAGCACAAAGAAAAAATCTAGTGTGAGCAACGTTTAACACTATTTATATTATGTAATACTTATGTAGATATTAAACATTAAGAAATTTAGAGGAAGCCTCCAAGACGTTCATGCGGTGTATCTAGAGGCAGTGATTAGCTCTCTGCGTTGGAACCTACACTTTAAACTGATAATCATACGAATATTAATGTAAGTATACAATTCTAATTTGTTTCTTTCAGATTTTCAATCGTATAGTTATACTTTTTGATCAAGGCGATGGATATCATTTAAACTAAAAATGATTTTATTCAAAAAATTTCTGTACTGAGTTTTACAAATCGGCGAATTTATTAAATTAAAACACGAGGCATATATGTATAAGTACCTACTTATGTATATTTGAAATCGAAATAAGTCACGCTTCGATTACTAAGAAGATATTTCCGCATGGGACAATGGCGTGTGTATTTCGCAAGATGTTTTATTCCGAAAACTCCCTCTTCCTATTTTCTCTTTGATACAAAACAAATTATTTTCCTTTGAAATAATATAATATTAATAATGTATGTATAAATTAAAATTTTATTTTGAATTATCCAGAGCTTTTATCTTTGCAGTAATAATATCAATATACATTTTACTTACTCAACAATTTAATAGTAGGTACCATCAGAAATTTGGACAATACTCTGGGGGCGATATTTTCTTATTTTAGGTATAAATGAACATTTCCGAATCTTTAATGTGCGGAAGCTCCCGCTTGTATCGTAAATTAGGACATTTTACAGTGTAATACGACCATTCTCCGCTTCGGTAAAATGTTCGTATTACGTAGGTACATAAAGGAAGTCTGCTTTTAGTAGGTACTTAAATCTTATATACATACACACCTGCATTTCATAAATTATACCATAAAGATAGAAAGCTAAATCATAATAGCATTTCCTTTATCTTGTGTTGTGTGGTTTTGCATGACGTTTTTACTTTTTGTATTTTTACTATTTATTCTTAGTTTTCAACTAGTCAACGCATCGAAATAAAACATGTTTTTATTTATTTATTTATTTATTTATTTATATAAACACTTTATTGTACATTACTTAATAGCTAGTACAAATGGCGGACTTATTGCCTAGTGGCAATTTCTTCCAGTCAACCATCTGTGACAGTTATGAGACAAAATGGTACATGTACAAAAAAGAAAATATATATAAAACCATAAACATATTACATTTAAACACAAGAAAGTAAGAAGAATAAAAATATGTATATCAATGAAAATTTAACAAATCATAGATAAAACCTGTAACAACACTATGGGAGGGAAGGGAAAAAAAGGAGAGGAGAAACTACAATAATAGGGAAATAAATGGGAAGTATGTAGGTTAAGAAATGGAAAGTATGAGCGCGCGTTTTAATCTGGTTTTGAAGGTTCCTAACGTTGGTGCAGTTCTAATGTCAAGGGCCAAGTTGTTCCATAACCGGGCATCATGGACAGTAAATGATGATGAATAGAAAGCCGTGGCATGTGATGGGATGGCGAGGGTTCTCTCTTCTCTAGATCGAAGCGGGAGTCCATGAGAGGCCAGAGGTTGAAATCTTTCGGTCAGATATGATGGAGCATTAGGGTTGTTCAAAATGTTAAACAGATAACAAAGAGTGTGTTGATCACGGCGCAGACGGATAGGAAGCCATTTGAGTTCCTTGCGAAAAAATGATATGTGGTCGTATTTGCGAAGATTAAATATGAAACGTATGCAGACGTTTTGTAATCGATCTTATTTGTTTAGAAGTTCCTGAGTAAGTGTTTTCAGGTCATTTTGACAGTTAAAAAAATACCAAAGCGCGTTTCGATATTTTTTAGTTTTGTAAGCTTTTATTAACGATTTGTGAAAACAAATTATATAAACTTTTATATTTGATCATACGATATACGAAAATGTGGCTTTTTTATCATCTTATTCTGTACGAATGTTATTTCTATCAACATTTGAATCCAATTTCATTGGAGCAGCTATAATTATTGTCTAGATTGTAGTTGGGATAGTTTTCATTTGGTCTCTAAACACTTTTGTTAATATTCTAATTCGACCCATGCTAATGTATTATGTATTGTATCCAGATGAATTATTTTAAGAAAATTTTGATATTTGTCGAATTAATTATTACATATACTGAGTATATGTTGACATTGTAAATAATTATGCCGCTTGTAAATAACTAAACATTATATTATTTGAGGAACGAAAAGTTTACTATCTTCAGTACAAATTATAACTATGTGGGTGTGTATATTATATTGTTGTGTTTTTAACGAATGAAGATATTATCATAATACCTAGGTGATCTTGACTGATGACTTAGTAAATATTTAGCAATCAGAATTTCTTTCGGTTATAAGTTTTATAAATAATATTACACTCCTTTGATGTGTGAGGGAAAAGTGAAACATCACCGGCTTTATGATATATTATGTATGTAACATTTTTATTAGCCTGGATATGTTTACATGTGCCAACATAATATTATTGTATTTTTCTCGGAGTATAACATTATTCGATACATTTATTTTAATGCGAGTGGGTGTTAGGTACAAAAGATTCACATATGTAGGTACCTATTATATTTACAAAAAACAAAATACCGAATATGGATGTATATTTTGCTTTGTGAACTAAACGATTTATATAGTTATCCACACAGGTTAAGGAATTTGTGGGGGTGACATAAGCTATGACTTTAGACCAGGGGATTGGTACACAATGTGGAACGGGGGTATCCCAAAAGTATTCATTGTTTAAATATAAATCTGGTATTAATGACACGTTTTTATCAGTAAAAGTATTTGCTTTTCGTAATTTATTCCCTTTGTTAAAAAAATGTATTTTTGATATTACTGTTTCAATTTTCATTAAGAACCATTTTTTTAACATGTCCACGTAGGGGACACCAGCTATTAGGATTTGGGTCCATTTTACTCTTCCGAAGAAGCGCACTACGTAGCGTTGGGAGGGGTTTGCAATCTAGAAAAGAGTTTATTAATTCGGATTTTAAAAATACCCGGGTTGTACGAAGATGGTAACACAGAATTCGGAAGATCGTTCCACAGTCGGGCTGCTGTATTAATAAAGGAGTTCGAGAAGCGACTTGTTCGTATGGTCCACTGTGAATGGATGCTGCGATTGAGTGAAGCGAGTGACTCTGTTGCGAGTGGGTGGAGGAGGGACCAAAGATGCAAGTTCTTCTGAGCAATTCCCGTGGTAGTATCTATAGAATAAACTTAAAATACCGACTTTGCGTCTATACCATACCGAAAATATTGCTGATTACCGATTGCCTTCAAATTATTTGCTATGTCATGTCTGTAGATTATTGATCTGGGTTTATACAGTCTAGATCTGTAAAACGATAAATATTATAAGTCTTCAAAATGTGGCAACTTGTTATTGGGTGCGTGTTAAATTTATACGAAATAAATATTTCACGCCAGTCCGTAGATTATTTACATACATACTGGCAATGTCAAACACATAATGTCCAACGCAATAAAAATAATATTATGTACCTACAACGCAATTGTTTTATACTGCAAAAAAAATCAAATACAGAACATACATAATCTATTGTGAAACGATATAAATGGTACTTAAGCAATAGCGTTAGGTTGTATGACATACAAAATTGTTCAATTTTTTCAAAATATCAAAAATGAATCAAGCTGGAAAGAGTTGTTTTTAACATGCATTGTCAACGGTAATACACAAATACTGAATGTTTCAGAGTTCTAACTGGTCGGGAAGTTAGTTAAAAATTCATGCAAAATTTATGTATGGACAGACAGGTGAAGTTAAATAAAAGTGTGTAAAAAATAGTGCAATGTCTTCCGACAATCCGAAACAAATTGAAGCCTAGAGATATACAATATGATATGGTTATTAAAAAATAATACCTACAAACAATAAACAACAGTCCGATCATAGTACCTAATGAGACTCCGAAAGAATAAAGAATGAAATAATATTTGTATAGTACCTACAGTCTTATTCATATTTCCTTATACTGCGGTAAAAACATTATATAGCTAAAACACACTATAAGCACTTATATTCTTGACTACCTATTCATAATAACATTTATATACCTACCAATATAACAATGTCGTTGCTATGTTAGTGTTTGAGCTGACAACGTTGCAATTCATTCATGTTTCTCCGGTGATTTGACATTTGTCGATGTTTTGAGAAAAAATATAATGTTTCTTATATGTGTTTGGGCTTTATTTTTATATTTTATTTCTTCAATAACATTATTTAGATATTTATATGAAAAACTGTAGTGAAAACTGGAGCAATAATGAAATACCCATTCTCAAATAATCTGTCAGTGGTTATGACAAATATTTTTTCTAATTCGTTTTTTTGTAATTAAGACGCGAAACAATATGTTATAATTATCTGTTGTTTTATTAATTTGTGAAAAGAAATAGAAAGCAAATATTCACGTCGCTTCACAAATGTCAAAAATAATTTATATGTAATGCGACCATCGGCAACATTCGGGAATTATCGGAAATGTTCGGTCCTCATACTCTTCTTATATTCCTGTTAAAACAACCTGGGACCGTGTTTATCTTATATAGGCGTAATGTAGCCGTT
Source organism: Molanna angustata (assembly GCA_963576475.1). Taxonomy (NCBI): domain Eukaryota; kingdom Metazoa; phylum Arthropoda; class Insecta; order Trichoptera; family Molannidae; genus Molanna; species Molanna angustata. The sequence continues at coordinate 36,068,427 of OY754968.1, read as the reverse complement.
ATATAGCATCATTGCCTTATATTATATGCTATTATAAATAGTAATTATTATCAGTACTGTTGTTATACACTGTTTTACCTAACATAAGTTATTATGAATAAGACTGTTAGACTAGAACAATCATCATAATTTAGGTTATTCCACAATCTAACTGATTGCACTTGAAAGGAAAAGCTTGATAAAACTTCAGTAGAGTGAATGAGTATTCGAATTATGGTGGTACTTTCAGCAGATCTTATATATTAGACTATTTTATTTGTTTAGATAACCCGTAATTTGACAACGTTTAAACGACATTATTTTTTACGATTCATTGGCTTTTCATTTTCAATTTAATTTGTAATAGTTTATTTCTTAAATACGTTCCTGTCTGATATATTGGTTATTTTTCTGTAATAAATTTAGAGTCGTATAGTGCATTCTTTGAGTGTTGTGTAGGTTGTGAATATGTATCTCGAGATATAATATTATGTACCTAACATTGTGTGTATTTGATTGCAAATTGTAGGAGACACCCACTAGATGTCAGTGACATACCTACCTACCTACCTACCTGTTATCATTAAGACCGACTATCTCACGTATTTTAATCTCTTCCCACGACATTATTTTGTGCAAGTTATTTATAACAGTTCAATATCAATATTCAAGGTAAACAAACAATCAATTTACACTGTGATTGTAGTATTTACGTTATTTGTGGCATAAATATCCGTTTACAATAATAATTATAACAGCACATAAAATTATATACATTCTCAAATAAACAGAGCTATTTAAAAGCAATTAAAATAATACCTAAATCACAATAACCGACAAAAGAACACCATATTATAATGATATTCCATAATTATTGGTGTCTTTCGGTCGAATATTAAATTCAATATATATGAAAGTCTTACAATACCTAAGCTTATAAATAAAAAAAAATAGAATATTTTCAAAAAAACGTATTTTTCATGCGTCGCTTTCACCAAGGTTTGCACATTTAATCAAATACCTATGAATAAAGTATCTATTCGAAGTTTAAAAATTCTCGAGCATGCGCAGTACCACGCCGAAGCCTGCCATTGTTTTTGGTTGACTATGGATAAAGTTATGGATATAATTTAAAGATAAAAAGTTCATCAAAATTAAAATGTATAAAATATACACAAAACTGCCATACGATATTGTTTGTCCTCAAATGTTAAAGTGTTGATGCGTCACTAAGTCACTAAGCATGGCCTACGATATATCGTAGGGCACGGTCACTAAGGTGAGGTATACTATTCGCCAAACATCTTGAACGAGCTTCCGGTTGCGCAGAGCGCAAATTTGTGTATTTTTGCTTCGTTGGTTTACGTGCAAATCGCCCACTTCTCGGCTAAAAGTTCAAGGTATTTGGCGACAACTTTACCTGTTAGGTGAAATTAATTTTGCGCTGAGTGCATCAAAATTTAAATTTTTTTAGTGGATTTAAAGAGACATTTTGAAATTGCAGAGGAGTCGAAGGCAAGTCAATAGAAATATAGATACATTGTCAAACTTCTTGAATCTTATCGCCATGGAGGGGCGCAAGAAAAAATAGGCAAATTTACAATCTGCGCATCCACGTGACGCGCTCAAGTTCTTTTTCGATAACTATAACATTAATTTATTCGTTTGTATAGTTTATTTGTTTTTATTGTGATTAACTAACTGTCCGTCATGTTCACGGGTCAATCTCATTGAGGTAGATCTTGATAAAAAAAAAAACAAAACTAATTATTTGTTGTTGACTTATTGTGGTCTCGTGGAATAGGCAAAGTATCGGTCATCGGGTGAAGAATGCGCAAAAATGCGTATAAAAATTGTTTAGCCAATTTCGCAACGGTTCGCCAGCGCTGATTGGTCGCACGTATGCCAAGTGGCCCGAAGCCAGCGGTTCTTTGCACAATCACCTGCCAATACTTACTGTCATTACAGTTTTTTTTACAATTTTCTAGTTTAGCCCCACCCAAACGCACTTAACCAAGTTATGTCGACCTATCCATTCAGATTTACAAAATAGCAATAGTATGTGCCTATAGTTGAAGAATACATACCAAACTATTAACCCTTAAATCAAAATTATTGAATATTTTAAGATTTTTGTTTTCTATACAAAACATGTATGTCAAGATAAGTTACTGTTGTGATCATTCCTCTTTTCCTGTCCCGAATATATAAACAGCTTGATGGTATGTGTGTATGGAGATTAAGTATCAAATTATTGAGAGTCACCGTTGATGTAATGTATTCTATACAAAACATGTATGTCAAGATAAGTTACTGTGGAGATCATTCCTCTTTTCCTGTCCCGAATATATAAACAGCTTGATGGTATGTGTGTATGGAGATTAAGTATCAAATTATTGAGAGTCACCGTTGATGTAATGTATTCTATACAAAACATGTACATATGTCAAGATAAGTTACTGTGGAGATCATTCCTCTTTTCCTGTCCCGAATATATAAACAGCTTGATGGTATGTGTGTATGGAGATTAAGTATCAAATTATTGAGAGTCACCGTTGATGTAATGTATTCTATACAAAACATGTATGTCAAGATAAGTTACTGTGGAGATCATTCCTCTTTTCCTGTCCCGAATATATAAACAGCTTGATGGTATGTGTGTATGGAGATTAAGTATCAAATTATTGAGAGTCACCGTTGATGTAATGTATGTCAAGATAAGTTACTGTGGAGATCATTCCTCTTTTCCTGTCCCGAATATATAAACAGCTTGATGGTATGTGTGTATGGAGATTAAGTATCAAATTATTGAGAGTCACCGTTGATGTAATGTATTCTATATAAAACATGTATGTCAAGATAAGTTACTGTGGAGATCATTCCTCTTTTCCTGTCCCGAATATATAAACAGCTTGATGGTATGTGTGTATGGAGATTAAGTATCAAATTATTGAGAGTCACCGTTGATGTAATGTATTCATACAAAACATGTATGTCAAGATAAGTTACTGTGGAGATCATTCCTCTTTTCCTGTCCCGAATATATAAACAGCTTGATGGTATGTGTGTATGGAGATTAAGTATCAAATTATTGAGAGTCACCGTTGATGTAATGTATTCTATACAAAACATGTATGTCAAGATAAGTTACTGTGGAGATCATTCCTCTTTTCCTGTCCCGAATATATAAACAGATTGATGGTATGTGTGTATGGAGATTAAGTATCAAATTATTGAGAGTCACCGTTGATGTAATGTATTCATACAAAACATGTATGTCAAGATAAGTTACTGTGGAGATCATTCCTCTTTTCCTGTCCCGAATATATAAACAGCTTGATGGTATGTGTGTATGGAGATTAAGTATCAAATTATTGAGAGTCACCGTTGATGTAATGTATTCTATACAAAACATGTATGTCAAGATAAGTTACTGTGGAGATCATTCCTCTTTTCCTGTCCTGAATATATAAACAGCTTGATGGTATGTGTGTATGGAGATTAAGTATCAAATTATTGAGAGTCACCGTTGATGTAATGTATTCTACCATACAAATTGTATGAAACGAAATTGTTAAAAAATTGTTAAAAAAAGATTGAGACGTACTACTATTATGTATGTATTTGCTATACAAAATTAAATTATCTAGTTGGGGTGTTTTGGAATAATTATGTCGATATTTTTTAAAAATAATGGAAATATAGGCAGTTAAACAAATTGTCGTAAAACAATGTTTACTTATCTTAATAAAAAAGTCTTGTAACAAGTCCAGAAAAAATAGTTTGATTTATTGTATTTGTCTATTAGTATAAAAGTTTTGTAGGTCTAAAACTTTGTTTATCTGAAATGATGGGCTCTGCATCAAGCGGATCAAAATATATAAGGGGGCGGACACACCGAATTCTGAATTGATCCGTGTATATATATATATATATATATATATATATATATATATATATATATATATATATATATATATATATATATATATATATATATATATATATATATATATATATATATATATATATATATATATATATATATATATATATATATATATATATATATATATATATATATATATATATATATATATATATATATATATATATATATATATATATATATATATATATATATATATATATATATATATATATATATATATATATATATATATATGTTATAATATTTTTATCTCGGTTTTCCCGTGTCAGTAGGTCTTGACTAAGACCATTTGTCTTCCGACGTTTCGCCTGAATATCACCAGGCATTTTCAAGGACTTAACGAAAAGCACGCGCGCGACACACGTCTACTCACACTGAAAGCTCACCGTCAAGTGACTCGTAGCGTACAAGATGGCCGCTTATGTCAAATATTGTTAGCGCGACGTGATTGGCTCCTTGTGACACGCCCACCTGCTGTCGTGTTCGTTGGTAATGATATTTTATCATTATTTTTGTGTTGTGATTTATTGTTAATTTTAAAAAAACTTACATCCTCACTTGTACAACACTCGCTCACAGAAGGACATACAATAGATTTTGACCATTCAAAAATAATAGCAAGTTTAAACAGTGAACCTCTCAGAATTTACAGGGAAGCTATAGAAATATATAAGAGAAGGGATATAATGAACAATCGGGACGACGGAGTTCGTTTGCCTAGTACCTGGAAGAACATTTTATATGACAAACAATACAATAATAATATTAATAATACCATAGCGAAAATAACCCTAAAACACAACAATAATAATATTAATGTCACAACTAAAATTAACAATAAATCACAACACAAAAATAATGATAAAATATTATTACCAACGAACACGACAGCAGGTGGGCGTGTCACAAGGAGCCAATCACGTCGCGCTAACAATATTTGACATAAGCGGCCATCTTGTACGCTACGAGTCACTTGACGGTGAGCTTTCAGTGTGAGTAGACGTGTGTCGCGCGCGTGCTTTTCGTTAAGTCCTTGAAAATGCCTGGTGATATTCAGGCGAAACGTCGGAAGACAAATGGTCTTAGTCAAGACCTACTGACACGGGAAAACCGAGATAAAAATATTATATTGTTCTCTGTAATGGTTGTATTGATACGTACTTTCACAGAGTCATTACTTGGAATCGGTTTATTTGTTGATATTTTCGGGTATGTTTTACAATCGTTAAGTACATTTTTCCAAGTATTAGGTATTCTTATACCATCGTCCCGGCTATTCATATTATTTTCGTTTTTATGGATTTCAATGGCTTCCCGGTAAATTCGGCACGTTTCGTTATTAATGTTCGCGAGAGTTGTAGCGCTATCAAAATCTATTGTGTGCCCTTCTGTGAGAACATGGTTAACTAAAGATGATGTAAGTTTTTTATTTTTGATATCGACTTTGTGCTCTGATACGCGACAGGATATTTTTCTGTTAGAACGACCTATATATGATTTATCACAGTCCGCGCAAGGTATTTGATAAACGCCGTGAGACTCTAACGGTATGTTGTCTTTGGGGCTTCTAAGTAATGAGTTTATTTTATTGTTGGTTCGGAAAATGGTTTTAATATTATTTTTGCGTAACAAATGACTGATTTTATCGGTTGTGCCTTTGATGTACGGGAGATAAGCTAGAGATTTCGGGGGTTCAGTTGCGTTATTGGTCGATTTTGTATTGCGTTCGCGGTTGATGGCTTTATTAATCATAAATTTTGAGTATCCGTTGCATACAAGAGCTGTTTTTAATTTATTTAACTCGTCTTTAATATGGTCTTTATCTGATAGCCTTTTTGACCTAGTGACTAATGTGTTGATAACGGAGGACAGTTGAGCGGGATGGTGATTTGACTGAGCATTTAAATACCTATTTGTATGAGTTGACTTTCTGTATACCGTGTGGCCAAGACTGCCATCTGCATTTTTTTATATATATATATATATATATATATATATATATATATATATATATATATATATATATATATATATATATATATATATATATATATATATATATATATATATATATATATATATATATATATATATATATATATATATATATATATATATATATATATATATATATATATATATATATATATATATATATATATGAAATTATTATAATTTTTGGGGTTATCCCGCGTCAAAATCAGATCCTTGGAAGGATCTTTCGTCAACCGACGTTTCGCCTGGATCACACCAGGCATCTTCAGGGCCTTGTTGATAGATTCTCGCTTAGTGTGTCAGTGCAAGCACGTCCGTTCGAGCCGAGAACCTAGCACCAAGTGAAGATTGGAAAGTTAAAGTTTAAACTGTTGGGGTAGATGGGTTTTCCCCGCTTTTGTTCGCCTTAATGGCTTTTGACTGGCTTCTGGTGATTCGCCTCACGCTTAATGATGTATCTATTGTATTAATTTTATTTGTTTGGCGTTTAACATTTAATGGGTTTACTGTAATGGGATTTTTATTGCTGTCAATTTCTGAGGTATTTAATGAATGTTTTATAATGTTATTTTTATTTTTATTGTCGATTCTATTTTTATGTAAGATATTTTTCCAGGCCAGCGGGAGACGCACACCGTCGTCTCGATTATTCACGACATTCTTCCTTTTGTAAATTTCGATTGCCTCTCTATAAATTCTTACTGTTTCTGTGTTAATACTTGCAACTACGCGTGCATTATCGAAATCGATTTGATGTCCTTCGTTCAGAGTATGTTGGACTAGTGAAGACGTTAATTTTCTATTGTTTGAATCCACTCTATGCTCCGCGACCCTGGCTGATATTTTTCTGTTACTTTTTCCCACGTATGTCTTGTCGCATGATTTACATGGTATTTCGTATATGCCATGAGACTCTAGAGGGATTTTGTCTTTTACATTTCGCAGAAGGGTTGATATTTTATTTTCTGTTCTAAAGACTGTTCTAATATTATGTTGATTTAGAAGGCGACTGATTTTATCTGTGGTTCCTTTTATGTATGGTAAAAAAGCTGTAGCTAACGGTTTTTCAGAAATAGTTTTATCAATTTTTATGACGTTTTTATTAGTTTGACGTTTGACTGCTTTATTTATAACAAAATTGGAGAAGCCATTACATTGCAGGGTTTTTTTGAGGTTATTTAATTCATTTTGTTGGTGGTCGGAGTCGGTTATTTTTATAGCTCTGGAAACTAATGTATTAGCTACCGATGCAATTTGTGCCGGGTGATGGTTAGAGGATGCATGTAGATATCTATCTGTATGTGTGGCTTTCCGGTAAACCGTATGACCAAGGCTACCGTCATCCTTCTTAATAACTAGGACGTCTAAAAATGGTATTTGATTATTATTTTCTAATTCCATTGTAAATTTTATATCGCTGTGGAGCCCGTTTAAATGAATTAGAAATTTGTTTAGTTCCTCCAATCCGTGGGGCCATATTATGAACGTATCATCCACGTATCTCATCCAGAGTTTCGGTTTCAAATGTGATTTTTCTAAGGCGTCTATTTCAAATTTTGTCATTAAAAGATTTCCAACCGGCGGTGAAAGAGGCGAACCAATATAAAATATGTATTAGAAAAACTGTATCATCTATTATTTATATTCCAATCAACCAAATTTTTGTTAAATAGTAAACGATTTATAATATATACCTCTACATACTAATTAAATGACAAATATATTCGTACTTACCATCACGCCGTGTCCCTAACCGGGTAGGCAGAGTGAACCAAGCGCCGTAAACCCCTATCCTCGCAAACAAGATGACACCCTTGACATTGTTCAAGATTATTATGTCGAGGTGAATGATATTATAAATAATTGGTGATAAACAAAGCGTTGTTTACTATTAATTTTAAATATGTCGCCATAATGTATCGATTCGTTTAGTCAAAAAGAAGTTGAGTTAATCATTACCATTTAAATAATACAGGGGGGGCAAGTCTAGTCCAACCGGCGAAATCAAAACCCTCGTGATTACCCATACCGTGGATATAATTATCATATGGAGTTCTATGACATCTTAAGATATTATAGAACTCCACATAATAATGATATCCATGATATGGGTAATCGTGAGGGTTTTGATTTCGCCGATTGGACCAGACTTGCCCCCAGATTTATCTAATTGAAGGGTTTTGATTTCGACATTATATTATTTATAGCTTAAACACGTACGTAACCTTTGTTTAATTCTATTTGAATCACGTTCTTTTATGTTAGTATCCGATTTTTTAATCCTCATTACCCCTAGGGCAGTCATGGGCAAAGTACGGCCCGCGGGCCAAATGCGGCCCTTCGGGGTAGTCAATCCGGCCCGCGACATGGTTTCGAATAATCCCTAAAATTACACCTAGAATAGTCCAAAATGTAGGTATTTTCTGCGTTGAATAGAAGCAACTATTTCTCAACGTGTCTAAAATTGAGTTCTATAAGGCCCTGTCAATATCAAGTTACCCCTACCCGAAATCTCACGCTTAGAAGATAATAGCGATGTGTGCATCTTCCTACATCTGTTTCTACTACTATACAGGTGTTTTCTACTACTATGAAGCTTCATTTAGCTTCACTACTGCGAATCAGCTCATCTCAACAATTTTTAGAAGCTCAGTCACAGTTTCATCTGTCACATAAGCCATAGGTACTCTTCTAAAGAATAATCAATTTTTGTAACTATTTTCTTATAATATAAGTATAATCTATATAATATAAGCTGCTCAGTCACAGTTTCATCTGTCACATAAGCCATAGGTACTCTTCTAAAGAATAATCAATTTTTGTAACTATTTTCTTATAATATAAGTATAATCTATATAATATAAGCTGCTCAGTCACAGTTTCATCTGTCACATAAGCCATAGGTACTCTTCTAAAGAATAATCAATTTTTGTAACTATTTTCTTATAATATAAGTATAATCTATATAATATAAGCTGCTCAGTCACAGTTTCATCTGTCACATAAGCCATAGGTACTCTTCTAAAGAATAATCAATTTTTGTAACTATTTTCTTATAATATAAGTATAATCTATATAATATAAGCTGCTCAGTCACAGTTTCATCTGTCACATAAGCCATAGGTACTCTTCTAAAGAATAATCAATTTTTGTAACTATTTTCTTATAATATAAGTATAATCTATATAATATAAGCTATCTAATATTTAATTAAAAAAACAGCTCTGTTTTGTAATTGCTTATTTATTATGAAAAAACTACACAAAACTGAACGGAATAGAATGAGGAAATAAAATTCATCCGATGAAAGTATTGCTTGAGAGTAAAATGAAATGAATTAGAACAACATACGAGATGGTGCTTGTTTGATATTGTGCTTGCTTGTATGGAAACGAAGAGCTGGGATGATCGTGTGTTGGAATGATGAATTGGTAATGAATTATCAGAGTATCAAAGTTGTCATATATTTTAATCGACTGCATGATTAAATAGTGTAGGTACCTACCTATAAGTCTTCAAGTATGCGAGTGTATGGTATATGTATCAGATAGACTGCAATGTGTCATGAAGTACAATATGACGGTCAGTCGCCGTCTCCAGTTTTGATTTTTTCAACATATTCTTGGCTAACTGTCAAAATCACTCGTGGTTCGCACGAGGCTGGTTCACCGTGGTAAAGGTAAATTGTTACATATCGAAATGTGTTTACTGTCGATATTTATTTATTTACAAATTTACTAGACATTGAGTACGTAGCGTATCGAAGCGGGTTTATTTATTACAACCATACACTGAAAAAAATATTATGACAGCCGAAATGGCTACCTGCGTTTTAGCCAAAGTTTTTTTTATCAGTAATAAAGGTTTGTCTATTTATCACTGTACCTACTGTTTGGCTGTGTGCACAAAACATTTGGTTGCACAAAACTTGGTTGCTCATTATACAATATCTTGGAATGGAAATAGAAAATTAGTGTACAGAGTAAAATAAAATTATGAATTATTTGTTAAGTAACACCATCCCTTTTGTTATTCTTGTTGCTATTCGCCCGTCATCCTCATCCACTCCGAATATGGAGACCATAATCGGGATATTTACAGAACTTAAGAATGAAGAGCAAATATAGGTATTCCATAATATATATTCATATCGCGCCGTGTTTTTCCTTAAGAAAGAAAGAAAGAAAGAAATACCTACATGTAAATTATTTACCTACCTACATGTAAAGAAATACTTACATATAAATGTAAATGATTTAAGAAAGAAATACCTACATGTAAATTATTTACCTACCTACATGTAAAGAAATACTTACATATAAATGTAAATGATTTAAGAAAGAAATACCTACATGTAAATTATTTACCTACCTACATGTAAAGAAATACTTACATATAAATGTAAATGATTTAAGAAAGAAATACCTACATGTAAATGTATTATCTCGCTACAGCTATTATAAAACATAAAGAGCGCTTCCTCTATATATTAGGGTATCAAAGAAATGACCAAGATAATATCTTAAATCAATCAATTCGATGGGAATCTTTTGATAATACGACATATGTCGAATAAAGGACATTTGAAAGAAACCATTTGTGATTGATCCCTCCCAGTGACAATCGAGTTTTCTATAGCTTATGTAGCTATATACATATGTATAGGTACTTGTATGTACGTTGAAATTATTTCTGTAGGTACTTATATTGAATAACTAATTATTTTTGCCTTACCTTTTGTCTGATATTGTGTTAATGAAGAATTCAGTGGATTGTATCAATAGAATGCTGAGATTTAGAGGGAAATCGAAATGCGTTATACAGGAAGACAAGAATATAGTTACTTATCTCTGTTGTAGTTTTGTTGTGTGAATTTCGGATGCCATACCTACATTATACCATGCAGTTATACCGCATATTTCACGTCACAGTCTAAAATAAAATATAAATCGCGATGAATTATTGCGCGCCCATTTTACCATTTTATACATAGAAAAAAAAATCGAATTTGGAATGTTGCATTATTTTTTGTAGCTGCGATTTTATTTAATTAGGTAGGTAGGTACCTTCTATTTAATTTGCTGCCTTCGTAATGTTGTGCTATAGGTGTATGGATAGGATCCATTGGTCAGACCACATTCCAAGCGACGTGGTACTGAGCTAACTCCTAAAGAGAGTTGCCCAACAACGATCCAATTGGATAGGCCATAGCATCAGGCATCCGAGTCTGCTTGTTACTATCGCCGAATGTATGACGGAGGGCAACAACTATAGAGGTTGCCCTAGAGACCTGGTGATTAGCTATGTACGCTGTAACAACTACCAAGAGATGAAAAGGCTGGCGGACAACAGAGATACGTGGAGAGATGGAGTGTTTGGTGCAGACCAATCCTAGGATTGTGACCATGAAAAAGAAGATCCCTATTGAAAGGGCGCTTTGAATATATTACAGGTTTTTGTGAGACTCGCGGAAGAAGTGAGTTTTCAGGTGTTTCCTGAATAGTGCTAAGTTCTCGATTCGCCTCAGTTCAGGAGGTAGTTTATTCCACGAGGCTGGTCCAGCCACAGCAAAAGCACGATCACCGAAGGATGTAGTGTTGACTCTATTTATTTCAGTTAACTTGCCAATCATGGATGTGGTGGCTGACCGAAGTGTTTGTTGTCGCTCGTTTACGGTGAGAGGGATGCAGAAGTCTGAAAGATACTTGGGAGCCATGCCATGGATCGCTTTGAAAGTCAACAAGCATAATTTGTACTTGATTCTCTCTGGCACTTTTAGCTAGTGAAGATTTCGTAGATGGTGGGATATGTGTGAGAATTTCGCGGCTCCGGTGATTAGCCTAGCAGCAGCGTTGAAGACGGATTGAAGTTTGTTTAGCTCCAGCTTTGTGAGGTTTGCGTAGATACCATTACAGTAGTCCAGGCGGGAAATAACGAATGCGTTTACTAGAGATTTCTTTGCTTCCGTGGGTGTATTTCATCTTAAACCTTATATTAAACCTTATATTAAGCTTATTGTCATCTGATTAATTCAGCATAATGCAGGCGTTAAATTTAAAATTGGTCTGAATTCATGAAAAGAATAAATAAGTCATGATTTTTTTTCATTCATTCATACCATCGCGGTATTACCCAAAATTTGGGGTAATCAGCTACAGGTATTCGGGTGTGCATCACCCTATAAAGGAAGCACGACACGAGCTTGGAGTTTACTCATCCGAAATAATGGTTCTACTTCATTTGATTTTTTCTATCTTTGGAATGGTAAGCGTATCAATATTTTTTTTGTATGAATACTTGATGAATACGGCGAAGGAGTCGTTTAGAGGAGTATTGTGTGTGTTTATATTTTCGTTTCATTTCATAGACCGATGGAACAGGTCGCGTGTGTTGAATCTGAGATCGTAAAGAAATAATCATAATAATATAAAATTTGGACTGTGGCCAAGTATTCGCTAGTCAGTAGTCAATCCGTTAACAAGCGTCGAATGTGAGCTGCGCGGGTGTGCCGTGCCGTGAGCTGTGATCGCACAAAACACTGCTGCCAATCATCGCCAATATTTCTTTATGCACATTTTCTATCTCTCATACTCGATTCGGTAATGTGACATTCGAAGGTCTTTCATTTCATTTTTTATACCCTTTTCTTTAACCCCACTTGTCTGTCTGTCCGTTCTTTTCCCGACCAGTTAGTTCTGAATCTTTCAAAATTAGTGTATTCCCAATAACAATGCACACACAATCATAAAACTGTTTCTTGCCTGATTCATTTGATATTTTGATAAAAAAGATTTTTACCAAAATACAAATACAATTTTTTATTTCACACAAAGTAAACTGCCACGGCTGTGCGACTGCCACGACTGCCATCGGCTTACCAACTGTGTCGATGGTAAGCCGATCAGTTTCTGTGCGGGTGTCCTGGGTTCGATTCCCAGCAGAGGAGAAATTTATTTAAATTTATTTCTCACGCTAATATTGCTTCTCTGGGCTGGAAACACTGGTTAGTTGTAAGAAATTGCCATACGGCAATAAACTCGCCACTTACGCAGGGTGCAAGGAAGTGTTCATTATTATTATTATTAAACTAAGTTATGCGTTTCCGGCTGAGCGTTAGTAAATTTTTAATTTAATTCGGTTACATGAATGCAACAATAATATTATACTGTTTTCAATGTAAAAACAGCTATAATCATAATAATATACATTTTTAACATGACTCAACTGTCAACCAAATTAAAACTAAGGAAAAGTTATTAAATTAAATTAAATGATTATTTCGAGAAAAAATAATATTTGAAAAAATACGGAATTTTAAAATTCGAATCAATATCGAAAATTTTCGTTATTGATATATACATACATACCATCACGCCATGTTCCTCACGGGGTAGGCAGAGAGAACCGAATTTCACCTATTTCTATCTTGACACACATCCATCGCCTCGTCTTATACATGTTCGTCTGTTTTTCACGCTTCTAACATTTCCGTCTTTCAAAATACCGTTCACATGGACGTGCCCATCCTTTCCTTGGGCGGCCCCGACCTCTCATTCCATTCCTGTAAGCAATGTATAGCTATTTTTTTCTTCAGGCGTTCCTCATTCATTCTCCCCATGTTCGTTGTTGATGAAAGTTTAAAATAAATAATTTTCTAAACCTTAAATTGTATTGATTTAAATCATTATTATTTTTTTGAAAATGATCTATGAAATCATATGGAAGCGAAAAAGAGTAAGATTAAAAAAAATGAAAATTTAGTTTTAAGAGGTTATACATTATATTTTGAAAATAATTTCCCTCATACCCTCAAATGATACGTCTTTGAAATAAGGAACAGTTTGTATGTACATCTTTAATCTATTGCATGATTTTTTTGAATTTTTAATTTGTTTAATAATTTTCTTGTAAAATTAGTTTTAGTAAAACCCTTTTTTATTTTTTTTTTTGTAAGTAACTAATAAACTACAAGTCCTATGAAGTATATTTTTACTTTATTCGATAGAGAATATGAAAATCTACCGGCTGAGTTTTTTATTATTATACTAGTTGCATGTAACACATGAGATCCAACTGTCGATAGCGATAGTATGTATAGTTGAAGAATATGTACCAAACTATAAACCCATAAATACAAATTATTGAATATTTTCAGATATTTTGTTTTCTATACAACATATGTAGGTATGTATGTCAAGATAGGATATTATGGAGGAAGTTCCTTTTTTCCTACCCAGAATATGAAAATAGCATGATGGTATGTATGTTTGGAGATGAAGTATCAAACTATTAAGTCTTCTTACATATTGTGTATAGGCGACTGCCATACAAAATGTATGAAGCGATGTCGTCACTAAATTCAATTTTTAAAAAAAATTTAAAAAAAAATTGAGATTTTCTACTACAATGTTAATATTTTTTATAGAAAATTAAATTATCTAGTTGGGGTGTTTCGGCTTTTTTCGATAATTGTATAAGTTTTGAAAATATATAGGCAGTTAAACTCATAATAGGCATGATGACTAATTTTGAGAAACTATCTCACGATGTTTTTACGCATCCACTGTTTTCAAATATATATACATTTCTACATAAAATAAAGGTTTAGTAGCAAAAATTGCCATTTCAAAATCCAATTTGACATTTACGTCAAAAAACGCTTGCAGTGTAATGGCGTCCGTCGGAGCTGACGGTGACGTCACGGTTTCGTAAACCGCATATCACTACTATATGTACTATATGTATTCTAAGACGATTTGTGTATTTAAAATAAATTCAAAAGTGCATAAGTGTTGTGCGGTCCCAAAATGTACAAACACATAGAAAAAAACACTTACTGAGGTAGTTGTTTTCGTCCCACGCGAATATAAACGAGAAATAAGTGGTTAAATTTGGCACGGCAATACCCAGAAAGTGTATTTTATTAAGTATGCGTTTACAATGAAATACAGTATTTGTTCACCCACGTTTAGCTCTCAATACTATAATTCATTTACAAAATATTTACCATTAATAAGGCAATAAGCATAAAAAGAACTTCATGAATGTCCAAACGTCAAAATACGCCATCTTAAGTTTCCCGCGTATTAGGCATTAGGCCTGTGTAACACCACTGCGTTACGCCGCTCAATTGCATCGACCCAGTTCACTGCGCCGGATGTGTTAAGTCACTCCTTCGAAATGTATTGACTCACGGCGCAGTGAGTCGTGAGTGCTAGACCGGGAGAATGCGAACAGTGTTAGAGTATTGAGTTATTGAGTTGCTTGCTTTTTAACCGACATACCTACATACTTACTAAATAAACAACGTAATAGACAATAACATAAAACTAGCTTACTTTAGCACAGGCCATGCCTAGTGAAGGGGCTAGTAACAAAGATACAAACAAAAAGAAATTGCTTAAACTATGTAAGCACCAGTGAAATAATAAAATGATATTTATTGAAATGAAATAACTTATATTTACTTTGTATGTTTACTACTAATAATAATAATAGTTACTTTTATTTAGACGTAAAAAATACAAAATTAATACATCTAGTATAAACAAAAATATATAATTTTTTTGATACATTCTAATCCCGAAAAGTGCCGAATTAAAGCGTTTCCCGATTAAGTGCCGACGCAAGTCTGAATTTCCCGAAATCGGCAACACTGGACGTGGACCTAGAATATCGTGACGTCATGCGCTCTGATTCGTTCTGATTGGCGTTTCTCATAAAATGGCGGTCTATAATATTTTGTATTTTTATTTTAATAATATTAATATTATTCACTCTTTTATAATGAAAATAAATACATTTTTTTAAATCTTTATAACCTATTTTATTTTTTAAAATCATAATGTCAATGATTTTTTCTTACTCTCATCACGCCTATTCACTGCGCCGGGTCATTAAGCTAGTTAAAAAATAGTAATAAAAGTATAATATGCAGGTATTGTATTTTATATAAGCAAAGATTATTATTGTATTTAAAAATATCACAACTTTCCCGATTCTACTTTTAAAAGTTCTGTTCACTGTTCGCATCAAGGTTCGCATTCTCCCAGTCTAGCACTCACGACTCACTGCGCCGTGAGCCAATACTTTTCGAAGGAGTGAGTTAACACACCCGTCGCAGTGAACAGAATCGACGCAATTGAGCGGTGCAACGCAGCTTTACACATGTCATGTCTACCGCAGTACCGCGTATGTATGCTTTTAGTTTATGAACACATAATGTAGAGAGAAGAAGGAACATATTTTATCGATTTTCGAGATGTAAGTTGTATTTAAATTATAGATAAATGAAGTACTTATATGCATAGAATAATAAAAATTCGCTTATATGTAAGTTTTTACCTTTCTAATTTCTGATGAGCAAAAGTCTTTTTTCGATGCAAAGTAATTTCATATATATATTGTATTGAAACTGTGACGTCATAATATTTTGATTCACTCTGATTGGTGTTTCTCATAAAATGGCGGACTTACATATTTTGTATTTTTATTTTAATAATATTAATATTATTCGCCCTTTTAAAATGAAAAGAAATGTATTTTTTCAAATCTTTATAACCTATTTTATTTTATAAAATTAAAATTTCAATGATTTTTTCATACTGTCATCACGCCTATTTTATCATAAAAAAAATATTTTTCTTAATAAAAAATGTTTGAGAAACCCTGGAATTTTTTTGAAAAAACTCATTTGAGATTTTGTATTTGTCTATGTTTATACCAATTTTCAGCGTTCTAGCTTTTATGGTTTCTGAGATATAGGGAAAAATAAAATAAAAATTCAAAAGTTGATAACCCCTGACTGAAACAAAAATTCAAAATTCCGAGTATAAAAGTTTTGTAGGCCTGTAATTTTTTATATATTCTGAAATTTTGGGCTCTGTAAATTGAGCGGATCAAAAGTTATAAGGGGGGGACGGACACACACACAGACACAAACACAGACACACAGACACACACACAGACACACGAAATGTTCTACTCCGAATTCTGAGTAAATCCGTGTATGGAACATATATGCTGCGAAGCCTCTAAGTTGGTGTTTTTTGACTTCAAAGTTGGAAAAGCCGTGAAAAAAGTAGACCTCTCCATACATTTCTCGCGTATTCTGGCTTGAAACATTGTCGATATGTTAAGAGAACAAAGTTCTCCTGAACAAATCGACAGTTGGAATATTTCAATAACTCTTCTTGCTATTTAAAAAAAAAAACCTATAAATTTTACCATTTTTGCACGATAAAATGTTGTATATCACATATCAGGTGATATACAATATTTTCTCGTGTTTCATACATTGGAAGCTTATTTAGTGTGCATTTTTGCGTACATCCGTACACCCGGGGTATACTAGGGCCTTAAGTTAATTAATAACAAAAAAATCATAGTGGAATCTGAATTTGAATTATATATTTTAATTTTTACTGTATTTTCGTTATTATTTTAATGATTATATTTATTAAGAGTGTGTGGAAACGCACTTTAATTCATATAGTTCACGGAAACGCATTTTAATTTTAATATGTAAACTAGTGAAAAATGAAAAAAACTTTGAAAAGGGTGTCCTAAATATTTTT
Organism: Molanna angustata; assembly: GCA_963576475.1. Taxonomy (NCBI): domain Eukaryota; kingdom Metazoa; phylum Arthropoda; class Insecta; order Trichoptera; family Molannidae; genus Molanna; species Molanna angustata. The sequence continues at coordinate 36,050,925 of OY754968.1, read as the reverse complement.
TTTATTGTTTACGTAACGGTGTATTTGATTTCAAACTCATTTTTCTTATTATTCTAGATATTGTACCTACCTACTTACATCCTTTAATTTGTACTTAGATTTCACGTTTTTAAACTTGTTTTTTTCACCAACTTCTCAACCGCTATCATTAAGAGAATCCCTAAGTATGGCTCACTACGAAACTTAGTAGGTATCCTCTGTATGTCCCAAAGTTTGATAAACTTTTCCGTTCTTTGAGTAGTTGAAGTAAAAAATATACGCTTACAAATGGTGATATCATAAAATAGTGGAGAGTAAAAATATGGTATCAACTTGATGTGGTTTTAGTGATTTATGGAATTTTTTTCTCATTAAAAATTATATTGCTTTTCAAATTTAAATAATACAATGAACACTGAAATATTTTATCTAATAACAATAAACATATTGTTTTCTTTTGTTATGCAATGAAATTTTATATAAAAATTGTGTACCTATTTAGAATTAGATCATATGAAATAACAATTTGTTACTGCAGTGCCTAAGCCTGAAAGATTGATGTCGAAGATATTATCAAATAATAATAGAGTCTGTAACAAAAATTATAACATTTTGATTAATTGATAGTTTGAGTATGTTCTTAGTGGCAGGCACACTCATATACTGTTTACTATTTAACTACTTGATTTATTACACTAATATCACTATTCTGGGTTCATTCTAATTAAGACCAATCATCTTCATATTTATTATTGTTTTTAGGTGGGAACATTAATTTATAATCACCAGAGAAATATGCAAAATGTCTTTATTATAAATTCTAGATTATACTTCACTTTATGTTAATTAAAATTACTATTCACAGTTGTTATTGACACATTGTTTCATGATCTAAATTAATAATTTTTCTATTTAAATTTTTACTATTTTATTCGCCAGATTTTGGTTATGTTCATTTAGAATTTAACTTAGAAGTTAAACAAAATATTGCACAGCTCACAAAATCTGGAAAATTTGTTAATTCAATTATTTTTTAGATATGTATGCTATGAATAATTATCGTCATCATCATCACTGGCACTACAGTCCGCTACGGACCCTGACCTCCTCCATCCCTCCCTATCGACCGCCAGTCTTCTCCAATTTATCAGGTCCATTTCTCTTATATCACACAGCACATCGTCCAGCCATCTCAACCTAGGTCTGCCTCTACTTCTTCTGCCTTTGGGACAGGTGTCTAATACCTTTTTAGGAATACGGTCATCATCCATCCGGCAAACATGTCCAAGCTGTAGGGGCTGAATTTGAATAAAATGGACTACATTCGTTTCGTTGTACATTGCCTCTAGCTCATGATTATACCGTATCCTCCAGGCCCCTCCATCGTTAGTTGGGCCAAAGATTTTCCTTAATATCTTCCTTTCAAACACCGATAAATTTTTTTCGTCCTTTTCAGTCAGTCCCCAACAATCTGCTACGTATGTCTGTCAGGACTGGTTGGAGAAGAGTTTTGTATATAAGGACCTTATTATTTCGCGAGATTAGTCTTGCCACATATATTAATATATACCTATTAGCCACCGCAAGCCTCGCTTTAATTTCCATGCTGATGTTATTGTCCGAGGTGACCAATGATCCTAGGTAGGTGAAGAATACAACCAATAAATAATACAAATAATAATAATAATATATACATATCATCATGCCATGTCCCTCACGGGGTGGGCAGAAAGAACCGAATGCCACTTATTTCTATCTTGACACACATTCATCGTCTCGTCGACATTCATATATCATCTTATATATGTTCGTCTGTTGTTCATGCTTCTAACATTTCCGTCTTTCAAAATACCGTTCACATAGACATGCCATCCCTTCATTGGGTGGCCCCGATCTTATGTTCCATTCCTGTCTGCAATGTATATATTCTTCGTTAGGCGTTCCTTATTCATTTTTTTTTTGCGGGTGGCAGTTCTTGAGGAGAACACACTTAGGCCAATTGGCCCTTTGTGATACCACATTGGGGTTGTCCTCCCACTCACTTATCCCCCTTGAACCAGCCTGAGCGGCTAATGAATGTCATAATGTCTGCAATGTCGGCCGACGCTATGTCAATTAAATCATCATAGAAGAAACTTCCCAAGGAGCTTCTCCTAATTCTAGAGAGAGCAGGACAGTGACAGAGGAAGTGGACCACTGTCTCCTCCTCCTCCTCGTCTTGGCATGCTCTGCAGTAGTCGTATGCCTCCAGCCCTAGCCTTCTGGCATGCTTTCCTATAACCCAGTGTCCCGTTAATACTGATATGACTCTGGCAAGTGAGTCTCTTCTGAACGAGAGTATTTCTCTGGTTCTTCTGAGATCATATTTTGGCCATGTTTGTCTGGCAATGGAGCATGTGCTCTCCTCAGACCACCTTTGGTCAGCACAAGCAATAATTTTCTCACTGACCCGGAGTTTACATGTTGCCATGGGGACTCCAGGTCTGTGTTTGATATTGTCTAGAGATAACAGGGTACCTGCTCTGGCAAGTTCGTCTGCCCTACAATTCCCCGCTATATTACTGTGACCCGGCACCCACATGATTTGTAGATTGAACCGCTCCGCTGCCCCATTTAAGATGTTGCGGCAGTTCAGGGCCACTCTAGAAGTAGTACTTACGCCTTTTAAGGCTTTAATAGCCGCATGGCTGTCTGTGAGAATACGGACAATGCTGTTTGATACTGCATTGCCTTGTATCCATTCTACTGCTTCCTGGATTGCCAAGATCTCTGCTTGAAAAACACTACAGTGGTCCGGCAACCTGAAAGAAATATTAATATTTAATTGCTCCGAAAAGACTCCTCCGCCCACCTTACCTTCTAGTTTTGACCCATCAGTGAAAAACACCTGAGCTTCATCGTGACGGATCAGATTCTCTTTCCACATTTCCCGCGGGGGGATTTGGGTTGAGAACCTGTTCTCGAAGAAAGGCTTGGGAATGACATAGTCGATACCTTCGGATGGCTTTTTGAACTCCTGAAGAACCATGGAGTGTCCAATGTGTGTCTCCCTCCAAGGGTTGACACAATTCATTCTTATGGCAGCTTTCGTTGCCATTTGTTTTCCTAGGAGGTCAAGCGGCATCAGATGCAGGATGGTGTCAAGGGCTTTTGATGGTGTAGTTCTCAGACAGCCAGTGGTTGTCACTTCTGCTAGTCTTTGAACTTTTGCCAGCTCTTTTAGGTGCACTCCTTTTTTCAAGCTGTGCCACCATACCACCACTCCGTACATCATGACTGGCCTTATGACCGCCTTGTACATCCAGTGAGTTATCTTGGGGTGTAGTCCCCACCGTTTTCCCACGATTTTTCTGCAGGTGTACAGTGCATTAGTAGCTTTCCATACTCTTTCCTGCGTGTTGGGCTTCCAGCTCAGTTTTCTATCCAGGATCAGACTTAGGTATTTAGCTTGAGCTGAGATCTCTAATGTCACCCCCCCCTTATTCATTCTCCCCATGTGGCCAAACCATCTCAATGTGTTCACTTTCATTTTACTAATGACATCTTTCTTCATCTTACATTCTTTCCTTGTGTCCTCATTTCTTAACCTGTCATACATTGTTCTATTACAGATTATAATAATAGTCATTTAATTAATAGGTACTAATAAAAATATCACAGGTCGTCCAATTTTAAACATTTTAACATATTCATAATAATAATAATATACTGTCACCCCCTCCAATAACCAACCCTCCCCCATCCTTACCCAGTACAGCTTGCCTATCCTCCATTTTCATAATATTTATAAAAGTAAATATGTAGTCCTTTAAAGTGGAATAGTTACTCTATGACAAATGTGAAGCTCAGATTGTTGATTCCTTTGGTAAATTACTAAGACAATTTTGTTCTGTAGAGACAATAATTAAGTATGAGCATTCTTGGAGTGATCTTTTATCATCAAACATCACTTTATAAATAATTCTCAATTAAAATTTTATAAAACATCATTATCTATAATTGATGTAAAAATTAATCTTTTGGATAGTTAACAAAATGTTTTGTTCTCTTCTTTTCAGAGGAAGAATGTTACCACTGCATGGCGAGTCTCGTAGCAGCCAAGGAGAAGATGTTTGTGACACAAACTAAATTACTTTATGAAGTCACATGGAAGACTGTTATGCAAATAGCAAAAAAACACGCTGTAAGTTTTCTTTCTTTTTTAATAATCACATTTCAAAATATTATTTTCCAACTGTCGATTTGTTCAGGAGAACTTTGTTCTCTTAACATATCGACAATGTATCAAGCCAGAATACGCGAGAATTGTATGGAGAGGTCTACTTTTTTCACGGCTTTTCCAACTTTGAAGTCAAAAAACACCAACTTAGAGGCTTCGCAGCATATATGTTCCATACACGGATTTACTCAGAATTCGGAGTAGAACATTTCGTGTGTCTGTGTGTGTGTCTGTGTGTGTGTCCCCCCCCCTTATAACTTTTGATCCGCTCAATTTACAGAGCCCAAAATTTCAGAATATATAAACAGTTATAGGCCTACAAAACTTTTTTACTCAAAATTTTGAATTTTTGTTTCAGTCAGGGGTTATCAACTTTTGAATTTTTATTTTATTTTTCCATATATCTCAGAAACCATAAAAGTTAGAACGCTGAAAATTGGTACAAACATAGACAAATACAAAATCTCAAATTAGTTTTTTCAAAAAAATTCCAGGGTTTCTCAAACATTTTTTATTAAGAAAAGTATTTTTTTTATCATAAATTTATGAGTTTAACTGCCTATTTTTCCAAAATTTTTACAATTATCGAAAAAAGCCGAAACACCCCAACTAGATAATTTAATTTTCTATAAAAAATATTAGCATTGTAGTAGAAGATCTCAATTTTTTTTAACAATTTTTTTAAAAATTGAATTTAGTGACGACATCGCTTCATACATTTTGTATGGCAGTCGCCTATACACAATATGTAAGAAGACTTAATAGTTTGATACTTCATCTTCAAACATACATACAAACCATCATGCTATTTTCATATTCTGGGTAGGAAAAAAGGACCTTCCTCCATACTATCCTATCTTGACATACATACCTACATATGTTGTATAGAAAACAAAATATCTGACAATATTCAATAATTTGTATTTATGGGTTTATAGTTTGGTACATATTCTTCAACTATACATACTATCGCTATCGACAGTTGGATCTCATGTGTTACATGCAACTAGTTTTTAGTTCTACAAACTTTTGTTCCTACTGAATATTGTTCTTCATAAAGATATTTTATATGGGTATTTAATTTTAATTAAGAGGGTGCCAGCTACTTGCGTACCTATTTTTAATATGATTTTCTATCATTACTACTAATCAAATCGTTTTGAAGAAAATAACAAAGATAGTGTGGATGTTAATAAAGAAAAAAATATTCCTTCACTTTTTAATTTTGTTTCGCATAGTAATTATATGATAAACACTTTCTTGCACCCTGAGCAAGTAGTAAATTTACTATTGTATATATTCTTGTAGAATAAAAATTAGCAAACCCCATACCCTTACCATATCTTACCCTTAGTTAACAGCGAGCCTTTTATAGACTAACCTAACATAGTAGTTTATCTTTTTATAATAATTATTAAAAGAGCAGATTGGCTAATGACAATAATTTTTAGTCAACATTGTAAATTTAATGTAGAAGTTTTTCATATACAGCAACACTACTCCAGTTCTGATACAAAGTCTGGTTTTCAATTCCCGTTGTAATGAATTCATAGTTTTTAGTTGTTCTGGAAAATTATTGTAGTCATAGATTCCTTTGCACACTATTCTTTTGTGTCCAATTTTTCTTTTGCTTTCTCAGTTAAAAAGTATTTTTTGCAGGTGTGTTGTGGATAGTTAATTAGTTAGGTTTTCTTTCAATTTGTTTCATGTTTGGCAACTTTTGGTGTTTTCTGGACTCTTCTTATGTGTTTTATCATATTTTCCATAACACTTTTTATTTGTAAATCTGAAATTTTAAGATTGTAGGTACTCGGTTTGCTTACAAATATTTGTTTCAATAAGCACTTTGGTTTTCAGAAATCAGCTTGGACTCACATGTCACGAGTGATGGGAGCTCGCCATGAAAGACTTTATGCCGACTGGGAGTGGTGGATTCTGGCAGGACTTCCATTCCCTCACCTTGTTAGGGTAATGGACTGTTTCTTCCATGAAGGAATTAAGGTACGTAATTATTTTTAGAAACTTTGTAGAAAGTTATAATTAACAAAAAAAATTCTATAAAGTATACCAGAAAACTATGTTTTATTCCATTTTTACTTACAATTTTTACAATTTTTTTTTGTGCTATAACTTTTAGAATTAAGTGAATCAACTCAAATAAGGCTTGCTTGGGTTTGTTCCTTATTATGCATGTACCACATATACCGAAACATATATGTTTACGAATATCTATTATTTAAGATATATTATTTTATTTACTCAAATATAATTTGAATTGTATTTGTGCAAAGGTACCAGTATCTATTGGTAGAATAGAGGGAAATAAAATATACTTACGAATATTAATTACAATATAGTTTTCTCACAATATATTCAATAAGTTTTTACGATGGTACAAATACTTAAAACTGATATATGAAACCATATAGAGGATGCTTTGACACTAGCTGGCACGCTTTCGATCTACTACTTACCGTCTCTTGATGCCGCTTTCTGGAATCCTTTACATTGCTATCGGGCTATCGGGAATTATATATTTCTGATTGGTCGCATTTTTGGTGCTGTGGTGCCACAATATAAAATCTGAATTTAATTTTCATTTTTAAATAATGTGAATTTTTTAGAATTATTATGACAAACATCTGTATTTAATTATTTTCTTTAAAAATATGACTATAAGCTCTCAGTTTTAGTTATTATTGTCAATATAATTTACATAAATATAATGACATTACATAACTTTTGTTACTACAATCAGACTTTTGTTCTTATCTGTTATTCTAGATTCAGATAAAAAAACACATTTAATTTGGATTTATACCATCATACTCATATACCTTCATGCATCACACCATGTTCCTAATTCCTAACGGTGTAGGCAGAGAGAGTCGAACGTCATTCGCCTCTATTCTTGCACTAATTCGTGGCTTCCTAAACATAACAATATATAAAGATAAACTATTAATTTTTTAATTATTATTTTATATTTCTAGGTCCTGTACAGGGTTGCTATGGCTATCATCATTCTTTTCCAAAAATATGCGACGAATCAGAGCTCCGAATGGGTGGGGGAAGTATCTAAGAATGGAATAGAAAATGCTCTCAATAAATTCTGCAGGAATATGCCGGTTTCACCGACAAAATTACTTAAGACTGCTTTCAGCATTAGAGCTCTAAGGTTATTTTATTCATATTATAAATATTTATTTTTTCTAATTCGTGGATTTTCAAACAAACAAAAAATGTCTTATGTGATTTCAATATAATTTTCTGTATTTACACTTATATTTGTATACTTTTAAAGTATTTTTATGGTTAGCTTGCAAGCCATAAATTTAACTTAATCTTAACAAAAAAAAAATCTATCAATCTTAAAAAAATAAAAATATTTTTAAATAGGATCACATTAATAATTTAACTGAATTAAATATTGGATCCATTGACCCACTTGTCAATCTATTAACAGCTGTGAATAAATGAAATCTTAAACTAACAATCTTTATGATTTTATAAATACTTAAAATTATTGAGCCAATATGTTTATATTGTTCGATATATTTAATTACTTAAATTTATTATATATTTTTAGGTCTCAATACATATCTCGCATTTTCATCAAGACTGAAATGTTGTTGAAGTCCCGGTCGGTACTGAGTGGGTCACGGCAGTTGGTGAGGTCGCGATCCACAGACAACCTGCCCAATAGTCAATCACAAGTTAACATACAAATGATGTCACATACGTTGACCATTCGAGAGGTAAACTCAATTGAAAAATATTTTTATTTTAAAAATTACACTGAGTTGGTGGTGGCGGTTTATAATTATTTTTACATTATATAAGTTTATTATATATTCAATATTGTGTTTGTAATATTTTTATATACTGTTGATGGGATTACGCATGAAACAATTATTTGTTTACTTGTCTTATTATAAACTTGATTTTACTATATTTTCATTATTTTCTTGAAAGAGTTGAATGAGTGAGTGATGAAGTTATAAATGTATGTAAGGAAAGGAACATTTTACATTTGATTCTTTCTACCTACATATAAGGGTCTCGATGGTGTGTTTGTATCTAGATTATTTATAATTGTCTATATATTTTTCCAATAAAGTTTATGTATATTTAAATTACTATCTCAATAGAGACAAAGTTGTAATATTATAGGAGCACCGGGAAATCAACACACAACAGAGGGGCAAGTCTAGTCAATCGTCGAAATCAAAACCCTCCATGTTTACCCATATCATGGATATAATTATCATATGGAGTTCTATGACATCTTAAGAAATTATAGAACTCCATATAATAATTATATCCATGATATGGGTAAACATGGAAGGTTTTGATTTCGACGATTGACTAGACCAGGGGTCTCCAAACTACGGCCCGAGGGCCACATCCGGCTCGCGGACAGATTTTGTCCGGCCCGCGGAGATCTAGCATACTTGAAAACTCCTTTTAGAGAACATATTTTTTATAGCAAATTAAATTTAGTTTACTGAAGTATTCTAATTTTATGTTGAATAATTATTAATATGACATCTACATTGATATGGTCATGGGCTAACTACTCATAACATTGTTGTAGGCTTATTGTTATTGTTTTTGTGATAAGTTGGATAAAGAAACACAGAATTGTAATGAGTAAAGACATGACATGTATAATATGCAGAAAATTTAACTTCAGTATATAATAACTAACAAATTATTGAAATGAATCCAACTAACATTTTATACATTTTAAATAAAAACATAACTTATAACAAGCATAATGACATATGAAATACTAATGAGATTTATGTAATTGAGATTTTCCACCGACAATAGTTTGTAGTTGTGGACTAATTTTACTTGTACCAATTATTAAAAGAGATTTAAGATGCTCATCAGTTAATTTAGATCTGTAAACATTTTTTGTGTACTTCATTTTGGAGAAGGTCTTCTCACACAAATAAGTAGTACCAAAAACAGAAAACTGCCCACGAGCAAATTTATGCAAATTATCAAATTGTGTCAGTGGAAGACTCTTATAAAATTCCAACAAAGATGAGTTTTGATATTTGTTCTTAATTATATCACTGCACTGTAGTTCAATCATTTCCATTTGAAGTTCCGGGGCTAGGGTTTCAATGTCAGTATCAAAAGGATTCTGAAAAATCTTAATTTGATTCGCAATGGCATCAAAGTCCGAGAAACGAGTATCAAAATTTATTTTCAAAGCACTCAAAGTTTCAATTGCAAAATCGATAGGAAACTCAGTCTCAGTGGTGTGGCTGAATATTTCACATGTTTTAAAATGTGAAAAACATTTACTTCGTAGTTGTGATTGAAACAGTATCAATTTCTTCCGGAATGATTTGATATTAGTGTATAAATCAGGAAGATGCTGGTTTTCTCCTTGCAATGTCAAATTCAGTTTTTTCACATGTTTTGTCAAATCAACTTAGAATGCTAACTTCCACAGCCATGTGTTGTTTTGTAATTCAGTAAGAGGGCGATGCTTTTCATTCAAAAAAATTTCGATCACTGCTCGAAGTTCAAAAAAGCGCTGAAGGACTTTCCCACAACTAAGCCAACGTACGGCAGTATGATAAGGTAAGTCATTTTCTCCAATCTCTTCAATAAATTGTCGGAATTGTCGGTGATTCAGCCCAAAAGATCTGATAAAATTAACAGTTGATATGACTGGTTTCAGAACTTCAGACATATCCAAACATTTTCCGCACAAAGACTGTTGATGAATGATACAATGTAAGACTAATGGTTTTGAACCACCGTCATTTTCTACAGCCTTTGACACAAGAGCGACCATTCCTTTATCTTTCCCACTCATGTTTTTGCCTCCATCAGTTGTAATACATTTCAAGTTTTTCCATCGAAGGTTCTTTTGATTAATGGCCATTTCAACTCCTTTAAAAATATCTGTACCAGTAGTTGTGCCATGAATACTATACATATCAAGAAGTTCTTCATGCACTTCATAGCTTTTATCTACTCCTCGAATATAAATCAACACCTGAGCAGTATCTGACACATCCGTTGACTCATCCAAGGCCAAAGAAAACCTCTCAACATGTCCATTTTTGTCGAACAGTTGAGAGGATATATTTTCAGCGATGTTTTCTACCCTTCGAGCCACAGTGTTTGCTGACATACTGACAGTTTTTAATAAATTTACCTTTTCAGGGCACATTTCTTCGGCTACTGCAATTATGCATTCTTTGATCATTTCTCCATCGGTGAATGGTTTTCCACGTTTTGCAATTTCAAGAGCCACACAAAAGCTGGCACGAGTTGCAGCCTCTTGTTCAGTTTTGAGTTTTGTAAATGAAGATTGCTGCGATTTCAATCCGCGCTTCATAGCTTCGAATTTTTCTGTCCGCAAACTTATTTATATTTTGAGTAATTTTGAAAATGTTTTGTTTGATAATGACGTTTAATGTTATATTCCTTGAGAACGGCTATGCTTTCATTGCAAATCAAACATAGCGCTTTGTTACTGGACTCAATTACGAAATACTGAATGTTCCACTGATCTTTGAATTTTCTGCATTCACTATCAATTTTTCGCTTCTTTTCCATACTACTAAATAGTTCACGGAAGATTCCGCTACTTTTTATAATTATGTAATATGTTAGAATTGAACAAAGTTTGATTGTTTTCTTGAGAGATACTTCACAGAAATATGGTGGTAACTACTGTTTTTCTTTAATAAATTTAATTTATTATTTATCTTTAATTTAATTTTAGAATCTTCCTTAAGCGTACTAAATCACACACAACAGCAACAATTCAAATCAAAATACTGTTACAAAGATGTCTTAAACTTAAACACGCACAAACACGTTTTAAGGAGGTACGCACTATTTTATTTCACAACAGTGTCATAGGAACTGACTTGTGGTTGCGCCACTAACCTTCTTATATATTCCAATTACTGCCATCTAGAAGTGAGTGGAAGACACCAGAACTTTCTCGAACCAACGAGATTATTCTATACGTGCTATTAGCGCCATCTGTTAGCAATAGAAGGTACTACCTATTTCCGCTTGTGTCCACCAGATGTCGTGTCACGTTACTCCTCATGGCTTGTACTCTACGATTAATCTAGAAATTACAGATAATGACAGGAAAATTAATAATATGCAGTGTTGCCGTTTTGCGGACTTTAGTCCCATTTGCAGCCTTTTTTAAACGTTGCGTACTTTTTCGGACTTCTTTTTCATCAGTGGACTATTTCAATTTTTACCACCGGCAACAATGATAATATGGTTTTGGCCCTCAGAACTTACTGGAGTAATCAGTATGGCCCTAAGGCTGGAAAGTTTGGAGACCCTTGGACTAGACTTGCCCCCCAGATCTCCTGTAATATTCTAACCTGGTCTCTATTGATATATTGATTTTTGTCAAAAAATATTGATTATTATTTATAAATATTATATACTAGGTATACATATACTGGTGAATGTAGCACTGTAATAATATGGGTTTTTATGAAAAAACATATTTTTTGGTTTGCTTTTCCAGAGGTTGTCTGAGGATTCGTGTAAAAAAATGGTATTGGTTTATGCATTATTACTTAAGTTTTTCTTATCTATGTTTGTTGATCTGTTAAAAATACTAATGAAACACTATTTTGCTTTTGGTTTAATACATAGTGCTTTGTTTTCATTTATTTTACCCCTTAAAGTGTGGCAGTTGAAAAAAAAATACATACTGCAGCTGTCTAATGTCATTGTTTTTTTAACAATACTCAAAATGAAATTAATCATTAACACTACACATGAGTCATCTTTAATTTAAAATAAAATCAGACAAACATATTTTAATAAGAATTATTTATATTCTAAGAAAACAATTCCTTTTTGAGATAATTTTGATATTTATTATATTTATAGAATGTGGTCATTTTTTATATATTCATTTTGTTCCATTGCATCTTAATTTTAAGATGAACCATCTTAACTCAAAATTGAGAGATTAATTTTATTGACAATATAAAAAAGTTACTAATCAGAATAACTGAATTACTTTATATAATAATTTTGGTTAGTTTTTATGATTGGTTTAATTGTTCATGTATCTCTAACTTTCCCTTATTTTTTATATTGTTGCATATATGTATATCTATGTGTGTATTGGAATTTGTTTAAATGTTTTCTCATAAAAATCTCCTTTGATTTGAAATTGATGTGTGTTATGTATCTATTAACAATATATACATATATATAATAATGATAAATGATATTGAGATATAACCGGGGTCTGTGCGTTGGTTTTGTTGTCATGCTGCTCATGCAGGGTTCACACTCTCCTGGCCCTAGAGCTTTGGCCGCGGGGCCGTTCCCCATTCATGCTATCAACTCACAGATACTACATCAAGAGGAAGTAAGTCCCGACATGGGTATATCAGATATACCTACATAGTAGTTGGTTGTCTTTCATTTTGGAAAATATACCTTATCCAGACATTGTATCAAGCACATTTAGTCACTTAATTTGTTAGCTTCATATTTATTTACTGCAAATTTGATTTTATTCATATCTTAGATTTTATGTTGACAAAAAATAAGCATTTTTTTTATTTTACCTTTGACATCCAGAAATATTGTATAATTTTTATTTGAATCACTTACATATAATAGAAATCTTTTGAGAATTTCATTAAGCTTTGATTTAGTAGATTTAGTATCCACAAATAATGCAAGTGACAAAGATCAATAGAAGGGTTCTGTCGACAAGTAGATTAAAGAGCGATGCAAAGTAAAAACTTTATTTAGTAGATTTATTATCCACAAATAATGCAAGTGACAAAGATCAATAGAAGGGTTCTGTCGGCAAATAGATTAAAGAGCGATGCAAAGTAAAAACTTTATTTAGTAGATTTAGTATCCACAAATAATGCAAGTGACAAAGATCAATAGAAGGGTTCTGTCGGCAAATAGATTAAAGAGCGATGCAAAGTAAAAACTTTATTTAGTAGATTTAGTATCCACAAATAATGCAAGTGACAAAGATCAATAGAAGGGTTCTGTCGGCAAATAGATTAAAGAGCGATGCAAAGTAAAAACTTTATTTAGTAGATTTATTATCCACAAATAATGCAAGTGACAAAGATCAATAGAAGGGTTCTGTCGGCAAATAGATTAAAGAGCGATGCAAAGTAAAAACTTTATTTAGTAGATTTAGTATCCACAAATAATGCAAGTGACAAAGATCAATAGAAGGGTTCTGTCGGCAAATAGATTAAAGAGCGATGCAAAGTAAAAACTTTATTTAGTAGATTTAGTATCCACAAATAATGCAAGTGACAAAGATCAATAGAAGGGTTCTGTCGGCAAATAGATTAAAGAGCGATGCAAAGTAAAAACTTTATTTAGTAGATTTATTATCCACAAATAATGCAAGTGACAAAGATCAATAGAAGGGTTCTGTCGGCAAATAGATTAAAGAGCGATGCAAAGTAAAAACTTTATTTAGTAGATTTAGTATCCACAAATAATGCAAGTGACAAAGATCAATAGAAGGGTTCTGTCGGCAAATAGATTAAAGAGCGATGCAAAGTAAAAACTTTATTTCAATGTTAATCTTGGAAATTCAAATCAGGGCATCTCATTTCCCGTTTTTTAGTTGTGTCGTAAATGGAAAATTTTATAACAAATTTACTCTTGTATCTACATAATCTAATCAATCAAGATTGGTCCATTACGGTGGCGGGATACATCCTTCCCACTTTAGACTAAGAGCAGAGCTGACAATGATTAGAATAGGTACATATTTGTAACTTCCTCAAATACTTATTTCTCACTACAAATTATTTATTTTTCGTCTAACTTGCATCATATTTAATTTAATGTTTTTTTGTGCTTTAGGTATAATTTATATTTGATAATACTAAATATTTGTATTATTTATTGAATTTTTAGTAAGTATTGCTTTTGACACCTTTCATATTTTTTGACACACTTTATAACTATATTTTTATTTGTATGTTTTTTGTTATTATCTTAATTTTTAAGAGGTTTACCAATGTATGTAGATACATAGCATGTATAGTAATAATAATTGATAAAGTTCCTGTGTTTATAATATTATTGATGTTGTATTTATAAAGTTTATTTTTTTCTAGAATTTTGGTTACATAATAGTCAAAAATAATTAATTGGTGTACATATATTTATTTATTATGCATTTGTTCCACATAGTCTAAAAAAATTAATTGATGTACATGACTTATATTTTTACTTTAGTTACACAATATTTAAATATAATTAATGAATGTACTTACATAATGTTTGAATTAATGTTTGATGTGTAATATTAATTGAAAATGAATTTATCTTAATGCATATTTTTTAAATTTGTTTTCTGTAGCTTTTTACACTTTGGTCATGGTTGCCAGTGCGTATAACTATGTACCAACCAGTATTGCTCTACACAACTGAGGAACATGGATGTTCATTGACAACGTTCTACGTTAGAGTCGAACAACACGAACCTACACTGCTGATGATCAAGACTTGTAACAATGAGGTAAGCATGGCATAGTATCTTATTTTCCAAAATAAGGGTTTATTTGGTTTAATAAAAAAAAATGAATTACATTGTTTTCTTTTTTATAATAATGTTTTTAATAATTTTTAAAGTATTTCTTCATTGTTTACATAATAAAAGTTGTAAAAAAACATCTGAAAATGAAAATCGAATATTTTATTTTATTGCATATACGCAAACATCGGATTTTTTCCCTGTCGGGAGTCAAATGATATTTTTACTGACAAAAAAAGTTTCTTCATTACTTTATAGATGGCAAGAGTATAATTCCTTATTTTCAGGTGAATTGTTACACATTGTTCAAATACATAGAACTTTCAAAAATTACATTGATAAGGGAACTCGATATCTGAAAATGAGATTGAAAAAAAAGAAATTTGTTATCTTGTGGATTTGGTACTCGCAATTTATTATATTTCTCTGTTTTTTATTCAAATTATGTTTTTTAAATTTATATGTTGGTGTATTTGTCAGGCTTTGATTAAATTATTTATGAGCTCCCTTAGGCAAATCTTTGTAAGGAAATATCTGCTGCTGAAGTAGAATTACAATTAATTTAAATTAGGTAAGTATATAATTTTAATGACTTATCACTGTACTACTGTGTCTGTATAATATATTTTTATAATTTATTTTGAAATCAAACAAACATACTGTCATATAGAAAATTTCAATATTGATTATATTAGTAGTTAGTATAAACCATTTCAAATTAATGTGTTTCCTACCATGGTTTATTAAATATTAATAATCAAATGCAGGAATGGAGAAAAAAGACATGAAGAAGGGGGCATATATAATGTGTATCAGAAATAAAAATTTATGTTATTAATCAAATATATATTATTTCTAGGTGTTTGGCGCATATTGTTCCTCACGTTGGTACGAGAGAAACATGAAAGACGACCGTGGCAACAGACAGGCATACTTTGGTACAGGAGAGACTTTCCTTTTCTCTCTCTATCCCGAGAGAGCAAAATACCCTTGGGTGGGATGTGCCGAAGGTTCTGATAGAGTTGGCCACGGGGCCGAACTCTTTATGGCAGCTGACTCCAAAATGATCACTATCGGAGGAGGGTAAGTTTGTTACAATCTTCACTCAACATTCTTTCTTAAATAAATTATTTATATTATATTATCTTCAGTATTTCAAGTATGCAGATTTAACTTTCAAGTATGACCAATATATATTATATACAGCTGAAAAAATATATTATATGTAAAGGAGTATGAAATCTATGTACTCTTAACATTTGTTTCAGCATATTATATTTTTGGGAGAAATAATGATGATTTATCATTTTCAAACACAAATTTCTCAAGTTTTTTTTCTTTTTCAGCGAGGGTCAGGCAATATGGATGGATGAAAACATCAGGTTCGGCAAGACTGACCATTGTCAAACATTCAACAACCCACCTCTGTGTCCCAGTGGAGACTTTGAAATACGTGTTTTGGAAGTGTATGGATTTGCCGGAGCCTAATTTGTTCCTGTCTCCTCTAAACGTGAAAATGCTTGCAAACAAGTTTGGGACATCTCCCTTCTTATGATATCTTACAAAGTTTATTGTTATTTACATAATGTAATTCAAACGGAATTTGCTTTACTAATGTTTATTTATAACATGGGACAATAGCTCTGTCTAACTTTGTTCTGTGGTATAAACAAAAATTACTGAAACGAAAGATGTTTTGTTTGTATTATGTATAAATGTGTGGTCAAAGCATATTTGACTTATGTGAAGGTCACAATATTTTTGAGATTTTCTATCAAATACATAGTTCGTTAAAATATTTCCTTGTATTTATGGATTTCATGTTATATATCTATTTTCTACAATGAAAAATGGCCTCTTCTAATAATATTCAATGTGTTCTTTGCTCTCCTCTAAGTGTTCCACAATGAAATGAAATTAAGTATTAATTGTGTACCCCTAGTGATTTTACAAAGACAGTAAGTGTTTATTTATTAGACTTTATATTATGTAGGAAAGAAACTTGTATGCTGGAGAAATGGAGAAAATGCCAAGAATAAGGATAATATGTCTATATTCATTACTCCAAAATAGCTCAATATTCATTACTCCAAAAGCTTTATTATTTAATACATGTGAAAATAAAGAATTATATATGTGCAGTAGAAATATTATTAATGTTATCAAATGATTTGTGAAAATTCAAATTTTGTCAACAGAATCACACAATTTCAATTATTGTGATATCTGTTCCTTTTGTTATAAATTTTCAATACAGATTCACTATTGTTCCTCTGTATTATTATTATATTAATAATTTATTTATATATCGTTGAACAAATATAAATAAGAAAAAATGATGTATATGTCATAGATATACATGTATATTTATATTGTTTTGTTATTTTTTGAAGACTGTTTTATTACAAACGAAAGAAAAAATGCTATATCTCATATATATATATATTACAAATTTAGTGTTATGTATCTATAATATCATTTCTTGTGTTTTATTTTATATGAACACTTATGTTTTTCGATATATTAATCGATATAGAAATTTTTTTTTCCAATACAAATTGATTTAGTGCATATTGTATAGTTACGATTGTTAATTTTTTTATGGTAATATTTTCTTATATTTAAATATATCTTTATAAGTGAGAGATTTGTGTTTAGAAAGTAATTTACTTATGTATTGAAATATATTATCATTTTCGTTGACCACATGCCAAATCTCAGTCGTAGATGCTTGCCAATACCTGTATTGTGTGTTATTTAAATGAATGTGCATCTAAATTACTAGTCTCGTAAAATGTCTTTCAAGAATTGTTATGATAAATCCAGACTTTAGTTTAAATAAAAAGAGTATTTGACAAATAACTGAACTGAGCTTACTTCATTGTCTAGTAGAGGAAAAATGAACCAAATCTTATTTATCTAAAATTATATAAAATTATATAGTAGTGTTATATACTTAAACATAATAATATATTTATTATTATTTCAGAATTACTTTTTAATTTGATTTTTTAAGAAATAATAATTGTGTATTGTGATCTCAAATTAATTAACTGGCAAATAAATCAGATTATTATTGAAAATTAAAGTTTGAATATGTATACAAATTAATTATGTATTTTAGAGAATTGCATTCACCACACTTATCAGTAATAACAGTTACATAATATGTGGTTTATCACCATTTAAAAAAAAATGCTTTTCTTTCAAAAAAAAAATGATAGTAGCAAAAGTTGTTGTTTAATGAGGCTTTCTTTTTTTGTCTTTTTATTTTTGAATATTGTTATATGTATACTTGCTAATGTATTATTTATTTTTTACAGTTAATATAAATATTTCTCTTAACACACCGTGTTAGTCAACATGAAAAGTGATAAGTACTATCTTAGTTTCTGTAAAATAAATAATAAAACGTATCGTTAATTTTATAACAATTTGTGACTGATTTTATTCACATCGAATTAAATATATTTTGACAAGTATTTAAGTACATAATATATTGTTATTAATTCATTTATTATTTAATATCAAAAAATTGAATCATTTCTCTTCTTTATATAATATATACATATATTTTTGTCTCTTTCAGTGTTAAATATTATTTTACTTTTAAGAAAAATTTATTTTGTTCCATTATCAATGTATAAAAATTATGAATATTGTTTGTTTATTTTATAAATGTTTTTTAATTAAGACACAAAATATTAATGTTGTTTCATAGTATAAAAAATCTTGTTTCGTTTTATGTGTAGAAACTATGTTAAAAGTGATATATATTTATGTATGAATGATTTGATAAGTTGTTTGGGTATGCTATTGGAACTGCATTCATTCTTTTAAATATATTAATATTTATTTATTTTATTGATAATTACATCAATTGTTTTTTAAGTGATGAGTCTCCTAAAATTTTACAAAATCTTATGATGATTATTACTACTAAAGAACCACATATGTATATGTAAATATTCTCTCAGATCATGGTTTTATATTGGAATTTTTGAAGGAAGTACCATATTATGGTAGTTATACATTTTTTGTCACAGTTTTAAATTGTGTTTTTAGTCTGGATCTGTCAGACGATAAATATTATAAGTCTCAGAATATGGTAACTTGTTATTTGGTGTGCATTTTATTAATATTATTACTTGTTAGTTGCCCAAAAAGCAATACAAAAATTAAATATTGATTGAATGATACTCATTTTTTGATCAGAGAGACAAATTTTTCAGGCACTTGTCATTTAAAAATAAAAAAATATATATTAGAGGCAATAACGACAGTGGATCTTCAGTTGAGAGAAGATTTTGTTTGAATTTGAATTAAAACACTTGCAGTTCATGAGATATAATTGAAAATAAGGGAAAAACTTAGTATATCAGTCTTATATACCAAAAATACATCGGTAGGGATCAAAATTTAATTTCTGTATCCAATATAATGTTGATAGATGAAGGAAATGATTTATTGAGTATGGATTTTACATTTATTTCAATACTTGTACCAGTGTCTAAAAAGTGTTAGATGCTGGAATTTTAATAAAAGCACCTGCATTTATTACCAAACATAAAAAATACATTTTTGAAATTAATATATTGAAAAAACCAGCCTAGTGTTGTTAAAAAATTTTGAATGTACATAAGTATTTAAGAATGGTAAAATTTACTATCAAAATTAAAAATATTACATATCAGATTTTATAAATCTTGCAAAATGATTGAGTAGTTTTGTAATGTGTTGTTGGTTGTTGATAATTATATCATTTTCGAGTTTATTCTTTTTTATTAACCAATACATATTACTTGTAAAGTAAGTTTGGTTTTCCATACTTTCAGATTGTAATGTAATGAAATTAAAGACAAATTTGGCTGGAATAATAGGTTATTTGGTATTAAAATCATTGATTACTAGTTGAAAATCATTACGATCTTATGAATTATACAATTTTAACTGATCGGTATTATTATACCATGTCGTCTTATCAAAATTTAAACAATTGTTTTATTATGAATGTCAATTATTTTCATATTCAGAATTTTTATATGTATATTTTGAATCGGGGTAGAAATATTCTGTATATGATACAGTATCATTATTGATATAATTTATAGTATAATATATTATCGTATCATAAGAAATCAGCAATAAAATACATATTTACTATATGTATACTAATAAATTACTAAAATATAAAACAATATTGCTAGTGGCACCATTTCTTCTTCTGTAAAATATACTTTTTACTAATTTTGATTCAAGCTTCCATAACAACTTAATAAAAGATCAATTGGTATTTATATTAAAATAAAACACACAGCAAAAGTTAATAAGAACATGAGGCATATTGTTTGTGTATTTGGCTGTTGTAAGAAAGTCAGCAAGACACCCTTAGGTCACTTATGAAATAAATCTGATAGTTGAATTAACACTATTTTTACCTTTTTTTTTTTCATATTTACAAGTTTTTCTGGAATTGCAGATATAAAATTTTGTAATATTAATAAATTGTATTGATTTAAACTATGCCATGTCAGACGCTAAGCGCATTATCAAATAATAAAATAATGAACATTTCCTTGCACCCTGCCAAAGTTGCGAGTTTATTGCCGTATGGCAATTTCTTCCAACTAACCAGTGTTTCCAGCCCAGAGATGCAATATTTGCGTGAGATAATGAATTTAAATAAATTTCTACTCTGCTGGGAATCGAACCCAGGACGTCCGCACAGAAACTGAACGGCTTACCTATCTGGGGTCCACTGTATTTTTATAATAATAAAGGTGTTTTCTATGAATTTAATTGACATTGTATATTCTAATAAATTAGAATATGATTTCCTGGTGACAGACCAGCTTTTAATACATTTTCTTTTTGACAAAATATTAATTTATGCTAGTCATTCACAATAGTAGGCTACCACTTGTGGCACTCTGTATCCTTTATTTTTTCTTTATATACCCAGTGGTATATATACTGTATATTCCTTATGTATATTAATTAATAGGTGGAGTGAATTATAAACCAAAATGATTGAAGGACAGTATAGATTGTATGAAAACATTTCAATTTTATTGTCGCTCCCAGTTTCAGTATTTTTATATGTTTTAATAAAATTTATAATGAGATAATATCTTGGATGATAATAATGGTATTACGTACTAAAAGGTTTTGTTCGAATGAAGATTGTTTGGTGCAAATATTATATATGTATTTACACAAAAGTATGTATAATTTATATCAAAATGCTGTGTTATATGCCATTTATAATTTGGCTTATTTGGAGTTTAGCAATGTAAGTTACCCCTCTAGTAGAGTAATTTTATAATAATATTGTTTATTTTGACAGTGTACAGTCTAGTCTTGTCATGTTTCTATAAGAATCGAGTCTTTTTAAAACATATGACGTAATTGATAGTTTTTATACTTTTGGATTTATTAATAAATCCAAAATGTTCATGTTCAATATTTCCAGAAATACCTTTTTACATGTATGTAATATTTTACGAATAAATGTGTTAAATGTTTTCTTATCTGAATATTAAATAAAGTTATAAGTGTTGTGTCATTATTCAGTCGTTTTAATATTATTACGCTATTATCATATTATGTTATTGTCAATATAAGGTGTACAAATAAAATTTTGTTATATTTGTTTAAGCTTCGCATGTAAATGTATAATGTATTATTAGCGTTTGAATTGTATTTTTTTGGAAAAAATACTTTCAGCACATAAATATGTATTAGTATGTGTTTATATAAATAATTATAATAAAGTATGTAGTAAAACTTAGATCATATTATGTATAAACGTGATCAGTGTTGTATGTATTATGAACTGTTACATTCTAGTAGCATTGTAATAATTGTTCCCTTCACTATGTAGATATGACTGTGGCAGTTATTGTAACATGGCAGTTATTGTCTTTGTAATAATTGTTTCATATCGTAGATGACTGTGATAATTATTGTAACATGGCCATTTCTTGATAAATGTTCCAATGTATAGATGACTGTGACAATGATTGTTACTTTGTCATTGTAATAATTGTTTCGTTGCTCTTGTAACAATTATTATTCTAACATGGTTAGGAATAATTTGTAATATTATTGTCAATGTTATATTGTTGCTTTATAATTATTATTGTGTAGAAAATATATACCTGCCTTATACAAATGCATTTTTATTTATTTTTCAGTGAATGTTGCAAGCTCTCAAAAATTGTGTGTTCGAAGTATAACAAATTGATCATATGGACAATTCACCATGCAGAAACTATTTTATGTGTCAGAAATAACTTTCTTTTCTTTTTTCGTGTATTTAAGAAATTGCGTGAAAAAAATTGTTTGTTTACGGCGAAGAACTGATTGCCTTCCTTTTTGGATTTCATAATACTACGAGAAATCCAAGACGGCCCCAGTGATTTTACAAAATAAGCGATAATTATTAAGTTCAAATTTGCTGATTTAACAAGATGTCTACTTTTGAAACTACTTCTTGTTCTTTTTTTGAATTTTCAAGACAGATATGGATTTATACTAATTAGAAGGCATAGATTACGAAATAATTAAATCATTTTTGTTTTCTTTAGAAAATATGAGAAATCAATATGGCGGCCCTTATTTAAAAGTGGTTTTCCAAAATGAACGATTATGTTGGGTTTATCGAGTTTTAATTTGTTAAATTTTGGAATTTAAAAAAGACGTCTGTTTTTAATCTTCTTCTTGTTCTTTTATTGACTTTTTAAGACCGATATCTACTTATACTAATTAGAAGGCGTAGATTTCGAAATAAATAAACTTTTTTGTTTTATTATGAAAATATGAAAAACCAATTAATTAAAATTTGTTATTTTCACAACCAGTTTCCTTAGCAAATATACTGGTTGTGAAAATAATATATTTGAATGAATAAATATTAGAAAATTCAAATGAATCTATAGTATTTTTGCCAATTTTTCAACATCTCTATAGAGACGAAGTTGTAATATTATAGAAGAACCAGGAACTCAAGGCACCTACAGGGAAATTCGTCTTTATTGAAATTTTGAAAAATTGTCAAAAATATCATTGACTCCTGACAGAGGAAAATCCAATGCCACTTTTAAAATATTTAAATCTATAATATTTTATAATTCACTATAAAGTGAGTAGGTTCTGAAATCTAATAATTGTTTATCATGAAACCTAAATCTGGATTATTTTGCATTAAATCATTAATTACGTACTTGCTTACTTCTTATTATTTATCTAAAATATAATAATTATTCTTGGTTTTGTTGTGCAATTGACATATTTCATGCAAAGCACATCATCAAAATAATTATTCACTATGGAGTTCTATCAAGAATTATTGGCTGATTAACAATATTTACAAATATTTTTTTGTATTCTAAACACTATAATTTGTTGTTCATTTTAATGTAATTGACAAATGCACGATTTTATAACAAACTTGACTTTGGCCAATGTTCCTCCATTTGAGGTTACAAGAGCCATGAAGAGCCATATAAGTAATAATTATCTTAAAACGGCTTTAAGAAACAAAATAATTTTATGGTTACCACTGAACATATGGTACTTTTTTAATTTGTATACTGTTCTACAATCGATAATTTAAAAAAAAAATTGATTGAATGTTGATTGTTAACAATTCACTATGAAGTTTTGTTAAGGATATGATTATGTTGGTGTGTATTATTATTTCCAAAGCTTAGTAAATATGTCTGATGTACACCAAACAGTTTCACGTGACCATCATATTCCAGTGGAGCAGACAAATAAATGTCAAAATTGTTGTAATTATATTCATGATAAAACAAATCATACATTTTGTAACAGAACAAAAGGAAGTTGGGGTAAGTGCTTATAATTTGTGTCTATAGTTCTTATAGTTGGAACAGTTATCAGACTGTGAATGTTTTTAAAGCGCAGAGTAGATAGAGCCATCCATCCATCATAGGTTCACCACCAATTCTGAATGTAGTAATAATGCACACTTGCACAACTTTCGCCAGTTACCCTACATTGTGAGACTATGTCGTGAATGTGTGTATGGTCATTTTAGTACAGTAAACTTAGTATGTAATGTCAATTCCTAATCAGTAAAATTTTTTGAAGTTTAACTTAAAAAATTCTGCATACTAGCTAATAACCCAAACCCTTTAAAAAAACATGAATTAATAAAAACAAAATACTGTTTAGATATTATATAGTTGAATTAAATGTCATTTTTATTGTAATAAGTTAACAGGTATTTGTATATCGGTGTGTACATATTGGAGCAACAGGTCCAACTACAACATGACTGCTCCCGGTCCATGTATTGTAAACAAGAATTTTTTAAATTATTTATATTGACTTAACTATAAGACACTATAGTTTTACTTCCACTCAATAAATTAACTTTTATAAACTAGTTGCATGTAACACATGAGATCCAACTGTCGATAGCGATAGTATGTATAGTTGAAGAATAAGTACCAAACTATAATCCCATAAACACAAATTATTTAATATTTTAAGATATTTGATTTTCTATACAACACTTGTACCTATGTATGTATGTCAAGATAGGATAGTATGGAGGTCAGTCCTTTGATCCTAAGCAGAATATGAAAACAGCATGATGGTATGTGTGTATGTTTGGAGATTAGTATCAAATAATTAAGTTTTCTTAGATATTGTGTGTAGGCGATTGCCATACAAATTGTATGAAGAAATGTCGTCACTAAATTAAATTTTTATAAAAATTGTTAAAAAAGTTTGAGATGTGCTAATACATCTTTTATATTTTTTATAGAAAATTAAATTATCTAGTTGGGGTGTTTCGGCTTTTTTCGATATTTTTAAAATATTTGGAAATATAGGCAGTTAAACTCATAAATTTATCATAAAAAAAATACTTTTCTTAATAAAAAATGTTTGAGAAACCCTAGAATTTTTTTGAAAAAACTAATTTGAGATTTTGTATTTGTCTATGTTTATACCAATTTTCAGCGTTCTAGCTTTTATGGTTTCTGAGATATAGGGAAAAATAAAATAAAAATTCAAAAGTTGATAACCCCTGACTGAAACAAAAATTCAAAATTCCGAGTATAAAAGTTTTGTAGGCCTGTAACTGTTTATATATTCTGAAATTTTAGGCTCTGTAAATTGAGCGGATCAAAAGTTATAAGGGGGGGGGGGGACACAGACATACACAGACACACACACACAGACACACGAAATGTTCTACTCCGAATTCTGAGTAAATCCGTGTATGGAACATATATGCTGCGAAGCCTCTAAGTTGGTGTTTTTTGACTTCAAAGTTGGAAAAGCCGTGAAAAAAGTAGACCTCTCCATACAATTCTCGCGTATTCTGGCTTGATACATTGTCGATATGTTAAGAGAACAAAGTTCTCCTGAACAAATCGACAGTTGGAAAAGTTAATTTATTGAGTGGAAGTAAAACTATAGTGTCTTATAGTTAAGTCAATATAAATAATTTACAATGGCATTCCACAGTGTGAATAATAATAACTTTGAAAAAGAATTTTTTATTGGAACAGCAGACTGCTGTGCTGCGACAGCTTGAAGCAGTTGACCCCGACTGCTACATATTATGTTGTTTTTTGTATATTATGTCAAAGAAATTTTAAACGGTATACTGAAATAAATAATAATATTATTGTGTGTTTTAGGTAAAATCTGTATATATTATTTGATTTTCTTTTTAATTTTAATTGCCATTTTTGGTGTGATGCTTTCAATTGCACTCACGATTCTTGAAAGTAAAGGAGAACCATTGTATGAAAAGAATGCTATCGATGAAAAATTAAGAGATGGAGGTAAGCTTTTTTTAAGAATGAATATGTTGTTGAAATAAAAACATATGTATAAATAAGTACATCATTCAAACCTGCATCCATTGATTACCAATTCAGCGCACTAGCGACTTATCTACCATCTAATAGTAAAGTGACTTATCTACCATTTTTATAATAATATTAGATTTAAAGTTTTATTTTCTGTATTATTTATTTCCAGCACTTTCAATTTTTCCTATGATTCATCAGAAGTCACCATTGATATGGTATTATACATCTGATAGTCCCCATATTGAAGAACATACAACTGAAATATCTAAAAAATTAAATAGTAAGCTCAATTTTATAGCATTTAAATTAATAGTTTTTACTAATGATAAATATGAAATTCAGCAAAGTTTTTTTTTCTTGTTTAGAGTACACTGACACAGGGGTACAAAATTGTTTTCCAAATTCTAAAAAGAGAGGTTTGATTGAACATAATATTTGCAAAGGAAATAGCTGTGCTTCAACTAGTATGTATTCATAATGCCTACATAATAATAAATACCTAAATTTACTGCTTATGTATGTCTTTTTTACTTTATTTTTGTTATACACTTTCTTTAAATTCACTTGTCTGCTTGTCTGTACTGGAATTTTGCAATCGATTTTTGACTCCCCGACCAGTTAGAGCTCTGAAACTTTCAGAATTTGTGCATTCTCGATGACAATGCATATTGAAACTCTTTCCAGCTTGATAAATTTGATATTTGATTGAATGAAACAATTGCATTTCATAAAAAAATAAATACATAGAGCTATGTGTTTCCGGCTGAGTGTTAAAAAAATTTGAATTTTATTCAGTTAGATACAATAATAATATTTTATTGTTTTTAATGTAAAAACTCCTATTATACCCCCATGGTAAAAACAGTTAAAATCATAATAATACACCTTTCTAAACATTATTTAACTGTCAACTAAATTAAAATCAAGAAAATTTATTGAGTAATTTAGTGTATTCTAGTGAAAAATCAATTGCAAATTTAATATGTGACGAACTTCTAGAAAAAAGTCTCCTTATAATATTTTTGATTTAATTGTTTTTTAAGTGCCTATTTGTTTTTTCTGTCACTTATTACACATAATTATGATTTATGTTTTTCTTATTAGTAACTTTATTACTTATTAAAACAGCGATATAAATTCTACCAGATGCAAATATAATTCCGGGGCACCAAAAACAAGGAAAAGATTCTGAAATAATAAAAAAAAATCATAAAACCTAAGCAACATAAAGTTTCAATGCAATGCAATAGTAGTATTCATTTTCAAAACAACAGGGAGACAAAAATGTAATAAAATATTTATGCCTATAAAATTTATTGTACTTGATGCCGAAAAGTGCAGTTCTAGTCCTGTAAATATATTATAGTCAAAGGTGAAAACCTCACTGTTTGATATAGTATGAGGGATAACAACGTAAAAAATAACATTTTCATGTGTATGGTTGGTTTTGTGATATTTTCTTATTGAATACAGTATGAAAAAGTAAATCTGACACCTTGGGAGTGGTTGCGTTTACCAGTGCGCTATCTGTTTGTATCATTGTATGTCCTTTATGTACTCTTATATCATCCATTTGATTATAATGAAACTTGGCGATTAATTTGAAATGGTGTACACACCTACATGGAATTCATTCAATGATCCGGTGGTGTGTAAAACAAGTGTTCACAGAAATATCTATCTAAGAAAGAAATAATACAAAAAAAACCAGCTGATCTAAATTCATTCTCAAAAACATTGCTATCTCTCGTTTTAATCATATTTCAGAAATAGACATGGATAATATTTTACTTCCCGATGATTCATTAAGAAACAAGAGTTTTCTGGAAAGAGGTTTGATCTCGAAAAGGTCAAATAAATTGCCATGCAAGTTTGATACAAGTAAATTGGGACCATGTGCTACTTCACCGTATGGCTATCCAAGCGGAGAACCTTGCATATATCTCAAGATCAATAAGAAGTTGAAATGGAAACCGATACCTTATAATAAAGATGATGACCTTCCAAAGAATATGCCGGATGAAATAAGAAATTTAGTGAAAACTTCCTCTGAATCTGTGAGTAAAACTGCATTATAATATTCTGTACTTGTATTGATATAAATATTTTATGTTTGATAAAAACATACATCAGCTGTTTCATTTTTCATATTAATGCCTAGATTCAGATTTTCATTTTATAATTTAATGCTTTTTGGTCATTAACAGTTACTATGTTAAATATTAATTTAACTAGCACCCAATAACAAGTTGTCTCATTCCGTAGACTTCTGTGGTCTTACTTACTATTTACAGTTCTTTTTATGGCCAAAACTGACTTAGCATTGGATTAAACTCGTATTATAATTAGTAAGTAAGGCCCCTGATGTTTATTGTCTCAAAGTTTTGACGGAAATATTTGTTAAAATAAAAAAAGTATTATTTTTCATGCACTTTTCACATTTATGCATTGAATCTATTTTTTTATATAATATGAATACCCGATTTATTTGTAGAAAATTTGGGTGATCTGCGAAGGATACAATGCTTGGGATAAAGAAAATTTAAAAGGCGTAAAATATTACCCTGAACAGGTAAGAACCTAAGCACCTTCAGAATCTGTTTAATCATATGCTTTTGTTTATACACAAGATTTCAAGAATATGAATTTTAATCCATTAATTAAATTTTTGTCATAATTTCAGAGTTTTGATGCAAAGTATTTTCCTTATGACGGAAATACCGATTATCAATCACCCTTAATTGCTATTCAAGTGATGTCGCACAACTGTAAGTAAACATAATTAGTTAAGATGAATAAACCAATGGTAAGCCGTTCGGTTTCTGTGCGGGCGTCCTGGGTTCGATTCCCAGCAGAGGAGAAATTTATTTAAATTTATTTCTCACGCAAATATTGCTTCTCTGGGCTGGAAACACTGGTTAGTAAGAAGAAATTGCCACACGGCAATAAACTCGCCACTTGCGCATGGTGCAAGTAAGTGTTCATTATTATTATTATTAATTTTGAACCAATTAATTAATCTTGATGAAATGAATTAAGAATCGGATGAAAAAAAAATTTGAAAATTGCGAGGAAAATGTTGCTACACATCCTAGATAAAATTATAGTATATTGATCACTTCTGGTTGTTTTGGTGGTATATTTACAATAATATCATTAGCAAATCCAAAATAAATTTAAATGTTCTTAAAATAAATAAATATAAAAATTGTTATTCATAAGCTGATTGATAACATAATTATTTGAATAAATATGCTTTCTGGGGAGAATGGAATACAATACATGCATACATAAATCCTAAAGAAATAACATTGACTCAAAATATAAACAAAGTAGTGTTGCAATTTTATTGAGTCATTATTTATTACTCAATTAAATATTTTTGTCTTCAATTTGATGTCTACTGGAATTTATTTTTTTTATATTACAACATAACTACATAACTAAATTATAGATTAGGATCTTATACAGGATACAGGATTATGGACGAATTATAATAAAAATACTATTTTGTAAAACATATTTTTATAAACATAATATTTTTGTACATGAAATTATCTACATTGGCTTAAGATTTGTGTATGAATATTAATTTATTTACATTTTATTACAGATGTACATATTTTTTATACTTTATCATGTCAGTTGTGGGTAAAAGGTGGATACATGATAGAGACAATCATTCAGATGTATATTCGTCAAGATTAAAACAATAGTTCAAATTGTTGTTGTAGCAGCACAGGCAACATTATTGATACTTAAAAATGGGATAACTGCCAAAAGAAAATGTTTTGTTACTTCATTGGATTTTTCATACATGTCATATAATAATATGACTGCAATTTTATGGATTTAATTTTTTTTACACAGAGGTACTTTTACTTATTCCATTTTATGAATTTATTTAAAATAAAAGCCATTTGTTTCTTTGGAAATGAAATAAATTTATAGGTATATGCAGTCCTTAACTATTCTATGACTGTTTCAAAATTTTAGAGTTTTTGTCAATAATGCACTTTCGTAGATATACTTCTATTTTCTAAAATATTTTTTGTTAATTTGCTTAGCATTTCACCCACTTTCATAATTTTATAGCTAGTATTGAAATTCTAAATAGAGTTGTAATTATTTAAATATATAAATTTATGCGGGTTTATATTTATTATTAAGCCAAAAAAAAGATGAAAACCTTATTAATGAGGTATGAACTCATTTTTGACAACTTATAATGCAATCACCTGATAAACATAACTAATCACACATGCCAAAGTAGAGGGCCACATGTGTATATTTATATTGTTTTTTTACAAATTTGATTTACTTGTATATTTTGGAATTAATGATAATTAATACTACATTATATTATTTTGACTGATGCAATGTGGACTATTTTTGTGACTAAGGAAAAATTTTATTTTATCAAGTTTCCATTTAAGGCCAGCATTCATACAAGTGCAATAGATGGATCTGACAGATTTTAGTATTACTTATTTGTTCAGGAATTCATACAAGTGTGTCCACTAATCGACTGGCATAGTACGGAGCATTATTACTATCATTGTTACTAAGAGACAAAAATCCGATCAATCCACTGTGCCTGTATGGACGCCGTCCATACAAGACTATCCATAAATATTAATAAAATTTTGTTATTGAATAATATAATTCACCAATATACTTAATATAATCATCACATAAATGAACTAAACAAAAGTTTCGTAAGTTTAATAAAAGTATTTTTATTGTAGTAGCATACCTTCATGCTTTGTGGTATATCAATATTTTTTACATATATTATGTACTAATAAAATAAAAATAATTAGAAAATCAACAATATATAGTAGGTAATTTATAATATTAAATAAATATTCATTTGCATTAATTTAACATAGTGATCTACTTACAAAATATTTTTGTGCTTAAATTATGTAATAAATAATAATTGTATGCAATAAATATATTATATTTTATATAATAAAACATATTAAGTACATATTGTAGAAGTACATATTATTGTAAATCATTATTACCTACATTACTATCAGGGTGTAAAGTACTAATATGTATATTCAGTTACTTCAACTGAATAAAATGACGACTGTTAAAATATGCTTTGTTATAAAAAAATTAGGTAAATCAAATGAAATAATTAGAAACGGTTAAGACTATTTGAATGATATTTTGAAAGAATGATAAATGTAAAAATGAGGCAATATGGGGCTAATTGATTTAAAAATATATATTATTTCAATATATGTATGTGCAATCTCAAAGAATCTTGATTACCTATTTATACTTAATTTTTTTCTAATTACAAAAATTAATACTGATAAACTCTTACAATATTTATTACAGTAAAATAACACTGTACTTAAATTGAACAATAATAATAAATCAAATCAATCATTTTTTACTGTTACAATATATTTCTACATAAAACATTGAAATACAAATACTATAAAATAACAAACTCTATAAAAAATCTGTTTGACTCTTTTGGTTGTTCCTGAGTTAGCCACTCTCTTCTAAAATCAAATCACTTTTGTATTACAACAAATAAAGCTATTGAACGTAATTATTTAAAATTACAAAAATATTTCAAAATTATGAGAGCAAGCTCATTTGTTAATAACGATAATATTAAAATATTTATAAATTTTATTTTGAATAATGTAAGTACATAAAACAGAATTTTCAATCCAAAAATATTCCATTTGTTTGTTTAATTGCACAATTTATATCACCAAACATATTGTATATGTATATACAGAAATTAAAAATACTTAAATTACTAAATATATACAAAAAAAAATGCCTAAGTACACTACATAAGTTTGGATTTTTAGTATTGGTATTTCTTTATTTTATCAAATTATAATATATCTATAACAATACAGAAACTTAGTCTAGACCATGGTCTAGATCATTATAAATATTTTAATGTCAGTAGAAGTTTTATTCAGTTTGCTTATTTAAAGTTGATACTAAAAACAAATCAATATTTTCCTGGTTTACGATTCATATAAAAACAATTATAAAAACCTTTGGAAATTACTACCAGTCAACCACTGTAAATTGTAAACTGTAAATTTAATGAAACAAAAAATAAGTAGGTACATTACATATAAAATAAAAAAAATAGAAATTCAACCTTAAACAAATTTAAAAATTAAAGATTAGAACAGGGTGAGCTAAATGAGGAGCATATTATTTGAAAACTTTGGGCAGCTGATTCCACAACTGGACTGCCCAAAATGTAAAAGTAATATATTGATTGTAAAATGTAAAGTAATTAATATATGTTGGGATTTTTGATTGAGACCACCACTTTCTAAATTATTTATACCTACATAAATTTAGGATTCTGAAACTGGACCTGTGTGATTAGACTAACTACTTATTTTCAAAGTCAAAAAATATAAATCATAAGAGATAAATTTACTATAAAGCCTTGTATAGTGATTTATACCATTCCAGTCAAATGAATAAAAACCACATATTCTTAAAAATATTAACGGACAATTTCTTAATTCTAACGCAACACTTCTTAATGTACGTATAAATAAATTTTAACAATCAACTTAACTTTAAAATGTAACTTATTACAATATGTACGAATCTAAAAAAAATATAAGTGATAAATAAATATAAATAAATTTTAACAATTAACTTAACTTTAAAATGTAACTTATTACAATATGTACGAATCTAAAAAAAATATAAGTGCATAAAATAATCTAATCTATCACAATAAAAATATTAAACTATCGAAAAAAAAAAACAAATAATAAAATTATCAGGCCTGAACACAGGATTTTCAGATACCTGGAGAGAACATTCCTCATATTTCAAACTGCATCAGTTAACGTAAGAGTTAAAAAATCCTTTC
The DNA here is from genome assembly GCA_963576475.1 of Molanna angustata. Lineage (NCBI taxonomy): Eukaryota > Metazoa > Arthropoda > Insecta > Trichoptera > Molannidae > Molanna > Molanna angustata. Next base: position 36,018,421 of record OY754968.1, on the reverse strand, counting down.
CTTCGAGGTTGTAAATAATATGCCTGCCCAGGCTGTATGCTTGACCTTCGTAAGCGAGTAAAAATTAAAATTTCAATAAATTCACTTAAAAAAATCTGAATATCGTTGGAATGTTTCATAACAAGTAGTCTTTAATTTATAAATAAAATTGGAATGACTTCACATAATATTTAAGATAAATTATAACTAATCAATCATCATTTCAAAATGTACCGATCCTTGTCTGTCTCTGTGACTTCCCACATATAAAATATTCTTAGCCCAAGCTCTACATTCAATATTGATTATGCGATGTACTGAAAATAAATAAAAACAATTAATGAAATATTAGTTACATTTATATTTTATAGTAATTTATAATTAAAACAGTATAAACTAAATAATATTTTCTGCTTAATGATTGCTGTCTAAAACATTCTCTCTTGAAGTTAATGATTGAAGATGTAGTAATGAAGTGAAAAACTTTGACTTTATCTTTAAATAAATTTATTTATTCATCTAACTTATTTCAAAACAAGACTCCTGATATTATTTAATTACATATAACAATTATATTTATTAATAAGGTCGAGAAAAGAAATGAATTACTTGTTTAGTCTACAAAAGTAGAAAACCTTGACTTATTTGAAAGACAAGTAAATGTTTTAACGATTATTTACAAACATCTGAATACCATTTATTTATCTATTTTATTTATTTATTTTATTGGTTGATAGAGAGTTATACAGTCTACACAATTTATAAAACAGACAATGTGCATTGATTTATTAGTGGACCAGTGAAAACTCCATGCATTGATCAATATGATAATTAATATTGATTACAAAATTTACAGATAATGTATAATTAATTTACTAGTACATAAAAAATACTAAAATATGACAGTTGATTAATTCAAAATACTGGGAAAGATAGGAGACAGCTGTCCTAAACGTACTGAGAGAGCTTGCAGATATGTTGAGTGTATTAAAGAAAGCATTGTACACCGTGCAAGCACTGTACACAAAAGCATTCTGAGTGTAGTTGTTATTACAATTAGGAATATAAAAAGTGAAAGCGATTTAATTTATAAAATATAAGTGTGTGATATGGGTGTAAGTGGTATAAAAGTACATGATAGGCCGCCTACATTTTATTTCCCTCTGAGTTCATTAAAGTCATTGATAGTACAAACATAAATTCAATATTAGGCTTTCTTCTCTTTAAATTGAATTATTGATGTTAGAATAAAGTACCACTTGGTAATTGATTTCTGGACAATGTGAAAGAAAATTGATATTTACAAATAAATTCAACATTTTTCATAAGTTCCAATAGGTAAACAACATTACTAACGATTATTTGGGTAAAATATTATTCCTATTTATTACTCAGTAAATTATGTTTCATTTTCAAAATATTCAACTTAAAATAAGCATTAGAATAGCATATTTTAAAGAGAAATCGTATAGGTTGTTAAATCAAATTACACTCATGACTGAAATACTGGACAGCCTTTTTTAGAAACTATATGGCCTATTCATTACAATATTCAGACTCACATCAAATTGATTTAAAAATTATTTGTGTGGAGTGATTTGAGACTGCTCTACAGATCTGACTGTTTTTTTTTTAAATAAAAGTTTTATATTGAGTGATTAGACTTTTTTAAATTTATTGATTGTGGCTATAATTTTTCAAAGATTCTAGAATTCAAGAATTGATTCCTTCACATACCTATCTATAGAAATCTTTGATGGTTTAAATAATACTTAATTATTGGTTTTTGTCTCATCTCTGTGGGTAAATAATCAAGTAGAGTGACCTTTTATCTTTCGAGTTCAGCGTACACATAATAATATTTATGAACTGTCATATAAGTATAACTATAATAAGTTATAGTGAAGATATAATAATTGTGATAAATAAAATTCTGTGTAGAATATGTCAATGTGCTTCCATGTGTCCTATTTTATACGGAAGAGATATTTGTAACCAATTATTGGGTAATTTTGGTGATACACTTAATAAACAACTCCACAGGAAGTATGTGTAAGAGAAGATATCTTTGTAATTGAAAAAGCTAATAAGTAAATAAAACACATTGGTATAATGCTAACGTGGATTAGGTTTTTCAGAACTTTGAAAAAAGATGAGGGTAAATGAATATTTTTATACATTTCCTAAATCATAGATAATAAAAATGAAATATTGATGAAACTTTTTTTATTTTTAAATATCATGTAGGTATATCTGGTATATCAAGGAAGATTATGGAGAAAAAATACGGTGCCACTATTTTTACGACCGGAATTGGCGGGAAAAGCGTTTTCCCGCCAAAAAGTGTCTATTTACACGACAAATTTTCTGACGTCGTCTATGTTTTTAGGTCATTTATAACCATAGAAAGCGCAGATAAATCAAAATACAAAAATATTTACTTTTGTCATTTTTTCAATGGTCATAAAAATGCATCATGGAAACCAACTTGAAGAAAAAATAAATAATATTGGCATCTTATTACATTTACTTAATTTTATAAATCATTTTTTCATCGAAATCTACAATTATAACAAAGTATAAACAAAGGTAAATATTTTTATAACTTGATTTATCTGCGTTTTCTGTGGTTATTTTTGGTTTTCGTCTATGGTTGAGTCGTGTAAATAGTCGTAGCCGAAAAAATATTGGATCTTGTTTTGAATATGGATTTTAAAACTGTGAGGTCTGTACATAATAAATGCATTACTTACATGGGGGACGAAGAAATCTGACAGCGATGAGTGGACTGAGATATCCTGGAGTGTTTGTATAAGGATAATAATAGGCTGGGAGACCATGCTCGGGAACATACTGTATGCCACCAAGATCAAGAAGTTCTCTATCAACTGGATTTTCACCCTTGCATGAAATCCACACTTGTTTTCTCTAAAAAAAAATTGAATTGTTTGTCAAATGAAGTTATTAATCTACAGATACATTAAAAAATCAAATTAATTGTAAAAAATATGAAAATACATATTTCATTTCGCATTCTTAAAAAAATATACTTTTAAGTTGCTGATTTGGCCTTCTTGACTTAGTTGCTTAGGTATCTGACTGCTGATTCAAAGTCCCGGATTCGATTCCCGCTGGAGACACAAATTTTAATTGTGTTTTCAGTCTGGATCTGTGAGACGATTACTTAATATTGTAAGTCTCCAGAATGTGGCAATTTATTGTTGGGTGCGTATTAAATTAATATTTGATTTAGTACCTGTTAGTTGCCCGAGAAGTAATGTAAAATAACATAAAATTTCAAATGACTTATATGACATACAAGAACTGCAATATTTCTTTTATTTATCAAACATAAAAAATACAAATGTATTGGATACAATTCCTGAATACAACTCCCGAATCTTGTTCGTTAAAAATAAAGTTATGTAAATATCTAAACTGTATACTTGTAGAATAAAATAAGAACCTTGTTTGGTGGTAAATTAGCAATGTACTGTTTTAGATCATTTGGCATGTCTTCGGGAAGGTTATTGGGGTCATCATATACATCAGGAACCCAACCATATATCTGTAAACAAATGCATGAATTTCATTATCATATAATGTAAACAACATAGGTATAAATTTATTATGTACACATATTATGTATATACAGTGAGATAGGTATTGATAATCCAACATTTGCATAGTAACTGGATCGTTAAAGAACAAAATGAACACACCGTAAGATGGTGATTTTTATCTAAAATTACTCTTTACAACATGAAGAACAGAAACATTATTTTTTTTTTTTATATTTACAATTACCATAGAAGAATGAATTATGCAGAAAAAAGAAAGTGATTAAAATATAAATTGTACAAGAAATAATTATTGATATTTTTATCTTTTACAAGTCAAACTAGAAACGCAGGAGTTATACGTCATATAATTCTCACTATGCAACAGCGGACAGCATAATCCTTTATTAATATATAAAATAATTATAAAACTAATATATTTTAGATATTTTTATAAACCTGAGGAATCATTTCCTTACATATCACTTAAATTTATTTCCTTATCATATCCTGGTCCCCTTTTATCCTCTCTCCTCAGTTTTTTTTTATTGTTTCTATATATATATGTATACTTACCGCTTCTCGATTGAGATATTAAATTTTTCAAAGATACCTATATATACTATTGACTCCCGGCAGGGAAAAAATCCAATGTCTGCATATAATCAGCGTCATCTATAAGGAATTTGCAAATCCCACTTCTGTATATCAATAACCAATGCATTTCTTATACCAGGGTTGTAAAAGATCTTGGAATGTTCATCGATGATGACCTTTCATGGCATGAACAGGTATCGCATGTCAGCAAATCTATTTTCTTTGCCCTACATTCACTTAATAAACTTAAAAACTTCCTTCCATTCCGATGTAAGATGACTGTAGCTCAATCATTTAATCTTCCATTGCTTGATTATGCCGATGTATGCTATTCGGATACTAATGAAGTGCATCTCAATAAACTTGAACGTCTTCAAAATTAACATATCAGATTCATCTTTGGGTTGGGAAAAATTTGATCATATATCATCGTACCGCAATCTTCTTTGTTGGCCCAAGATATCTATCTGATCTGCTGAACGTACAACACTATTCAAACGTACGACATCATTCAAAATACAATTAACAGGACTATGGAATAGTCTAAGTCCAGATATTGCATCGTCTCACTCACTTTGTATTTTCAAGAAAAAACTAAAGAAGGAATATTTAACTCTAAACATCTGTTCCCGATTTCCTTTCCTTGTTCCCAATCCTTTTTTTGCTGTTTTTTATTGTCATACTTTGTAATTTGGTTGGTATGAAGAAATTGCCTAATGGCAATAAGCCCCCCAGTGTGCATTATATTTCTTTATATTATGTACAAAAAGATAAATAAATATATATTCGATCATAAAATAATTCAATTCAATATTCTTTGTATCATTTTGAGTAGAAACACTTGCAATAAAAAATGTTGTTTGTAAATAATGTATAGTACAGCACACCTTGAATAAATTATCTGGTTTTTGTAAATTAATTAAATCATCGCAAAGCAGTCTATACTGGTTTATTGAAAACTAATTTTAGTCAAATCATTTAAATGCAGGAGTTTCTTGGTGTTGATAAAATAAAAATGTACAGTACTTTTTCTATCAAATATTATGTAATGTGATAAACTGTAAATTATATAACATAAATGAGTTTGTAAAAATTGCTTCACAAAAAGTTTGAATGTCACATGTATACAATTAATGAGAATTGTTACCTGATGCGCTGTTCTGAATGCTACGGTAGTAATATTAATACATATTATGTAGCGAATTGACATTTTAAGGTTTGATTCCTTGCAGAAAAGGAATTGATGTATACAACTAGCAGGGATACTCATGAAATTGATTAAGATAAGATTAAGAAGAGATACAGACTTTTGAAATCTTTAAGATTAAAATTAATTAACTAATTGTGTTAATTTATACAAAAATTAATGACAATTTTATTCAAAACATTGATCTGAACGAATTTTAATAATTTAGTGTAGAATAAGATTAAGAGGCTATAGTAGGTTATATAGTATATTTTGAAAACAAATTCTCCTGTCCCCTAAAAATATACGTCTTTGAAATAAAGAACAGTTTGTATTTACATATTTCTATTGCATGAGTTTTTTGAAATTTGAATTTGTTTAATACTTTTCTTGTTAAATTAGTTTTAGTAAAACCCTTTTTTTATTGTAGGTAACTAAAAAACTACAAGGCCTATGAAGTAGAATTTTATTTCAATCGAAAGAGAATATGAAAATCTACCGGCTGAGTTTTTTTAATATAGTAACATTTTTACTACTTTTCTTGCTATAGTTGCTATTTAAAAAAACCTATATATTTTACCTTTTAGAAGGTAATTTAGTGTGCATTTTTGTGTATACCCAGGTTATACAAGGCCCTTAATATTGGATTATGGTTGAGTAGGTACTGATTTTTAAATTATTATTGAGTGTCATGAGTAATTTTACAGAGCTTTCTGTGCTAGAATAACTGATTTTTTCAAAAGTGCTGAAACTCAGCACTTTTGAAGTGTATTTAGAAATGTGTATTATTTGAAATTGATTTATATTCTAAACTATAAAAAAAATGTTTAAAATTATTTTCTTCATTGAAACACATAACATATTTTACTTTTGTTATTGACTGCCATACCAAATTGGTAAGTGAATACCAAATGCCATCAGTGTTGACGTTCTTAGTTTGATTCTCAGCAGAGACGTGATTGATTAAAAAATTATTTATCTCATAATAATGCTTGTTTCTCTCGACTGGAAACACTGATAAGTTGGAAGATAATGCCCCCAAGTCAAATTGAAAACGCTGTTCGTTTTCGCCAAGCGCTAATTTTTTTTGTATGGGATTTGACGTTTGTTGTTTGTTATTGTAGAAAAAATTTCTACAACAAACGTCAAATCCCATACAAAAAAAATTAGCGCTTGGCGAAAACGAACAGCGTTTTCAATTTGACTTGGGGGCATTACCATTATAAATATGCCATAAATAAGCATTAAATTGGTGACTTGTTATAAGTGATAAGGTATATTTATTACTATTTTCTTGTTTATGTATAAATTTTTACTTGTGTATAAAACTATTCATACATGATTTAATTTTCAACTAACCTTATTCAACTTGAGAAAGAAGCACGGTGATGCATGGTCATAGGAGTATGATGCATTGGGCGTGCATGGATACCACGATCTAACATCAACTGCGCACACATGTCCCGGAGTAGGAGGTGTATCGTAGTCACAAACCATTTGATTTCTTCCACCTCCGACCACTTTTTCAGAATCAATGTACTCTGAAATTGGGTTCGATTTGACATAATTATTATATGCATGAGTATATTTCCTGTAAAATTATACACTGTTTTATAATACTCAATTTCAGCCTGAAATTATGTAAAAAAACTAATATCATCCAAAAATGAGATCAAGATGTGTGGCTCAGGGAGTCAATTATCTACCTGAATCAATAAAACATATTTAATTAACTAATAATAATACTAATACCTAGTAAATAATGTATGGTTGACTGGTAGAAATTGCCTACGGGCAATGAGTCCGCTACAATATGTGATTTTTGTTTTGCATAATAAAAGAGTTTTATTATTATTATTATTATTATTAAATATAACAATAATACTAACTTTCATGTTAAAATCATAAGTTATTGTTTGACTATATTAATTTACTTCACAGTAATCTTAGTAACATAAGAACTATTTATTTGTAATATTTAGCAATGAAAATATGATATTTAATATGATGAATTCATTAATAGAACAGGTTTTTGTAGTACAGATGGTATAGATACTTACGTTCTAAGAATTCATTAAGTAACACGACCCATTTGTTTATTTGTGTTGTATTTTTGGAACTATACCACACGAGGGATCCTTCGTCTGTGTTGTTTGACAATGGACGAAAACCAACTCCGGGATTAGTACCTGCAAAATGAATCATTTTAGTTTTTGGGTACCTGTATAAGAATTCAAACATAGTCATGCTGACAACGATGGTATGGCCACGATGAAAGGGAGGATACCTACTCTGTCAAAACTGAACTCTGTATTATCTCAAAGCCACGAGGAAGCGGCTGACCACCGGCAACATAGTGGACGAGTATCGAGACAAAGCTGGTTGGGGAAGGTGTTCCACTGGAGATCATGGCGACTGATGACTAGGAGGCCTGACCCCGGATAAATTGGGATAGAGGAGAAGGATATGATAATACTGATAACATAATAATAGGTTACTGGATATAATAGGTTACTGGATATAATGGGTTTATGGATAATATAATAATGATAATAATAATGAGTTCGATCCCCAGCAGAGGAGAAATTTATTTAAATTAATTTCTCACACTAATATTGTTTCTCTGGGCTGGAAACACGGGTTAGTTGGAAGAAATTGCCATACGGCAATAAATTTGCCACTTTCGCAGGGTGCAAGGAAGTGTTCATTATTTTTATTTATTTTTTTATAAGTAATATCATTTAAAGAGAAAATTAATGTAAGCAAAATTTGTATATAGAAAGGACAGCTCTATGGATTGAATATTCTATAACTATTTAATTATATTCTGAGTAAACAAAAAATAATTTTGTTCATTGATTTACAAAAAGGAAAGAGAATTTTTTAAACTTCTGCATGCCTATAGTGTACCATATCTTTTCTGTAGGAGTTGTTTCAGTCCTTGTATATACATATCATAGGTAGAGAAGAAATATGAAGGTAATAAGAGTACCCTAATGTAATATTATTTGAAAAGAAAGGGACTTCATTTTTTTTTCACATTGCTATAATTTCTATTCCCAGTTTTTACTACTTGTACTTATTTTTATTTTTCAAATGTTTTTTCATCATAAATTTGTTAATAAAATCGTATTTTTCTCTATGACCTAAATAATAATAATGTAAATAATGTTTTTATTTTACCTATTAATGATTCAGATAGCTTCCATTTTGGTTCTGTCTCACTAATTGTTGCAAATAATCCCTGCATAGAAATAGCGAAAAGTGAAACCAGGCCCGAATAGAAGATTGTGTAAAACAGTAAAATTTGAGCTGAAACCAAAATTTATTTTGTTAATAAATTATATTTACTATTAATTATATTTACACCATGGGAACTATAGATAATATTATCAAGTCATTATTCAATTACATTTTATCGTGTTATTTAAATATATATAGGTACCTATATTAAAAAATATCCATCTGAAATAATAAAAATTGTTTTGAATTAAGTAATTTACTAACATAAATTAAGTTAACATAAAATGTATTTAATATTAGAATGATTCATAGCAAAAAAAAATAAGCTGACAGCCCTGGATGGGCCCTGGCTGAATTCAGGAATCTCTTCTGTTCCTGCCGATGTTTTCCAGTTTCTGAATTGCAGAATGTAAAAAAGGATACAAAGATTAATATTTTGTACATTCATTGCCTAATATTGATTGTCCTCATTTTCCATGTTCAAATAATGCCAAAAATTTGTGAGGCCCACAATATGAAAATGGAAACCAAGAAATGGAGAATCTAATTACCTATTATTTTCTCACACGTGAAACTGTGGAATGTCGGCAAATAACTCTAGAAATATCGGAGGAGAGGAGGATGATATAGGTACAATGATACCAACCAAGCAATAAAAAATTGCGCTCTGTGCAGTCCACGTGATTATCCAAAAGTTATTTGCCTATAACTACATACGAGTATATTTAGTTATTTTCAATAAGAAAACACCAGAAATCATAAACCTTCCACATGACATGTATGTCTAGTTATTTTCAAAAAGAAAAATTAATATCAGAAATCCTAATGCTTGGAACATCCAAAAATATTGCACCCCCAAAAGTACCACCCCCTCCAGACAACGTGTCATTTAGCTCAAGAAAAGAAACAAGAAAAGATAACTCAATGTATGGATGTGACAGTTGTCACGTGATTGGAAACTGTCACTTCCATACATTGAGTTATCTCTTCTTTTTTTCTTTTCTTGAGCTAAATGACACGTTGTCTAGGGGGGGCTGTTTACTATATGAAGACCATTATTCGAATAATCAACAATATGTAATGGATATATAATGATATAACCCAGTTACTATTGAATAAAATACTTAAAATTGATGTTTCAAAGTAAAACCTAATTGTCCGACAAAATCATTTGATTAGGTACTGCAAATACAAAAAAAAACTCGACATTATTATTAAAGGACCTGTAAATAGCGCAAATAAAGTGAAAAGGTGAAGAGACCCACGATGACCGCTTTGTACCAACCAAAGGTGGATATTGTTGGATCGATCTCACCTGAACAAGAGAACGAGTTAAACTGGAAAACACCGATTTGAACATCATCGTCAATTCGTGACCCGCGACATAACGCATCACGCGAGCGCGGAAATGTAAAACAAAAAATCACTCCAGTGATCATGACATAAAAAAATAGTCATTAAATTAATGCTTATTGTTTATTTCAGAATCAGATAGAAACGGGTGGGTGGAAATTAAAATTATTTCGGAACTAATACGAGATCATGTTGAAAATCGTATATATAGAAAGGGGCCTTAGAAAAGTTAGGCCGATAATATTGTCCCCGGCCATCGCAGGTAGTGGTTGGTTACGAGAATCCCACAAAAGAGAAAAAGATGGTGAAAATCAGCTATCGAGGGCTTGTCTCGTTTCGTAGCTGAGTGCAGTCCTTATGGGATATCAAATTCTTTGTATACCTACATTTTTTTTCATTTGATGTGTTTCTTATAACGATATGAAGAAGTGTATAAATAAACCGGGAAAAGTAATAATTATGTGTACGAAAACTGAGAATGATCCACAGGAATGGACCCAGAAACAACCCTGCGGACATTTAAATAAAACCGAACGCTAATGGCCACTGTGATAGCTATTTGTAGCTAATTCGAGAAATAGCAATCGACAAATTTAGATACTTTCTGCTAGAGCAATTTTCACAACTCTCAAAAACTTTCAATATTCAATTAAAATCCAATTTTTCCATAAAAGATTAAAAATTTCAATGGTAGTTGTTATACTATATAACAATAATATTAGGGTTTTTTATAGCACCGTATCCGAGGGAACACATATAGCTTTAGTTTTTGTTACTGTACGTGTATATACGTCATTGATTTATATGTACTACGAACGTACATAATAGTTAAATGAGATACATGGGTGTAATATAAAAATAATATTTTATTACTTTGAAAGACCGCAAATACTCTTGATCTTGCATCGATGCTTGTAGTACCTACATATATAAAATTGCATGCATAGCATATTAGTAACCTGCCAAATTCAAAATAAATAATATTATATGAACGAATGATCGTGCATACGTTGTTTACAATATAACGATCGTTGAGATTCTTTTGATATCAAGATTGGTAAGAAATAATATGTTAATATGTAGGTACCCACAGATCGAACATTATTAAAGCACATGGGAACGTACCTATAGGGAAAAACACTCAGCAGATATCCAACAAGAATATAATGTAGTGACAATGTCGTGTACCTATACTAGTTTATGTTTAGACTCGTCTACATACTTATCTAACAAAATAAATAACTACACAAGTAAATTGTTATACCTAAGTTTAACGAACGGGCTACAGGTAGTCAGTCGCAGAGGATATTATAATCAAATAGGGTATTTCCCAATCTTTCCGATTAACGCATTAATTACGTCAAACTAATTCAATATACCTGTTTTGAATGTAGGTACGCACCGAAATATACCTAATTGAATTCAAGCATGTGCCTTCTGTGGAATTTATTTGGATTATGAATCGATTAACTCGCGCCATGTCTCTAATGGGATAGGCATAGAGAGTCGAATGCCGCATCTTGGCAAGCATTCAGCGCCTCATCAACATTCACGCTCTTTACGTTGCTGTCTTGGGAGGTATCGTCCACGTGGTCGTTTTTTGGACAACCCCGGCCATTCCTGTTAACTTTTTCATTCTTTGTCGAGGGTTCTTGATTCTTTCTTCCCATGTGGCCAAACCATCTCAATTTGTTCAATTTCATTCTATCAATGACATAATATTATCTATTCCGAGTTTCAAATTTACTTTTTAATATTCAACATAAGAATCTTCTTAATTTAAGATGGCATAGTTGTACAAATCATCATCATAATTGGCGCTACAGCCTTGTGTGGGCCCTGGTCTCTTTTAGAATCTTTTTCCAGCCGTCCCTGTCCTCCGCCGCTTTCTTCCAGTTTGCTATTCTGATCGCCCTAATGTCGGCTTCTGTGTCATCCAGCCACCTTATCTTGGGCCTGCCTCTACTGGGTGTTAAGAATTTTTTTAGCTATACGATCATCATTCATCTGGCTGACATGTCCCAACAAATGCAGTTTACGTACTTTTACGACTTCTGTAATGTTGGATTTGTCATATAATGTTATATAAATAGTTTCTTCAAAAGATTGCCCCATACACAAGTGTCCATAGTTTCAATGGGGCAATAATATTGAATTGTCTCTTAATTTTCAAAGGAAGTTTTTTTATTTCTGTAAAATAAAATAATAAAACAAGTGCTTCTTCAAACACATCATTCTTATTTCTTCGCCGGTCAAGGTGCATATTATAAGTTATAAATAAGAGATCGGAATGAAATACATTTAGATAATATCATTTAATGATTCGGCGGATATTTTGTGGTAGTCACTATAAAACATTTTTGACTTATGTAATTTGCTAGTTACCATTATTTTTTTGGTAACTGGCAAATTACATAAGTCAAATATGGGAAAAACATTAAATTTGTGTCGTATTTCGATTTTCCTTTTGGCCACATCCATGTTAAAAGCGATGTACAAACAAAAAGATGATTTTTATAATTTTTACTCAATAAAATTCAAATTAAGCTTAAAAAGAAAAATAATAAAAACGAAGTAGGTAGTGAAATATATGTTGATCGAATTAAAACGTAGGTACCTATATTATCTACTAACGAGCATGCAACAAGAGACGATTGTTGCAGAAATGTCATTTCTCAGTAGAAGACAATTGATAGTTAAATTGTTTGAATTTTGAAAAATACAGAGTTATTTCATATTATGTTGTTTAACGGTCAATGTGAAATGACTTCTAATTAAATTATCAGCATCGTTAATAAGCCCATAGATTTTAAAATTTTACCTGCATGGAAAATTTGAATACTTGGGATATTACAATATATCTAATCAATTCATTGCAAAGAGTGGTGTCCCACAAGGTTCTCACTTGGGTCCAGTTTTATTTCTTTTATTTATTAATGATATTGTCGATATATTCCATGATGCTCAGTTCTTACTTTTTGCAGATGACTTGAAAATTTACAAAACGATAAAGAACTTAAACGACTGTATGGCGTTACAATTAAATCTTAACTATTTACTCGAGTGGTGTGCTTCGAATTCTTTATACCTAAACTATACTAAATGTCAATTCATTAGATTCTGTAGAAATAAAACTAGTATCAATTTTCAATACACAATAGACAACAATAACTTAACTAAAGTAACATCAATAAAGGATCTTGGTATATTGTTTGATGAGAGGCTTACATTTATTTCTCACATAACTGAAACAACTAATAAAGCTTTAAAATGCCTTGGATATATTTTGAGAACCGTCAAAAATTTTAGATCTATTAATACATTTAAAACCCTATATACATCACTTGTTCGTAGTAATCTTGAATATAATTCAACTATATGGTCGCCGTTTTATAATGTGCACTCATTGAGGGTCGAAAGGGTTCAACATAAATTTTTAAGATTTGTAAATTATAAATTATCCATTCCTTTAGAAAAATTAAATTATGATTTTCTAATGAGTATTTTAAATTTATCGAAATTATCAAACAGAAGAACGATTTGTGATTTAATTTGTTTATTTAAAATAATCAATGGTATATTGGACACCCCTGACCTAGTTGAAATGATAAAATTCAGAGTACCTACAAGGTTTGCTTCACGTCAAAATACACCTTTTCATATTATAGAGAATCTTCGAAATAACTTTATCATTAACTCACCAATACATAGATTGCACCGCCTTGGAAACCAATATAGTGCTGTTGATATATTTAATGTACACACTATAGATGGTTTCAAAAGGATGCTTAACGCATATTATAATTTTTGATTTTTACTTTGCTTTGTTTATTTTTGTTGTTTAAATTGAATATGTAATACTGTTTATTTTTTTTCTTCTTTTATGTCTAGTTTTTTTTTATCATTTATCTCTATTTTCTTTTATTATGTTGTTTTATATTGTTCTTCCTTTAACTACTTACGTTTTTACTCTCCACACTATGGAATAGGGGAGAGTCATGATTTCGCAAAATTTAAGCGTATTTTTTTTACATCAATTTCTCAATGGGTATCATGTAGAGAATGCACACTATGAGTTTCGTCGTGATGTGTTTGTGTGTATGGCGTATACGCTGTACGCCGTACGCCGTACGCCGTACGCCGTACGCCGTACGCCGTAGCATTTATCTTTTTTGTGTCCTCTCTACAGCCCAAACTATAAGTCTGATCGACTTCATATTAACATCATATGTGTAAAGTGCAAAGACCTAGAGCTGATTAGTTTTCCATAGACAACTTTTGATTTCTTCTCTATGAATTCATCATTTACGTTGTTTTTTTTTTTGTGTCCTCTCTGCAGCCCAAACTATAAGTCCGATTGACTTCATATTGATATCACATGTGTTAAGTCCATAAACTTAGAGCTGATTAGTTTTCCATAGACAACGGTTCATTTTTTCCCAATGTTTCTTTATGATTTCATCTATTAAAACTGAAAAAATGCTCTCACGACCTGGAAATTAGAGATATTTTAATTTGGTTTCAACTATTTATACAACACCAAGAATCTTCATAAAATTGTATTCAAAGTTGGTCAATGTTAAAAGAAAAATATTCAACGGTTTCAAAAATTATATTTTATTTAATGGATATTTGTATGAAACTTATATGTAACAAGAGAATTTTTTTATATTTGGCAATGTTCAGTTCATTGATTTCATATTGATATAAGAATATTAATAGCTTGAACTTAGAACTGATTAGCTTTTCATAGATATCATAAAATTTCTTCATATGATATCACGTGTCAAAATTGTCAAAATGCTCTAACGCTCTTTGAAACAAAATTTATCTGCTTTTTTTAAAATATTTCATACAACATAAGCAGTCTTCACTATACTGCATTAATAGTTTGTCTATCTTAACATAAAAATATACTATCGGAAGAAAATTTATATTCCTGTTAGTAACATTTAGTATGAATAAAAATGTAATTAGATAAATTTCTATTTATGGAAACGTTCAGTAATTTGATTTCATGTTATAATGTAAAGAGCTTGAACATAGAACTGATTAGCTTTCCATAAATAACAAAAAAAATCTTCATATGATATCACCTGTCAAAATTTGGAAAATGCTCTCGCGTTCTTTAGAACAAAATTTATCTGCTTTTTTTAAAATATTTCATACAACATAAGCATTCTTCCCTATACTCCATTAATAGTTTGTCTATCTTAACATAAAAATATACTATCGGAAGAAAATTTATATTCCTGATAGTAACATTTAGTATGAATAAAAATGTAATTAGATAAATTTCTATGTATGGAAAAGTTCAGTAATTAGTTTCATGTTATAATGTAAAGAGCTTGAACATAGAACTGATTAGCTTTCCATAAATAACAAAAAAAATCTTCATATGATATCACCTGTCAAAATTTGGAAAATGCTCTCGCGTTCTTTAGAACAAAATTTATCTGCTTTTTTTAAAATATTTCATACAACATAAGCATTCTTCACTATACTGCATTAATAGTTTGTTTATCTTAACATAAAAATATACTATCGGAAGAAAATTTATATTCCTGATAGTAACATTTAGTATGAATAAAAATGTAATTAGATAAATTTCTATGTATGGAAAAGTTCAGTAATTTGATTTCATGTTATAATGTAAAGAGCTTGAACATAGAACTGATTAGCTTTCCATAAATAACAAAAAAAATCTTCATATGATATCACCTGTCAAAATTTGGAAAATGCTCTCGCGTTCTTTAGAACAAAATTTATCTGCTTTTTTTAAAATATTTCATACAACATAAGCATTCTTCACTATACTGCATTAATAGTTTGTTTATCTTAACATAAAAATATACTATCGGAAGAAAATTTACATTCCTGATAGTAACATTTAGTATGAATAAAAATGTAATTAGATAAATTTCTATGTATGGAAAAGTTCAGTAATTTGATTTCATGTTATAATGTAAAGAGCTTGAACATAGAACTGAATAGCTTTCCATAAATAACAAAAAAAATCTTCATATGATATCACCTGTCAAAATTTGGAAAATGCTCTCGCGTTCTTTAGAACAAAATTTATCTGCTTTTTTTAAAATATTTCATACAACATAAGCATTCTTCCCTATACTGCATTAATAGTTTGTCTATCTTAACATAAAAATATACTATCGGAAGAAAATTTATATTCCTGATAGTAACATTTAGTATGAATAAAAATGTAATTAGATAAATTTCTATGTATGGAAACGTTCAGTAATTTGATTTCATGTTATTATGTAAAGAGCTTGAACATAGAACTGATTAGCTTTCCATAAATAACAAAAAAATTCTTCATATAATATCACGTGTCAAAATTTTGAAAATGCTCTCGCGTTCTTTAAAACAAAATTTATCTGCTTTTTTTAAAATATTTCATACAACATAAGCATTCTTCACTATACTGCATTAATAGTTTGTTTATCTTAACATAAAAATATACTATCGGAAGAAAATTTATATTCCTGATAGTAACATTTAGTATGAATAAAAATGTAATTAGATAAATTTCTATGTATGGAAACGTTCAGTAATTTGATTTCATGTTATAATGTAAAGAGCTTGAACATAGAACTGATTAGCTTTCCATAAATAACAAAAAAATCTTCATATGATATCACGTGTCAAAATTTTGAAAATGCTCTCGCGTTCTTTAAATCAAAATTTATCTGCTTTTTTTAAAATATTTCATACAACATAAGCATTCTTCACTATACGGCATTAATAGTTTGTCTATCTTAACATGAAAATATACTATCGTTAGAAAATTTATATTCCTGGTAGTAAAATTTAGAATGAATAAAATATTTCATTGTCAATATTTGTGGTGTGGAGAGTTTAGTGTTGGCCACAACCCACTCGTTTTATTATGTAGCTATATAATCGATGTATTTACACTTATTGTTATTTTGTTGTGCCTACATTGTTCTATTTATCCTGTATTTTTTGTAAATGCCCTATTAAGGGCGTATATATAATAAATAAATAAATAAATATTATACAAATGAAAGCAGGGACTTAAAAGCATCGAAGTTAATAAATCTAATCAACCAAATTAATAATGCCCATAGTATACAGCATGGAAATTAAATGTACATATGTAATTGTGTAGGTTTTTGGGGTTCTAACATGGAATGTCATATTATATCCAGTAGTGGAGAGATGGCTGAGGAGAATTAGAAAAATGATAAAAAAGAAATAGAAAGCCATTAATGGTTTCGAGATGTCAATGAAACTAAGTTGAAACCGTCTTGATTTTGGTTATAGAAGACGGCATTCAAAGAAAATTATAAAAAAAATTACATTTGTACATAAATAAATATTGATGCAGTTTTTAGTTGGATGAAATCCGATGGAAAAGTAATGTGAAAAGATTTCTGGTAAATGATATCGGGGTCTAATATTAAACCGGATAAAAAAAACCGTAAATATAAATCGTGGGGCGGTTGAAACGCATAATGTGACAAGACGCTTTTAACAGGACTGATAAACTCAAAACAGGTATTACTTAATAAATATATTTGACGAGTATATACGAATGTACATAACATGACTATTAAATCTACATTATTTAATCAAAGATACATAAAGTTTAATAATAATCTAGAAACTGTTCGTGAATACATAATCCAGCGATAATTTTAAGCAGGATGAGATAATGAAAGAATTTAGAACGGACATGAGGGAAAATATCGAATATTTTTTTATTAAAATACATTTGTATGAATGCGAACAGATTTTGTAATTATAATAATAAATTTCATGACTTTCTATTAGAAAGAATTAGATTCGATGTTATTACAGATATCGAATAGAATAATAATGCACTTTAATTTATGAGTGTTTACTTTCATTTTCGACACCTTTGATTACGAAAATTTTGTTTATGGCTTGGAACACGTTTATGGAATTCGTGGGAAAAATGATGACACCACAAAAATATATGTATCAATCTGGGTTTGAAATAAATCATATTTATCTGATGAGAATATGGAAGTCAAAATGAATGGAAACCAAAAAGAAAACACTCATTAATTTACAGACAGATTTCTTTACTTCACCTCTACTTAAATCCTTATAAATAATGTAATCATATAGCGAGAAATCAATAATTAGGAATGGTATTTCCAACCTATTAGTTATATAAATAAACAACTGAATGTTTTTGAATTTTACTGCCCCAATATCTTTTGTTACAGGTACACATTAATTTAATCCCTGCATTGGTCATACATGCTTAATAATAGATACAGATACCACCATGCCGTGTCCCCAATAATGAAGAAAATCGAAGATTTCATTTCACTTGAATATTTTTCAGCTTTCTATACTATTTTGTGATTTTTCAATGTAATTTATTTATTTTTCTTTGTATTTGTACACTCCGCTTTTGTTTGCTAGTTTTCTTTGTCAGTTCTTTCTAGCAATACTAATTGAACTGACGGAAAAAAAGGTTGCAAACCCCTTAACTTGACATAATATAAGCATCAACCACCTCTTGTTAGCACACTTTGAAAATGGTCACTGGATTACCGAAACTAGTCAGTGTCATTAAATAACTAGTAGAACTTAAAACTGTAGTTTTATTTCACCATAAAAAAAACATATCAATAACTTAGATTATATTATAATTCTATGGTCATTAATTATAATTATCGCTCGAATTGAAAAACTCAAAAGTTGTGTTTTTTTTTATCTGAAATGCCTGAAAGATATCCGGCATATTTACAATGCACGTATGTTTTTTTTTAATTACCTTATTCAGGTTAAACGTCATAATTATATTGTGTTTATGTAGCTGGTAATTTCCTTGCTTTAGCTTCATTGAGATCGATAAAAATAGCGTGTAGATTCAACAACGACAACAACATAAAATATTACTGTATAATCTGTAGAAGCACAATTATCCCTCTATTGGCGTCTGTGCCTCAATAAAAAAAAATAATCTAAAGAAAGTTCTGTGCAGTCCTCTAAATTTTGCTACCCACGAAAGTAATCTCTCGGAAACTAAATTATGTATATTTTCGTCAACTAATTTCAATGCGTAATACATTCAATTAATAACACATTACAACATAATCATCGTCATTATTGTACGTAGGTATGTTCTCGCAGAATACAAAACTAATCACCATGTTGTTAAAAGAACAAATATCGTAGAAACGGTTGAATAATTTTAAGTTACAAACATGTGATAAAAAATATCATATGACAACTATCAAAATTTTACAGTTAAATAATTTAAATTTAAGGCAGATACCGGTTTATAATATCGATCACTAAAACCAACATTTTTAAAGCACACGAGTTTCGTATGCACTGAAAAAAAATTGATAAGCCGAATTCAATTTTAAATCTTTTTTTCGATTTAAAGGAGGTACTATATTCTGCAGCGCCTTTTAAAGCATTCAGAGTATTTTTTTTCAATTTGCAAACATAATCAACTAATTTCACGTTGAATATGTAACAAATTGCATTAGTATTACATTTCCTAACCAGTGTTTTAGTCAGTGAATTAGTTAGTGATGAGTGTGCTAATATTATACTTTTACTTGTACAGATAGAAAAAAATACTAGGTCTAAGAATGAATATAGAAAATACAAAACGATTTGGTATGTACATATATACATGGATATATAGGTACAATCAGAAATATATAAACTCTGGAGACATCCCTTTGTGTTTCATTAACACTTTTTGTTTCCAAAAGATATCTGAAGCATCATCTTATAAATATCACTTAATTCTATCTCCTTGTCGCCTCCTTTCCTCAACTCTCATCGTTATTTATTTATTTATTGTTTGAAAGATATATATATATATACAGTCTACACAATTTATAAACAATTTATTTAGTTATATATAGTTATGCAAGTAGGTAGGTACTATTCTTTTTTTTATTTAACGTTGGTTACATTTACATACCATTATCGTTGCCATCGACGAAGGAATGAAATAAAGCAAAAAACATAGAGGTCGCCTTAGAGACAATTATATGGACCAGATGATGAGTGATGTGCGCTGTAGCAGCTACCAAGAGATGGAGATGCTGGCGGACAACAGAGATATGTGGGGAGATGGAGTGTTTGGTGCAAATCAACCTTGGGATTGTGAGCCAGAAGTAGTAAAGCATACCATACACACTAATTTCTTCATCAAACGAACATGGTTGGTTTGAAAATATTGCATATTAATGCATTCTGTCAGAGGGTTTCCGCGATCCAAACTGTCTGTAATTGGAAGGCGTGATTACTAATAGCCTTCCGTAGTAAATAAAAAAAAACGATCGATACTATGACACTTCGTACTAAACTGACGTGTAGGTATGTACAGCAATTTTCCACAATTTGAAGGCTATTTTTTGCAAAAGCCATCAGTTCTTAGGCTTCATAGTATCCAATCGTTGTTACCTGTTGCGGTATCCTTACTTAAAAAAAAAACAAAAACAAAAAAAAAAACGAGTGGGTTGTGGCCAACGCTATACTCCTCGCTACAGTCACTCCACAAAGTATTCAAATTTTGTATGTAAAATTTTCATTATTTTATAAAATGAGTTTGTTATATTATTTTTGATTTAAATATTTTATTATGAATACTTGATAATTCTTCTAAAGCTGATTGGTAACCGGAGGGGTTACCAATCAACAGTGGTTAATAACCAGAGTGGTTACTATTAAATATATGTGGTAACCAGAGGGGTTACCAGTAAAGAGAGTTTACTATATCCCAAGTGGATATGATTTGAAATAAGAACACAAGGACAGTGGTTGAGAGAGAAGAAGAAAGAATGGTCAAAAGTAACAATGAGTATATTGATCACAATTAATAGTTTGCTTAAGGGTAAATTTACAATTGATGAAATAACTTACAAAGGAACTTTTCTCACGATGAGTAGGTATAACGAGCGAGTTAGCGGGTGTGTTCGAAGTGTCCGAATCTTCGCATGGTGAAGTACCATCGTGCTCGCGAGGTCGAGAGATGACCGGTGGTCGAGAGACGAAGTGTCGGCGAGATGGCGTGGTCGAGAACGGCGGCGTGATGTGACGAATCGAAGTGACGGAAATACGGAAATGAAGTGACGACGTGTAGAGGTGTAGACTCCCTTAAATAGTGCTGCGCTGGGGGTAGCAAGTTCAATGTCCTCGAACTTTCTAGACTTATTTATTTGAAGTGTCATACCCAGTTGAGGAGTATTGTCACTTGTTTGACGTTGCGGGCGATGAACTCGGCCTAGCGATAAACAAATGTACTTGCCGTCGCTAGGCGCGCGCTCGAAAGAAATTTCGAGATGTGGTCTGCCACATTCCTCCCCTCCAAGTGGTATCGAAGATGGCACGATACCTTGGTAGAACGTCATGGTGTGGCTGAGCTGAGGCAGTTGTTGCTGAAGATTTTTGTAGTCATTACAATTTTGGAGAGATGGTTAGACTTGTGTTAGTTGGACTGTTGCCTAGTTGCAGATGATGATTGCGACGGATCAAGATGTGGTTGCTTTGGAAACAGTGTTCCCGTTCAGCCCGTTGACAATTGCAGTGTGTCGGTGAGGCTTGTTCGTACACAAAGCTGTGGAGTCCGTGGAGTCAGTGTAGTCCGTGGAGTCCGATAAGCTGTGCAGTGTAATTGGCATCTAAACATTCTTGTCGAATTTGCAGAACTGTGCAGTTGGCTTGCGTTGGCATTTTCGAAGTTTTCGTTGACTGTCGTCGTGTTGACAGCGTGTGTTGACAGTGACGTGTTGACAGCGTCGTGTTGACCGTGTCGTGTAGACGTCGTGTTGTCGTGGTTGAGCAGCTCCTTGGGTATGCGAGACAGAGTACGAGTCATAAGCATAACACGAAGGATGGGACAGCGTCCCAACAAAATCATTCCTCGTTCAAAGACGTGCGTAGCGATGAGACGAGGTGAGTTTTTGTGTGCTCGAGATGTGTGCGTTCGTTCATATTTGGGTGTCCGACAGCTTTGGAGTAGTTCTCCAGTGGGGCCTTTGTGTGCATTCTTTGCTGCGCATCAAGTGAGTCTGATGTCTTTGGGAATACATGCCAGTATAGCGAGTGCTTGTGCATTCTTTGCCGCGCATCAAGTGAGTCTGATGTCTTTGGGAATACGTGCCAGTATAGCGAGTTGTAGCGTGTCGGTGTTGCTCTTGGTTGCTGATGAAAACCATTTGTTGCTGATGTTGTCCATCTTGATTTGGTGCCGTTGCCAATGTTGTTCATCTTGATTTGGTGCCGTTGACAATGTTTGCCATCTTGATTTATCGATGTTGATAATGTCGCTTTCCATCTTGGTTTGATGCTGATGATGATGATAACGTTGATCATCTTGCTTCTATAGTTGTACATAGTAACAGCAGTTGACAGTTGTAAATTTTAAATTTTCATAATATAAACATTTACAATTGTAGCAAGCGAATAAATAAAATATTGTTGGTTGCATGTTGCAAAAATATAATATGTACAATGATAAGTATTTGTCAATAATAATTAAGTTGATTACAATATATTTTAGAAGTGAAAATAAATTCAAGTATCTAATTAGGTATACAATGCAACAAAAAAATAATATGAATTTCAGCAAAGTCCAAAAATGTTTAAAATATTCTATTTGTAATAGGTAAATATTGAAATGTGTCTAAGTACAAAAATGCTTTGCAAGTTTCAAAGTATAAAAGGTATTTAAAGCAAAATTACAAAGTATGAAATAGGTAAGTTAAGTATTTCACGAAATTAGTACCTATTTGATATATTAAATAGTGATAATTTAATTAATTATTTGCGAGCTCTTTTGATATAAAAATATATTTCTGATTGCAATGAATTTAAATAACGTACGTAAATATCTCTTTACCTGTCAAACTTCCTAGCGAAATCATCGACCTGCTAAAGTTTTATACGCGAGTGAAAATTGACATTTTTCTTATTTATAAAATCTGTGATAGTGCTAAATACAAATTTGTAAGTTAACCTTTTAAATTGTTATTTCTCATCTCTACTCTGACTTTACCCTGTTTTAAATACTTTAACTTGATTGTGAGTTGTTGGAACCTTTTATAATACTTAATAGAGTTCGCACTCTATTTAAGCGAACAGTTTCTGTTCTGGTGACCTCTCTTCCAGCAAGTCACAACAAGAAGTTCATTCTGCATTAATTTCCCTTCTGGAGTCTAAAAATATAGAACCTAACTAAGGATTCTAATGATATATATAAGTAAACCCCTCTGGTTACTAATTTTATTTGACCTACCCAATTGGTAATAGGCACACACTGGCCTTTAGTTGGCCACACCGCCTTCGTTTTTCGGCCTCGGGCCAGTACTAGATAAATACCGATGTTTTGTAAATACCAGTAGCTGTGAAGCTTAGCTGTTAAGCTGTTTGGTAACGATTGTGTTCATATTCACGTTTTCAGGGTCACCAATAAAGCTGATTGGTAACCGGAGGGGTTACCAATCAACAGTGGTTAATAACCAGAGTGGTTACTATTAAATATATGTGGTAACCAGAGGGGTTACCAGTAAAGAGAGTTTACTATATCCCAAGTGGATATGATTTGAAATAAGAACACAAGGACAGTGGTTGAGAGAGAAGAAGAAAGAATGGTCAAAAGTAACAATGAGTATATTGATCACAATTAATAGTTTGCTTAAGGGTAAATTTACAATTGATGAAATAACTTACAAAGGAACTTTTCTCACGATGAGTAGGTATAACGAGCGAGTTAGCGGGTGTGTTCGAAGTGTCCGAATCTTCGCATGGTGAAGTACCATCGTGCTCGCGAGGTCGAGAGATGACCGGTGGTCGAGAGACGAAGTGTCGGCGAGATGGCGTGGTCGAGAACGGCGGCGTGATGTGACGAATCGAAGTGACGGAAATACGGAAATGAAGTGACGACGTGTAGAGGTGTAGACTCCCTTAAATAGTGCTGCGCTGGGGGTAGCAAGTTCAATGTCCTCGAACTTTCTAGACTTATTTATTTGAAGTGTCATACCCAGTTGAGGAGTATTGTCACTTGTTTGACGTTGCGGGCGATGAACTCGGCCTAGCGATAAACAAATGTACTTGCCGTCGCTAGGCGCGCGCTCGAAAGAAATTTCGAGATGTGGTCTGCCACACTTCAATGCCATTTTATGAAAGTGATGTGCCTTTTTAGTAATTTGAAAACAAAAATATCAAATTTTAAATTTCATGAGCTTGGGGTCACTTTGAAATATTTGACAGTTAAAAAATTGAGAATATTGAGAAGCACTAATTAGATATCCTTCAAAATCGAACGGAGTCTAGTAGGTATTAGGTACATATACAAATTCGCAAAATTTTGAAATAATTGAATGAGTACTTTAGTCTATAATCGATAAAATAACACACCTTGAGGTTACAAGTGCCATTTAAAAAATAAATAATAAATAAGTAACACACCGTACATAGAACATAGCACATAGTACACAGCCTTAGATTATATATATGATACAGATACCTAGTCAGCGCAATGGAAGTATGACAACAAAAACTAAGAACAATGTTCTGAGTTTCACTCGCCCGGCCTTATACGTACACCTACCGATACGCACACCTACATAATACGTCCACCTACCGATCTACCCACACATGTAAAAAAAACTTGTCATATATTTGAATTCGTAATTTGTAGTATTTGTACTACACGCGGCTTCTGTACCTTATAATTCTATGTACACAGAATATTATCTAAGCATGATACTAGTTGATACAGTAAAAGAAGAAAAGAATGCATTGAGAGAAAAGGAAAGCGTGAAAATTGTGAATGATTTTTCTGGGAACACAAAAATATTCTGGAAAAGAGTAAATCGACGAAAACAAGGAGTAGTGCGAGGATCAAAATTTATACATGATAAAGATGGATGTATGGTTATAGACGAGGAAAAAGTCAAGGAAAGATGGAAGGAATATTTTGAAGAGTTATATGAAAGTACACAGTGCGAAAGTCTGACGAACAACAGAATACCGATAAATGAATGTGAGAATGACAGCGAGAAAATTTCAATAGAAGAGGTCAAAGAGGCAGTGAAGCATGCACGTACAGGAAAGGCTGCGGGATTTGATTGCATACCAACTGAATTCATCAAATATGGTGGCGAAAAGACGATGGAATGGTGTCATTGCCTCTTCAACAAATGTTGGGAGACAGGACATACTCCGTCAGACTGGAGAAACGCAGTGATTGTGCCCCTCTTTAAAAAAGGGTCAAAATTAGACTGCAAGAACTACCGAGCTATCAGTCTGCTGAGTTCAGTTGGAAAATTGTATGCTAGGATACTAGATCAAAAGTTGAGAAAGGCTACAGCAAGCAAGGTATGGGATGCACAAGGAGCGTTTGTTGGAGGTAGAGGATGCACCGACCAAATTTTTTCCCTTCGAATGGCGACTGAAAAGGTTCTGGCAAAAAACCAGAAGCTTTTCTGCGCTTTCATAGACCTGGAAAAGGCCTATGACAAAGTAGACCGTGAAAAACTCTGGAACGTGCTATCAGTGTATGGAGCGGGGAGCAGGCTGATAGGGGCAATATCATCTCTATATGAGGAAAGCCAAGCCTGTGTGAGAATTGAAAACTCTCTCACAGGATGGTTCTCCATTAATATGGGAGTGAAGCAAGGGTGCGTACTATCACCGTGGCTCTTTAATCTATACATTGACTACTATTTGAGAGCACTAAAGAATGAGAACATTGGGCTGAAACTGGAAGGTGTGACTGTATGTGATCTAATGTATGCGGATGACAAAGTATTAATGGCTGAAAGCGTGGAAGACTTGGAATGTTTGGTTAAAATAATATTCGATGGATGCATGCAAAATGGATTGAGAATGAATGCAACTAAATCTATAAAGTGATGGTATTTGAGAAGAGCGAAAGACGAACAAAATGCGAGATACGAGTGGAGAATGTACAATTAGAACAAGTGGATGAATATTTATACTTAGGAAGCATGTTTCAGCGTGATGGAAGATTGGAAAAAGATATTGAAAGGAGAGTAACGGCAGGTAATAGAGTGAATGGTGCATTAAGACCGGTAATAGCTGACCCAATTATTTCGAGGCAAGCAAAGCTCGCGGTACACAATGGTACCGTCGCACCGACTCTAATGTATGCTAGTGAGAAATGGACATGGCAGAAGACGCATGAAAGTAGAATTAACGCGGTTGAAATGAGGTCACTAAGACGAATGTGTGGTAAAACGATGTATGATAGAATAAGAAATGAGGATATTAGACGAGAATGTATGATTGAAAGAAATATCGTAAGTAAGATGAAAATAAATGCCCTAAGGTGGTTCGGCCACATAGAAAGAATGAGTGATGACCGTCTGACAAAAAAAGTATACAAGGCTGATAAACGAGGAATGAAAAGTAGAGGTCGGCCAAGAAAGAGTTGGCACGATCACATAAATGAGATTTTGAAAGATGGAGATGTTAGAAGTAAAAATAATAGAAGAGCGTGTATGAGACGATGTATGGACGTGAATGAAGCGAGGAATGTATGTCAAGAGAGAGGAGTCTGGCGTTCGGTTCTCTCTGCCTACCCCAAATAGGGAAATGGCGTGATGGTATGGTATACTAGTTGATAATCTGCAATAAAAAAATAACTTTAACAATTGTGAATTCACAACTCCTACTATATCCCTTTGGGGTAATGAGGAGTAAAAATCAGCCTTTATACTAAGTAAAATGTTTACCGAAGGAAAGCAAGTTCGATTTTCAAAGTCTTGTTCATGGGTGAGCGTTTAATCAATATTTGACAGCATATACCTTCGAGCTACATATGTAGTTAAAGAGCCAAAAAAACATGTTTTCTAATATCAAGTCGCAGTCTGTAAAGTGGACACAAAGATAACGAAACAAACAAAAATATCGAGATGAAATTCACAATGAATCATTTTATCAATAATTTGTTAAAATAAAAAATCAAATAAATTGCTGTATCTCAAGTCTCCACCATAGTTGTGAAGATTGAAAACATGTTGTTTAAAAATATATATTTCTTTGGATTGATTACTCACAGCTACGTTATTGCGTCAAATAATCAAACCCAATAAAGATAAGACAAAAATAATTATTAAACACAAAGTATATAAGAGTAGGTATATATAATATTTCTTCAAGAACCAAAACACTTAAATAACAATGTCAAAATCGATTCGGTTCTTGAAGTGGAGATTGTAAACAAAATATATTTTATTTGGGTTGTATTTACTTTTATATAATGAGTACTTCTTTGGCGAATCTTTGGATTCACTTTATGAACTATTCCAATGTTGATTGCAATTTCTATGAATTTTAATCATCACATTCAATATGAGATCTTCAAATAGAATATGCAAGTACATATAGGATTATTTATTATATTGATCGAATCTAATGAAAAAAAAGCATTTCTAGACCCTAGACTAGACTACATCAATGACATTTATTTCGTTGAATCATAAAACACAACAGCATTTTTTTAAATAATATTAATTTGAAATATTAAGATTATCACAATATTTAATTTGGTAGATATTTTGGTACATTATAACGATTTTATAAAATATTAACTAATTGTAAATGATCATTTTAATTAGGGAATGGTACAAAATGACATGGAATATGTTAAAAATTAATATAAATAGTAGCCAATTATTTATACAATAAGACTTTATTGCTTACTTATAACACTATCTATTATTGGTACACATATTATATCTTATATCAGTTTAAAATTATTGTTATAAAAATAGGGAAATACAAACATGCTAACAAAAGCCATTTTGCCTCACCGAGTGTACAAAATGACATTATATAGTGTATTTTTCTATGATTTTATTGTGTTTCATACACATATAAAGAATAAACTATTTATTGATAGATCAAGTGCCGTGAGTTTTTGTCTATTCCACCATGTGTTTTGAGGTTTATAACTGATAGTTCTGGCGGACTTCCGCTCAGCGATGAAACAGATGTAGCCGATGCTGAGCTTGGCGTGGAAATCGAAGAACTGAAAGTATTACAGGCGTGGTGAAGGTTCCCTGTTGAGTCACGTGTTACCGTGTTACCGTGGGTGGGAAATCCTCGCCATGATTGACGGGCCTCCACGGTTGTCCTCCACTTTGTGGTTGGACTCTTAGTGGTAGTGGTATGAAATATGCTTGATGGTAGTTCTTGTTTTGTCCGACGAGCAGCCGTTCCGGGGATGAACAGAACTATGTAGATAGTTCTAATAACATTCCCTATGGAGTGGGGCAGGAGACTGCGAAATTCTGTTAATTCCGTTCTTTCAGAGTTTTGCATAGGGCCGTTATTAGTCCCCATAAACAAATCGGGTGTTGGTGGGGGAAGTATAAAATAAATATGTACCTTTATATTTTACAAGTATTTAATGATAGAACTTCTTGAGTCCTTCTGGCAGGCCTATGGGTCTTTCCAGTAAGACACATATTTTCTTCCTATATAAGGATTTGTAGTACTGCCAGAATGATGAAAACTTGGCACGCGGTGTATCTATTTCTTTGGCTTTTTGCGAGTTTTTGAATCGTGTCTCGAGTCTGGCCAAAGTATCGCTTTTCTGTGGTTTGGCCGATATGGCTGCTAATATGTACAAGACGTAGATGCTGCGTGCGTGCATTTGCTACGTATTTTGACAAGCAAAATTGCAGAAGAGTCGTATACATTTTGATGAAAATAAGTACTACTGGTAGGACTGCTTATTTCTGAAAGCTCTTTCCGGAAGGATACGGGTATGGAAGTCCTATTATTGTACTTAAATTCCATTATGTACAGTGTTCATCGCTTGAAAACAATAAAAAGAAAAAAAAAACACCATGTATTAAATATTAGGTTTACATAGATTGGAGTTGGGTGATGCGAATCCATGTAATGTCATGTTCCTAAATCGTAAATATAAGGTATGTTTTTGTATCTACCATGTGTGTAAATAAAATATGTATGTAATGTACAGACATGATTACTCGTTAACATTTGTGGATATTTAGAAATACGACTTTTGTACGTGATGGTAGGTACGTAGGTACAAAAATACATACCTATTATGTGAGCCTCGAGTTCTTATTCCCATATGAGTCACAGTTTATTTTGTGTGATTTCTATCTGAATGTTTGAGGCGATTTTGAAATGAATTTTATAGGTACCTATATACCTACTTTGTAATTAATTTGATTAGGATGCGGTTAACTCTGAAACCGGTAGTACCACACAGTAAATAATATAATTTTTTAGAATATTTAGGTTTCGGCAGTTACATTTTTTAATTGAATTTTTAATTTTGCTATAACCACTTAATTTTGAATGGCACGCTACTAGTTTCGGGAGAAACTGAACTTCCATCGACATCCCATGAGCAACCCAGTTGTAATTCGGCTCTCGATGGAAGTTATAATCAAAATTAAGGGGTATAAATCAAAATTATGGGGTTAAAGCAAAAATTTAAATATAAATTTATTTAATATATTTTTTAATTATAAATATATGCGTCGGTGGCATTTCGCCTCGATTGCTTTCGTTCGTTTTTATAGTTCAAGGAAATGCATACTTTATGGAATACTTATTTTAAAAAGTTTTTCGGTTAATAATTGAGGGAACTCTATGATGTTACAGAATATGTATTATAGATAACTAGTTTTCTATACCCGGCGTTGTTCGGGAAGGTAAATTTGAAATAATAAGCTAACTCATCAAAAAAATGATTTATTTATTTTTGAATTGTTTGTTATAATTTCTGAATAATAATTATAATAATATTTATTTTTCCAAAATAAAATACATACAGGAACTTATAGTTGTTGAACATGTAATTTATAATTTATGGTGTGTAAAAATAAAATAAAATAGTTGGGAAGTACCATGTTTTATAATTCCTCCAATAAATATTTGTCTATCTAATTACAATTAATACAATTAATACAATTAATACAATTAATACAATTAATACAATTAATACAATTAATACAATTAATACAACTAATACAATTGATACAATTAATACGATTAATACGATTAATACGATTAATACGATTAATACGATTAATACGATTAATACGATTAATACGATTAATACGATTAATACAATTAATACAATTAATACAATTAATACAATTAATAAAAATTAATACAAATTGATACACATAAGAAAGTTTATAAAAATCAGTCCCCTCCGTCCCTTCAGTCCTTCCTGTCCCTTAAGTCTCAAATAATGGACTTTGGGAAGTGGTTTGAAATTAGATGAAATATAATCATAGTAAATAGTGTAGTGTTGGCCACACTCCATTTGTTTTTTTACATATAATATACTTTCATCGGAAGCAATTGTGTATAAAACAACCAGAAATATTGGACTATGGGGGTATGTTTAAAATGTAATTGAATATAAGCGTTGGAAAGAGTTTAGTGTTAGTCACTGAATGGTCATCGCAAGAAAGTGTGTATACAAAATTTAAGCAAGATTAGTCGTTGTGTTCTTCAGTTTTTCTTGAATGAATTCCATGTACATCTTCGTTTTAAAAAAATATCTTTGTGAGATAAATAAATTGAATCTAGATAATTCATAAATAAATAAATTAAAAACATGAAACCTTCCTTGGTTCTCGCCTGCGACGAACATGAACTGAGAAAAACATGAAACCTTCCTTGGTTCTCGCCTGCGACGAACATGAACTGAGAAAAACATGAAACCTTCCTTGGTTCTCGCCTGCGACGAACATCAACTGAGAAAAACATGAAACCTTCCTTGGTTTTCGCCTGCGACGAACATGAACTGAGAAAAACATGAAACCTTCCTTGGTTCTCGCCTGCGACGAACATCAACTGAGAAAAACATGAAACCTTCCTTGGTTCTCGCCTGCGACGAACATCAACTGAGAAAAACATGAAACCTTCCCTGGTTCTCGCCTGCGACGAACATGAACTGAGAAAAACATGAAACCTTCCTTGGTTCTCGCCTGCGACGAACATCAACTGAGAAAAACATGAAACCTTCCTTGGTTCTCGCCTGCGACGAACATGAACTGAGAAAAACATGAAACCTTCCTTGGTTCTCGCCTGCGACGAACATGAACTGAGAAAAACATGAAACCTTCCTTGGTTCTCGCCTGCGACGAACATCAACTGAGTAAAACATGAAACCTTCCTTGGTTCTCGCCTGCGACGAACATGAACTGAGAAAAACATGAAACCTTCCTTGGTTCTCGCCTGCGACGAACATCAACTGAGAAAAACATGAAACCTTCCTTGGTTCTCGCCTGCGACGAACATCAACTGAGAAAAACATGAAACCTTCCTTGGTTCTCGCCTGCGACGAACATGAACTGAGAAAAACATGAAACCTTCCTTGGTTCTCGCCTGCGACGAACATGAACTGAGAAAAAAATATGTATCCATATGGCATAACATACATACATATTACACACTAAAATATTAGTAGGTATGAGAATTTGATCGTAACCATGGCAACGAAAATAAAAAAAATGGCAACTACACAGAAAATACTTTAAAATAAGGAAAAAAATATAAAATACGAAATATTTTTCACTCAAACACTAAGTTATCCTTTGTAAAGTATTTTATTCGTGTAAATTCGTACTTGTGTCATTTAAATAAACAAATATTTGCTCACAAAAACCTATATTTTAAGCGATATGCAGAATATTAAAACTTTTCTAATTTACGATTGTTAATAGAAATTAAAAATGTAATACTCGCATACATACTATCAGCGCCTTTGGAGTGATCTTGTATTACTAAATGGCGCTTTTTAAATTCTTTTTATTATTATTATTAGGTACATATAAATATACGAAAATATTATGTTGGGTATATAATTTCCATCCTTTTTTCTCTTTGATTGATCTGTCAAGTGGTTGTTTTTTTTTTTACTCTGATTTTTTTTGTTGTATTTTGTGGCAAAGTGATTATATTTTGTTGATTTTTTAATTGATGTTTATTTTTCGAACTTGATTTTACCATTTAGTTAAAGTTTACTCCATTCAAAAATGGCCTTTAGGCCAAATCCAAAACCACCTGACCCTGCTACCCATATACATACCTACTTAATTATTTTGAGCATCATCTTGATTCACCATTTTCTTTAGAGGAACTTAATATGGTCCTCAATAAAATTAAAGACTGTTCCCCAGGTGTTGATGGTGTCCCTTATTCATTCTTGAGTAAAGCATTACCGCATACTCTAACATATTTTTTAGCTATGGTAAATATCATGTTTAATACTGGTCGAATTCCTTGCTCTTGGAAAAATTATATAATAATTCCAATTCTGAAACCCAGTAAAGATCCATGTATTGGTGATTCATATAGACCGATCGCACTATCACCAGCATTAGCAAAAATTACAGAACATTTGGTTAAAAACAGATTAGAATGGTTTTGCGAGAGTGAAGGGATTTTAGATGTTTCCCAATTTGGTTTTCGAAAGTCCAAAAGTTCTTTGGATAACCTCAGTATATTTACAACAGACGTTCAGCTCGCCTTTTCTCGGCAATCTTCTGTTATAGCTGTTTTCTTAGATATCACTTCTGCTTATGATAATGTCATTTTATCTATTTTGAAACAAAAAATGCTTCAGATGAAATTCCCTTCAAAATTAACTCATTTTATTTTTAACATAATGTCTGAACGAACTATTTCTGTTCACGTTGATGGAATGACTTATTCCAGACTAACTTGGAGAGGAATTCCTCAAGGATCTGTTCTTAGTCCTCTTCTATACAATATTTATGTTGCTGATCTCTCTAATATTTTACCTCTTGATACTCATATCCTTCAATATGCAGATGACCTTCTTATTTATGTTATTAATTCATTAATTTCTCCCGGTACTATCCTCCTAAATAATGCGATGATAAATCTCGAAAAATGGCTTTCAAATCATGGTTTAGAGATTTCTCCTTCAAAGAGTTCTGTTGTTTTGTTTACCAGAAAACGACACCCCCCTTCTATTTTTATAAAATATAATCATGTCCTCACTCCATCCTCTTTAACTTATAAATACCTAGGCATTGTGCTAGACTCAAAATTAACATGGAAACCTCATGTTCAAAAATTATCTTCTACCTGTCAAAAAAACATAAACATTCTTCGAGCGGTAACAGGAGTATGGTGGGGTGCTCATCCTCTCTCTGTCAAACTTTTATACAATGCAATTGTAAGAAGCCACCTAGATTATGGATCTTTCCTATTTAATATTTCTAGCAAGTATCTTCAACAAAAAATTGATTTGCTTCAATATCAATCCCTTAGGCTAATATCTGGAGCTATGAAGTCCACTCCCACTAATGCTCTTCAAGTTGAATGTGTGGATGCTCCTCTCATTATCCGCAGACAATTCTTATCAGATAGATATTATTATAAATCAGCCATGACTTCCACTCATCCTCTAATTGATAAACTTAATCTCCTTTCCAATATTATTAGAACATCTCCTTATTGGAAAAATAAATACGTTCCACATTTGGTTCAAAGTTTCCGGAAATTCAACAATCACAATATACCCATTCAACAATTCCATATACTTCCAATTTTCTCCACCCCTTTTGATGTCATAACATTTACTCCTTTTACAATCCAGTCATTGGGTATTTTCAAAAATAGTTCTCAATGTGAATCAGCCTTTCGAAGTATAATCAACAATAAATGGAATGATTGGACTCTTATCTTTACCGATGCTTCCAAAATTAGTGATAATGAGCATGTTGGTGTTTCAGTATACTGTCCCTCTATCCAGATCTCAAGACTAATTCAACTACCTCCTTATTCTACAGTTTTTACTGGTGAATGT
The DNA here is from genome assembly GCA_963576475.1 of Molanna angustata. Taxonomy (NCBI): domain Eukaryota; kingdom Metazoa; phylum Arthropoda; class Insecta; order Trichoptera; family Molannidae; genus Molanna; species Molanna angustata. The sequence continues at coordinate 35,984,652 of OY754968.1, read as the reverse complement.
ATTGGCATTATCGAAGCAATTGAAATGGCTAAACAATTTAAATTTAAGAAAACGTTGATTCTTTCTGATTCCCTAAGCTCTATAAAATCAATTTCACAAAATCCTTTTGATTCCCCTGCCAATTGGCTGTCATTGCATATTAAAAATATTATTTTTGATTTGGAAAAAAAAGATCTCGAAATAGCTATTGCCTGGATTCCGGGTCACCGTGGCATTATTGGTAATGAGAGAGCTGATAATTTAGCTAGATTTGCTATTTCATCGGGTGATCCTCACAGATACAAATTTAATTTGATTTATGACATCCTTCCTCTTGTTCATTCTTATATGTTGAATGAATGGAATACACACTATAATTTATCTTCAATTTCAAAAGGTTCAAGATATGCATCGATTCAAAAATTTATTCCCATCAAACCATGGTTTTCCAAATTTCGTTGTAGCAGACATGAATCTTCCGTCATATGCCGATTGAGATTCGGACACTGCTGTTCCCCTTCTCACCTAGCAAGGTTGGGTATTAAGAACTCATCTCTTTGTCAATGTGGCCAAGAAGAAGGCAGCTTGGATCACATATTTTTCAATTGCCCTACATCTAAGTTCCCAATATCTTTAACACATCTGATTAAATTTAAAATATTTCCTCCTCATAATATCACCTCCTTACTCAGCCTTAATAAATTTCAAGTACTTAATGTTCTTACAAAATTTATCAGACAGAATAACGTCAAATTGTGATTTCATTTTCTACTTCCCATTTAAAAACAAAACTTTTTTCACAACTTTTTAAATTTTTAATTTCAGTATTAATTATTAATATTTTTTTTTTTTTTGGTTTCCCACATATTTTATAATTTGTTGTTTATTTTATTGTAATTAACAAATGCACGATTTTGTAACAAACTTGACTCTGGCCAATGTTCCTTCATTTGAGGTTACAAGTGCCATTTAAATAAATAAATAATATAATTTCCATAGATTTTTATTATAATATACTAGATGTAGTAGGTACTCCGTGCAAAAAGTGAGTCATGGAATATACGCGCGTTTGACGTTATGGTTGGCAACATATTTTAGTTTTCTTTACATTTCAATACATCCTAGATAACTGTCCTCAAAATCTTAAAAAAAAAATCGAAAACAATTCACATAAGTCGTTATTTTCTACAGAAAAACGATGTGGTCTGCCAACCAAAAGGTCAAAAAACCCCCAGAAAATGTCTCACTTCGATTCATACAAAATTTTCTAACTACGACATCTAACAGGTATATTATAAGAAAAATCTATGATAATTTCATATTTCAAATAATTTTTTTCGATTTTTAAAAAGAACAAAATATTAGATATTGTCATAGAATGATATTGTATACAATTAAGTTAATTCTTGGTTAGGTTAAAATTGAATTTATTTTAATGATATCAAAATTAATGTGTATCGTAAGCTAATAAAATTTATTGTTACAAATAACATCCTTCTGTAATGCACTTTTTGATATTTTATGTTTATTTTTAGTGTTAAGTGCCTATCTTTTATTTGCTACTGTTCATAGTGTATGTTTTGTTTATATTTAAGTTTGAGTATTCAATGAATACAATTATGGCACAAATCATACAATATTGTGTGAATTGCCTAACTAATAAAAAAAAGTCATCTTTTGTGTCAATAAAACACAAATGAGATTTTTATAAAATTATTCCGTCAATTGGTACCAATTTGTGAAAGATTGCATTTGAAGTAAAAATTATTTTATTTCTTATTTTTTACTTTGTGTAGATATAATTAGTATATTGGCGGGCTTATGCCTAATGAGAATTTCTTCCAGCCAACCAGAGTTTAATATACAAAACAGTGTGTACTATGGCAATAAGTTACCAAATCACATTACAAAAATAAACAAAGATGCAGAAAAAGTAAAAAAAATATAGCATATAAGAACGATTCATAGCAATGATAGGAAAACTAAAGGATAAGGAAAGGAGGATGTAATTAATTATTGTCAGATAAATATTTTTGCTTTAGCCTTTTCTTGAAGATGTTAAGTGAAATAGACAACGTAATATCAGGACTTAGACTAATCCATAGTCTAGCTGAATGTAATAATAATAATAAACACTTCCTTGCACCCTGCACAAGTGGCGAGTTTATTGCCGTATGGCAATTTCTTCCAACTAACCAGTGTTTCCAGCCCAGAGAAGCAATGTTTGCGTGAGAAATGAATTTAAATAAATTTCTCCTCTGCTGGGAATCGAACCCAGGACGCCCGCACAGAAACCGAACGGTTTACCAACTGTGCCACGGCGGTCGGAATGTACTTCAAATGAAGAGCTAAAAAATCAAACTATGAATAGGAATAAATAGTAAAGTAAGTTCAGCAGATTGAAGTGGACGCCCGTGGCTTATAATGATATAATATGTTTTGGTCAATTACTACGATAGCACAATATATGTAATGTTTGTTTTTTTTATGCTAATGAAATAAAAAAATATAGTAAGCGTTATGTTGATAGAAACATGATCATTAAATAAAATTCAAATGATTGTGTACAGATCAATCAAGCCGTAAGTAAAAATTAATGTACGACTAATTACATCGATAAGATACTGAATATTTGGATTAATTGTGTACTATATCAAGATAACTAATCATGCATACCTACTGAAATATTCTAGTATCGTCACTAAATGTGTAAGAACAATAATATAATCAATTATTTGAGTTATTTGCAACACTTATTTGACAAAATTATTATTACATGTGATAACATTATTTTATAATTATTATAATTAGTATTACCCTCCTAGGCTGGTTGGTTCGTTCAGTATAACGATGACGCACATTTCACTAATATCTACATGGTAAATTTTCACTTAATATTCCACTTCCTATCAATATGTCACATCTCCTGTCATTAAATTACCTACATATATCTTTCTTCGCCTAAACGGTTTTAACTAATGATCTAATTTAAAAACAATTTCAAACTGGCAGGTAGGATAACATCCTAATGATTGGGTGGAATGCCACGTAAACTAAAGAAGAAGAAGAATAATATGGTAAACTCTATGGTAATAATATGGTAAAATAGGTTGAAATTTGTTACTTTTTTACCTATAACGGCATTTATTACAGGGTTTAATAAATTAAATGCCTTTATAGGTAAAAAAATCCAGGGTTTATAAACGAATTGTGATATGACTTGTCACAAAAAGTATAACAAGTTATCATAATTATTTTGTGACAAGTCATATCAAAAATTCGCTCATAATATAGGTCACCTTAATTAAAATTATGTTTTATAGAACCTTTTAAAATTATATGAACATATTATCAAGGTTATATATACGGATTATTATAATTTAGTGTCAATAATAAAAAATGGATTTATGCGGATTAAGATAATTATGAACTATTTAATTATTTATTAATTCATACGTTGTATGAAAATTTTGAAGTTAATATGAAAAGAATGGTAAAATATCAAACAAATTATAAACATTAATAAAAAAAATATAATAAAAAAATAGCAAAAGTAATATATCAAAATTTAACTATTAAATATAAATTAATTGACGTGCTAAATATAAATCCATATTATGAATATGATAATATTTCGATTTATTACGATAAAACAATATTAACTTACCGGTCAATTAAACATAACAGACCCGATATAATAATACATGATAAAATTATTAATTAATGTTTTAACCAGTAATATTCATCAAACATTTTTGGTTTATTTGTTGTATTACTGTCTGCTTGTCCTATGTATTGAATTGGCTGTATGTTTGAAATAAAAACATTCATGTTCATCGGAAATACACAAATTTTAAAAATATTCAAAGCTCTAACAGTTGCAAAACTCCAGTACAGACAGGTGAAGAAAATGGTGTGAAAATGGCCATGGTCAGATATGTTGCGGGACGACAAGACCCCAGCATCTGATTTTAAGTTTGATCCCACTGTTGACTGTTAGCACATATTGACATAATACTATTTTTTCAGAATTCAAACTATTTTCAGGAATAAATTTTATGAATAAATTCGATCAGATCCATTTTGAATCAGGATCTATTGGAATAAGAACCTAAAAACAACCAATTATATCCCTTTATCCCATATTCTTTTTCAACAAATTTTATATTAGAGGTACATCCAGGGGCGTGCCTAGAACCTTTGGACTAGGCAAACCTTAAAATAAAATTGGGAAATGTCGAAAATTTAATGTTTTTTAGCATCGTTGTTCATTTGAGTGGCCATGAAAATATTTTAAAAACAAATGCCAAAATAATATTTACATTTGTGGCCCTCTCAAGCATCGTATCTACATACGGTTTAATTTTGAATCTTTTAGTATAGTTTCAATGAAACTGACAAAAAATATTAGGTCTAGAATTTTTTAATATAATATTCATAGGCAAACCAAGATTTTCGGCTTATTTAAGCAATTCCGCTACTGGGTAATCACAAAAGCGTTCACGTTAACAATAAATATTATGAACAGTTATGGTTTTTGGTTCTGTTTTTGAATTTTTGACTCACACACACACACACACACACACACACACACACACACACACACACACACACACACACACACACAGACACACACAGACACACACAGACACACACACACGCACACGCACACGCACACGCACGCGCACACGCACGCGCACGCGCACGCGCACGCGCACACGCACGCGCACACGCACACGCACACGCACACGCACACGCACACGCACACGCACACGCACACGCACACGCACACGCACACGCACACGCACACGCACACGCACACGCACACGCACACGCACACGCACACGCACACGCACACGCACACGCACACGCACACGCACACGCACACGCACACGCACACGCACACGCACACGCACACGCACACGCACACGCACACGCACACGCACACGCACACGCACACGCACACGCACACGCACACGCACACGCACACGCACACGCACACGCACACGCACACGCACACGCACACGCACACGCACACGCACACGCACACGCACACGCACACGCACACGCACACGCACACGCACACGCACACGCACACGCACACGCACACGCACACGCACACGCACACGCACACGCGCACGCGCACGCGCACGCGCACGCGCACGCGCACGCGCACGCGCACGCGCACGCGCACGCGCACGCGCACGCGCACGCGCACGCGCACGCGCACGCACACGCACACGCACACGCACACGCACACGCACACACACACACACAGACAGACACATTAAATTTTCTACTCCAATTCCTGAGTAAATCCGTATATGGAACATACATATATGCTGCGAAGCCTCTAAGTTGATGTTTTTGACTTCAAAGTTGGAAAAACCGTGAAAAATATAGACCCTGCTTACAATCTCGCATATCTTGGGTTGAAACTTTATCGATATGTTAAGAGAACAAAGTTCTCTTGAAAAAATCGACAGTTGGAAAACATTCATTAAATAAAAAAAAAAATAAAAAAAAAATTCCGTTGAATTCTTTTTTATATCTCGATAACGACGCCACCTTTCTGTTTCAAAACTATTTTGATTTTCAATCTAGAAGCAACATCGTGACACAAGATCTTTATATATTATGTAAGATAAGCACAACGTGTTTAATTTATGTCATAGATGAAACATTATTATAAAAGCATATAATCAACTTTGATTAAATTGTAGT